>CM074577.1:4210000-4690000 GCA_037305975.1 Chrysolophus pictus
AATTGCATATTGGATTACCAAACATGCTGAAAAGTCGAAGGAAACTGAGTAAATACTCTGTACATCTAATTTTTCGTCTGTAAATGAGCATTTCTCATTTGAACACAGAAAGGCCATGTATAAAGGAAAACAAAATCTTGGTTGGTTACATTGAGCTATTTTCCTTCCATCTGTCCTTCTGCCTCTACTCAAACCACATTACTCTAGTTTATGTCCATAGCATAATTTGCTCAGCTCCACAGCTTCTTCAAGTTGATTCATGGAGCATGAGATAAGGGAAAATTTTCCTTTGAATGTGTCCAATTCATAAGCAGCTTTGAATTAAGTCTACAAAATCAAAGTTAGGACACATGGTCTTGCATCCACAGAGAAAACTGATCTGCTAAATAAGGAGGTGCTGTTTTGCACAGTGCTTTTTCAGAGCTGAAATGCCTTGTGCTATTGTTTACTTGTCCTCCAGAAAGGATGTGAGTGAAGGACATCTGTGCACATTAGTCCATTAAGTCTTCCTAAAGATAATGTGTACTTTACATCTGGTATCCAGTTGCAGTCTCATGTGTCTTCTCTCCCTGCT
This sequence comes from Chrysolophus pictus, assembly GCA_037305975.1. NCBI lineage: Eukaryota > Metazoa > Chordata > Aves > Galliformes > Phasianidae > Chrysolophus > Chrysolophus pictus. The sequence continues at coordinate 4,210,575 of CM074577.1, forward strand.
GAAGTAGGTGCTGAAGTACGCTTTCAGTATTTTAGGTACCCCTGAAAGAAGCAGATGCATCTTCTCCACACATTACATCAGGTGATGCAACAGAGACAGACTTGTGTGAAGGTCCTCAACAGCCTAAGTCAAAGACACAAAGCAGGGAATGGGGAGAGTCTCTCACTCAGTGTATGACTATCTTTCAGTCTCAGAATCCTTGTGAGCAGTATACGGGGTTGAGGCAATGTGGGGAAACCACAGTTTTTTGTTCTGATTCCCTTGCAGTGCATCGGGGAGCAGGAGAGAGGCGAGGAGATGCGCTAAACCTTTGCTGATGAGAGCGAGCTCAGATCTATCCCTTTAACACTTGTTTTAACAAAACAACAACTTTATTACTTTATAATTAATGCTGAGCAGTACCTCCCATGTAAACACATTCTCTGAAGTGCTCTACAACTGAAAGCCATGATAGTTTGCTAGCTGCTCTCCTCTAGCCACCCATGCAACCACACACTAGCTTCCCAGCCCTGCAAGTCCCATACTCCTTCCCTCTCTTCCCCCAGGAAGTAGACTGTTCCTCCAGAAAAAGGCAGGAAGTAGCAGGGCCAGAATTCTCATAGTCAATAAGTGCAAACAAGGAAAAAAACAAATGACTCTCAAAACCACATTTCCTTATTGAGCTGTTTCACTTTTTGTTAAAACGTTTAGTTTCCTTTAGGGTTATGCATTTAGCACTCCCTATAGCTACCACGTTACTTGCTTTCAGATTAAGTTTAAGGCAGTTCTGAAGAAAGTAAAAAAATGAAAGTTGGAAATAAGAAGTGATAAATGAAACCACTTAAAAAAAAAAACCAACTATCCCTAACGATATTAATATCATACTTTAAATCCATCTTCAGATCTCTGGAAACCCACATTGTTTCCTGGTGCTTTGACATTCACTAGTTGGCTTTGGTAAAATTATGGAAATAGCAGAAGGATATCCATTTAATTATCATATTCATTCATTAGCTTTCATCTTCATTCTCACTGGAAGCAAACTAGAAGGGCTTCTAGTTGTGAACCACAACAAACTAGAAGGTTCCAAAAGTAATGCCTTCTATTTTATAATGTCGGCCCACGACATCAAAGATGGATGTCTTTATGGCAGTATAGATTGAACCTTCCCACCAATATTCCTTTCCATTTTGTTACCATGTGGATGGCAGCAGAGGGGCGGTCCAACATGAAAGTGTGGATGAAGCAAAGATGTATCATTGAATTCCTCCATGCAGAAAAGATTATATTCAGTGACATTCACTGGCACTTGCTGAACATTCCTGGAGACCAAACAATGGATGTGAGCATAGGGAGAGGTGGGTGGTACATTTCAGCAGTGGTGATATAGATGTGAAAGATAAGTCACATCCTGGAAGGCCATGCACATCTGTTATGTCACAAAAACGAAGAGTGTATTTATCAGCTCATCTGAGCAAATCAGCAGATTACAACCAGGGAACTGTGGATGGAATTGAATAGCTTCAATGCTTGAAAACAATAGCGGTGGCAATGGTGGAAAATTGTAGAGTGTGTGCCAGGTGGATCCCACAGATGCTCACACAGGAACTGAAAGAACACTATATGCAAGTGTGTCAGGACCTACTGAAGCAATACAGGGCTGAAGATGACAGCTTGCTGGATTGCATCATTATCGGTGATGAGGTATGGCATCACCACTATGAGCCAGAGTAAAAACAGTAGTCCATCGAGTGGTGATACGTGAATTCTTCATCGCATAAAGGGTTCAAGATGCAGTCCTCAGTGGGTAAAGTGATGTGCACTGACTTTTGGGATAAGAAAGGAGTGATCCTTCTATATTATCACAGAATCATAGAATTCTAATAGTTGGGAAGGACCTTTACAGGTCATCTAGTTCAACTCCCTTGCAATGAACGAGGACATGCACAGCTAGATCAGGTTGCCCAGGGCCTTATCCAGCATCGTCAGGTTAAGTCTCCAGGTACAGGGCATACACCACATCTCCAGGCAACCTGTTCCGCTGCCTCACCACCTTCACTGTAAAATACTTTTTCCTTATATCTAATCTAAATCTAACCTCTTTAAGCTTGAAACCATTTCCCCTTGTTCTATCACAACAGACTGCTACAATCTGTCCTTCTATTGTAACTCCCTTTTACATACTGAAAAGCTGCTATCAGGTCTTCCCAGAGCCTTCTTCAGGCTGAACAGACCCATCTCTTTCAGCCCCTCCTTGTAGGAGAGGTGCTCCAACCCTTAGATCATTTTTGTGATCCTCCTCTGCACGTGCTCCAACAGGTCCATGTCTCCCCTGTACTGATGACTCCACATCTGGATGCAGAACTCCAGGTGAGGCCTCACCAGAACAGAGCAGAGGGGCAGGATCACCATTCTTGACCTGCTGGCCATGCCTCTTTTGATGCAGCCCAGGATACAGTTGGCTCTCTGGGATGTGACGGCACATTGCTGGCTCATGTCCAGCTTCTCATTCACCAGTATCCCAGATCTTTCTCAGCAGGGCTCCGCTCAATCCTTTCATCTCCCAGTTTGTATTGGTAGTAGATGTTGCCTTATCCCAGGTATAAGATCATGTATTTGGATTTGTTGAACCTCATGAGATTCACTCCACTGCTCAAGCCTGTCTAGGTTCCTTTGGATGCTAATCCCATCTCTCTGGTGTGTCAACTGTATCCCACAGCTTGGTGCCTATCAGCAAGCTTGCTGAGAGTGCACTTAACAACCACACTGTCAATGTCATTGATGAAGTTATACAAGAATATCAGTTCCAGCACTGCCCTCTTACTTGACTCAGTAAGATGTCTTCAATAAATTCCAGGAGCCTCCTGGATTGCCTACAGCTTGCTATGCTACTTTTCTGGCAGATATCTGGGTGGTTGAAGTCTGTCAGCAGGATAAGTGTTTGCAATTGCAATGCCTCCTGAAGCTGGAGGCAGAAGCTCTCATCGACAGGTTCTGCTTGATCAGGTGACCTGCAGTAGACAGCGATCACAAGGCTCCCTTTGTTGTCTCAATCCCTGTTACCCATAGGCTTTCAACTTGCTCATGACTATTCTTAAAGGACAGCTCTTCATATTCTATTCTCTTCCTAATATAGATAGCAACACCTGCTCCTCTCCTTCCTTGCCTGTCCCTTCTACCTGCTCCTCTCCTTCCTTGCCTGTCCCTTCTGAACAGCTTGACAGCCACATTCCAATCATGGGAATCATCCCACCAGGTTTCAGTGACAGCAACTATATCATGATTTTCTAGCAGCACAATAGCTTCTTGCTCCTCCTGTTTTGTCACTTCCAAACCATCAACTCTGACCACTACATTGCAATTCTAAGCTGAAGGTTCCAGAGTCAGGCCAGAGAAAAAGACAACCTTCTTCTTGCAACACAGCAATGCCAGCCCCAAACCAGTCAGTCTGAAGACAATGGAGCACATAGCCAATCTTGGCTGGACTGTCATACCACACCTACTGCACAGTCCAGATTTAGTGCCTTCTGACTTCCATCTGTTCAAGCCAATGAAAGATAGACCACGAGGACAACATCTACCCACCAAGCAACAATGCCATCACAGCAGTTGTGAAATGGTGAGTCTCCTTTGCTGGTGCAGATTTTTTGCAAGCGCAGAATGCAGGCTCTTGTTAATGGTCGGTGAAAATGTTTGATGTTGGTGACTATACCACTCTGTAAAATAACACTCTGTAGCTGAGAATTTACTCTATCAAATAGGATCTTTGTAGTTCCCATGGAAATAAATAGGAGGCATTACTTTCAGAGTGATCTATGTATAATAATCACAGAATGGTTTGGATTGGAAGGGACCAAGTGTCACCAAGTTCCAACCCCTCACCACAGGCATGGCCATCATCCTCCAGATCTGGTACTAGATCAGCTTGCCCAGAGCCCCATCCAGCCTGGTCTTGAACACCTCCAGGGATGGGGCGTCTACAGCCTCTTTTGGGCAGCCTGTTCCAGAACCTCACCACTCTCTCTGTGAAGAACTGCCCCCTGACATCTAATCTAAACCTTCACTTCTTGAGCTTAAAACCATTCCCCTTGTCCTATCACTATCTAACCCTGTAAAAAGTTGATTCTTCTGTTTATAATTCCCTTTTAAATACTGGAAGGCTGCAATGACGTCACCTCACAGCCTTCTCTTCTCCAGGCTGAACAAGCCCAGCTCCCTCAGCCTCTCTAACAGCTCCACATCATTCCTGTACTGGGGGCCCCAGATCTGGACGCAGTACTCCAGATGGGGCCTGCAAGGGCAGAGCTGAAAGGACAAATCACCTTCCTGTCCCCACTGTCCACTTCCCTTCTGATGGAGCCCAGAACACCATTGGACTTCCAAGCTGCAAGAGTACACTGCTGGCACATGTTCAGTTTTTCACTCCTAGGCCCTTCTCAGCAGGGCTACTCTCAAGGAGTTCTTCTCCCAGTCTTCTCCCATATGTATCTGGGGTTCCTCTGATCCAAGTACAAAATCTTGCACTTTACTATGTTGAACCTCACTAGGTTTACAAGGGCCCACCTTTCAAGTCTGTCGAGATCCCTCTGGATGGTATCCCTTCCTTCTAACTTGTCAACTGCACCACTCAACTTGGTGTCACTGACAAACTTGCTGAGGGTGCACTCAAGCCCATCACCAATGTCACTGATGAAGATGCTGAAGAGCACCGGTACCAAGACAGAACTCTGGCGGACACCACTTCTCACCAGCCTCCACCTGGACACAGTGCCATTCACCACATCACCTGTCTAAGGCTTTCCAACCAATTCCTTATCCTTCTTTCAAATCCATCTCCCTCCAATTTAGAGGAAAGGATATGATAGGGGACCATGTCAAAGTCCTTGCACAAGTCCAGATAGATGACACTGGTTGCCTTCCCTTTGTCCACTGACATCAAAACTCCATTACAAAACGCCACCAGATTGGTCAGACATGACCTTCCCTTGATAAAGCCATGCTGGCTGTCTTAGATAACCTGCTCATCTCTCATGTGCCTTAATATGCCTTCTAGGAGGATCGGTTCCATCCCTCTTCCCAGGCACAGAGGTGAGGTTCACCAGCCATACGTATGGCTAAACAGCCTGAACACTATTGTTCTGCTCTGAGCTGGGACCATTTTAGATAGAAAATACCAGACTGTGCAGTTTTACACTTTATGGATATGCTTATACAATGCCTATTTTAACACATCTGATGGTCATCTGTAATTCCAGCTACAAATGGCTGAAATTTGTACCTTCCCTACTAACTTGCATTAATAATGAAAGGAAACAAGACATAAAAACCTCATAATGCACAATAACGGCTGTCTTGCTCATACAGGCAGTTAGCCCCTACAAAGGCAAACCCAAACACTGCATTTTCATTTACATTCTGAAAATGAAGAGTTTGATTTCTTTTACAACTTTCTATTCTATTCAGCGTAACTGTAGCCATTTCTCTTGCTTCATTATTTTGTACTGAAATGTGCAGTGATGCATAGAATAACTTTAAAATTGTGAAGTGGGATAATTCTATGCTACGATTAATTTTTCTTTTTTCTTTCTAATAACGTTCACTCTTAAGAATAAAAAGAGTGGCATAATCTAACATACTCCAGTAAATTCTTAAGATTCATGAAAAAAGACAATTAAGAAAACACTGCTCTCCATCAGGATTGCAAATTATTTCTGTGCATTCCTCTGAGATCTGTACACTGTCTCCTCAACAGTTCTGCCTGCAATTGAGGTTGATTGAGCTAGAGTACACAGGGAATATCTAGGTTATTGAGAACTACTATAAAAATTCTTTAAATAGATCATTATGGGCCTCATATAGCTCTTATGACAAAAAACAAGGCAAGAACTATAGCGTACCATGCCAACATCCTGCAGAAATCTCTGAAGTAATAGTGGCAAAGAGTTAGAATCATAGAATATCCTAATCTGGGAGAGACCCACAAGAGTCACTGAGTCCAACTCCTAGTTCCACATTGGACCACCCCAAAATCAAACCCTATGTCTTCAGAACAATGACCAAACATTGAACTCTGGCAGGCTTGCTGCCATGACCAATCTTCTGGGGAGCCTGTTCCAGTGCCCAGCCACCCTTTGGTAAAGAACCTTCACCCAACAGACACCAATAGACAATGACAAGCTGTTTGAAGAACAACTGAGGGAACTGGGATGATTTAGTCTGGAAAAGAGCAGGCTCAGGGGAGAACATGTCACTCCCTACAACCACCCAAAGGGAGGCTGTGGTGAGGTGGGAGCTGGCCTCTACTCCCAGGTAACTAACAATAGGACCAGAGGAATGGACTGAAGTTGCATAAAGGGAGATTTAGGTTGGACTTCAGGAAAAATTTCTTCTCTGAAAGAGTGGCACTGGAATGGGCTGCCCAGGGAGTCACTGTTCCCAGCAGTGTTCAAGGAACATTTAGATGCTGTACTGAGGGTTTAAGTGAGAAATATCAGTAACAGGTGGACAGTTGGACTGGATGACCTTGAAGGTCTTTTCCAACCTCAGTGATTCTATGACCCTCCTCTGATGCAGCCCCACGTCATTCTCTCAGGTCCTGTTGCTGTCACCAGAGAGATCAGCATTCACTTCCCTGCTCCCTTCGTGAGGAAGCTGGAGGCCACCATGAGGCTTCCCCTCAGCCTCGTCTTCTCCGGGCTGAGCAAACCAAAGGACCTCAGTCACTCTCCTTCACCTCCAGACCCTTCACCATCTTCGTAGCTCTCCTCTGGATGCTAATAGTTTTGTGTCCTTCTTATGTTGTGGTCCCAAAACTTCACAGTGCTTGAGGTGAAGCCACACAAGCTCAGAGCAGGACCCCTTCCCTTATTAGGCACCACTGGGCCTGATGCACTCCAAAGTACAGCTGGCCCTTTGGGTGGCCAGGGCAGACAGCTGACTCATGTTCAACTCACTTGTCAAAACGGCCCACAAATATTAAAAGCCTTGCAGGACATCCTCCGCAAAGCATCTGAAACGAGTGGTTTCAGGGAAGGAAGGTACTCAGGATGGTTTGGCAGGGTGCTGGGTACTCCTCACTGCATTTGTTTTTTTTCCTTTGATAAGTTTTCATACTCCTGCTGAAACAAGCAAAAGAGATGAAAGAAGGCACACTGTGTAGATAAGAACTTAAATATAAAATGCAAAGTGAGTAGGTCCTTCGAGTATTCAGATCTTGGCATGAAGGCAGACTAATTTTCAGATTGATGTGAAGTAGGAAAAAAAAAAAAAAGTAATTCCAAGTGTGAAGCTCACCTCTATCTTACACTCAAATGTGCCAATAAGTAATGTTAAACAGACGGGAGGAAGCTGAGGATTGGGCTTTAGCACAGTTTTTACTTTCAAAACACCTAACAACAGCACTTCTTTGCGAGAAGAACTCTTCAGGGGTTGGGCTGGGGGAGGGGGGCACAAAGTCATAACCACTCCCTTTCCTGATGAAGGATTTTTTTTATTTATTTACTTTTTTTTTTTTAGGATTCTTTGCTCCTGTTTGAAAGTTCTGGAAGGACAAAAATCTATCAAAATCTATCTTGTCTAAGCTACTGCTAATCTTATGTCACCTCTTTAATTTTTAGGTCACAGTTGAAAAATCTTCTGGAACAAGAAGGAGATGAGAAAAGTTCAGAGAAATGCTGACTCCACAGGCTTAAGAGAAGAATCAGGCTGCTGCCATTATACATGACAAATTCCCATTTGACTTTTGGTTTTCAGAATAGAATACACGTATCTAGGAATGTAACCCCCTTTCAGGACTTTTTTTTACAAGTAGCTTAATTTATTCATTTCATGGAAGTGTAGGTGTTAGATGCACACACTGGTCTTCTCTCACTTTTAGTTGAAGGAAAATACCTTCAACTGGAGAACAAATTTAACTTTAGACAATCTTAAAAGACTATAACCCAACACTTAGAATTATAGTAGGTTGTTGCATAATGGGCACATCTGATATGAAACTACAAAGCATCTTTCTGAGAAGTATGCACATACTTAAAATTTGAACAGGTGTTACTTGTCAGTCTAATTCACTATCAGAACCTATAGAGTAACAACATGGCTATTACAAATAATTCACCATACTTCTTCACATGACAGAGCATAGCAGCTGTGATGTAGTAATTAAGGATGTATGAGATTTGACAAATGCAAGGAATTTAAAAGTTCTATAAAACCCACTCTTGAAACTCCTTACTTATAGGAGTCCATACTTACTTCAAGATACCTATGTATTCAGTAGGAACATTTGCATGAATAAGGGTAAAGACTGGCAGGATCAGGCACTGAACTAAATGTAAGCTCTTTTCACAGACTTTTATTTTAAAGGTAGAAAAGAAATCAAATCAGAACTTTCACCATTGCTTAGACCAAGGGTAATATATTATTAATCCATCACTGAAGGTTTTAACTCTATCCTACAGTACAAGTACAAAGAAATACTAGAACAAACTCAGATGTGCTCTCATTTATACAAAGGCAAATCTGGGCAGGATCCTTTGATTTACATCAGCACAGCCAAGAACATTCCCCAGGAACTGCTTCCAATGCTGAGCCCTCAGCAGTCTCCAGAACAAATTCAAGTCTTTCTGCAGAGGAAGCCTTCGCAGCATGAAGCCTCATAAAACCACAAAGACAGGCTGAAGTCAGAACAAGGGATTTTGAGAAATAGTAACTGTAATACTGAAATGAGAACATTTTAGTGATATTTACATTAAAGAATACACACACAAAAAGGAAGATTATGAATCTACAGTTACCAACTGCTACAACTCTCAAAAATGTGGAGGATGTTTTGTTTGTTTATACTCTCTGATAAAGTTGTACATACCCACAAAGGACTCAATCTTTTGTTTCAAAGCCAGTAAGTACAAAATGGAGCCTTATAGTAGCTTCAAGAACTCTTCAGCTTGTCACAAAGAACAATTCAAAAATTCCTTTTATTTCTCTCTTTCATATATAACACTAATCAGCTTCATTTATCCATGTATACTTTCAAAGATTTTTCACAGGTTTTTGAGTCATACTCAGAAAAGTCCTTTTTGAAACCTTTGATGATATAACAGACATCTAATAACATGAAAAATCACAGCTGAAAGGCAGCCCTGAATAAATGACCTTGACAAACATCAGGAAGAAGAAAAGAGCAAGAAAATTATTTTAGGTACAGAACTTCTGGAAATCAACCATATCTGAACTAGAACAGGTATGCTTGGCATTGCTCCTCCCTTTGTGTAGGGTGAAGAATGGAGAAGTCCAGACGTGCTGCTGTGGAACCATGACTTTCCCTTAATCAGCAAATACAAATTCAGCTGAACATAAATGGTGTACATAAAATTAGCTTGGGAGTAAGACTGTGAATATTAATGTGAGTACTTCCACACTGTGATTAAACATAACAGGGTCAAGATTGTAATGTGTACTTCTGGACATTAAACAACATCATATAAATGATGCCATTCAATATAAGTGCATGTATACATCAATAAAAATCCCAAACAAGCTTCTTGTGGCTTCATCGATTTCTTAGGTTTGAAATCTTCTGGAAGACAAAATCATCCATTATTCTGAACAGCTGGGTAAGGTTAGAACTGGGTTAGTATTATTGTAAATAAATTTAACAGTTCAGCTGATTGACAATGTTGCACAACCTGAAGAGATGGCAAAAGGTCCAGTAACAGTAATGTGTGGAGAAACACAGCAAGTTTCTGCTCTCAAAACACAACTGAAAATTCACTACGTGGAAAAAAGAGAAGAGGAAAGGAAGCACAGAGCATATAAGTATGGTGTCAATTTTGATGGTGTATCCGAATTTTCACGAACCGAAGTACTCAGTCATCATAAAGAGTTGTTTTTTATGTCAGAATTACGAACTAAAACTTCTGAGCATGTGTTCTACATCCTGGAAAACAACTGCTTTTAATGCATTAGCTCTTTAACTCAATCATACTATCAAAGAGAGCTTGTGAGAAAAAAATCATTCTTAAGAATTTTATTCTAGCAGGTCAGTTAGCAGAATCCTAGCCTACACAGCCCTTAGCCATGGAGTAATATTTGGAAAGCTCTGAACTACAGAGATTGGGCTTCATTCCAACTTTTGTCAGATTTATATTACGATTGCAGAGCCTCCATGGAGGCTCCAGCTTCCTGCCTTTATCGGTTGAAAAAACTGCACTGAAAATCTGAGGGAAAACAACTGTTTCTCCTGCTGTTCACCACCCACCAGAGGGAATTATGCAGGATTCTTCAATCTGAAATTCAAAGACCCTCCTTCCTATTCCTCAAGCCCAGCCTATCCCCTCCCCAAGTATTTTGACCTTTCCAGTGTTTACGATGCACTACCAATTCTTTCTGTCTCATTTCCAAAACAGGACAGCTGTCTTTTTAAAAATACATAACACAACAGTTCTTCTATCTGCTGAAAAATCCATCAATACGTTCGATAATCAATTCTGAACAGCATGCCAAACTTGGGGCTGACAAGCCTTCACATCACCCACGCAAGGAACACGTCCTCAGCTCAGGGAATCACACATCCTTCCCTTCATTAATTACATCATTTCTGTGGTTAAACAGGCATGCTCCCGTTGCTGTTTTTGCTGCATACAGCGTTATATTATTACTCATCGAAGTCAGTCCAGCTGTAACCAGATTTTCAGTTCAGCTACGAACAAGATTGTTCCAGCTCAAACCAATGACAGCCCATCATAGCAGTGATGTGAGGTACAGAAACAAGGGCTCACAATCCATGTGCTGATGAGCCATGGTGAGGGAGAGGCAGGGCCAAAGGAGGAGGTGAAAGAGAGAGAGACATCAAGATAACACACACCCTCACAAGTTCAAACAGTGAGCAGATTTACTCTAGGAGATGACCTGTTTTCAGTCACAAACAGTGGCAAACAGTTTATTCCTTGATTCAAAGCTAGTTTGATGTGCCAAAGATTTAAAGACAGTAGCTTAAGTTCAGTTCTAGATGGGAAAAAGAAAATAACATACGGAAATGAACTTAGGATTCAGAATCCTGCTCTGCTCAACTCCCTGGACAAATAGAATCCCGAAGTCTCAAACTTAGTGAGACACGAAGACGTTAGGGATATTTTTCAGGGCTAAAGGTTTGCCACAAGAATTATTTGACGTGGCTGTGAAAACCTCCGGAGGATAGTTTAGTTCTAAATCTGACTGTTTCACTTTTCCTCTTTTCTTTACCTGTCCTCCTCCTAAATATTCTGAAATTACAGATGTCTTGTAATTCAGACACAGTAAATATGCATTAAACGTGAGGAATTTGCCTTGCAGCCAACACACAATGCATGCTTTTCTGCATACCTGAGAAGCTTCATTTTCAGCTGTTACCAATAATGTCTCACTAGAAACACTAATATATATATATATTTGTATATACTGAATGGCTCTTCTCAGAAAACTGAATTTACTTACCATTCCAAGGGCCCTAAGTCCCTGATGCACCCAGATTTGAGCTCCTACCCATGCGGGCAAGGATGCGGACACTGGGTTCGAGACCCAGTTCGGAGCGAGAAGGGTATAAGCAGCATACCCACAGCTACTCACTCAAGCTCCTGGGCACAAGACAAATCTGAGCACAGACAGCACCAGAACTGTCTCATTATTTCCTGCCCAGCAGATACCAGTCTATTCATTCTGCTAATGGAGCCATCAATAGAGGGCTCAGGCAAATGGCTCTAACTCAAACCAACACCATTAATCTTTCAAAGAGCTTCTTGTGTGTATCATCTCAGTCTAAACAGTATTTGCTTCTTCAAGAAGTTCAAAGCTCTGAAAAAGGATATAGTAATAATCAGTGGTATGCATAATTTTTCACCTTTTGTAGTGATGCCAAACGGATACATTTTAATGCTTGATTTTTGTTTAATCGTTGTTGCTTTAATATTCCTAGAATTGTCCTTACAATTCTTTTTCCTTTTAAACACACGTTCTTTTCCATTTGCCTAATATTGATTTACCTCCTGCCAGCTGTGCAGAACTCCAATTTAACACACCTTAGTTGGAACCTTTGTTTTCAACAAACTTGACGAGTTCTGCCAAGATCGCTCAGAAAATGAAATGCGCTGGCTAACCAAGTAAGCACAGAGAACCATTATTTGTGTGGATATCCTGTGAACAAAGCTACTACGTGTTAATTTTTCTCAATAGCTGGCGCCATATTTAACAGTTTTAATGACCCTTACTACTTTTAATTTAGTTATCTAGAATCCTGAAAGACAAAGAGATTGTTTGGCACTTTTTCTAACTTGGAGTAGGAAGATGTTAAAACGACCTGATTCAATTACAGTCATTTAAACTCTTCCTTTTGTTTTCTGCCATTAGGAAAACATACCACAAATGTCTTTCACTTCCAAGTTTCAGATTTTATCATCATTATGGTTCTGAAATGGCACATCTGTTGGTATAATTTGAACATTTAACAGAGATGTCAGTTCATGTTAGGAAGCTGTGAGACTATCCTTCCCCCTCCCCCCCCGAGGGTGAAAAAGATGCAGAGATTCTAAATATTTAATAGGAATAATGCTCCAGAAATCGCTCTTCAATGTATTCACACGCACCTAAGGTTAGTGGAAGCACTGCAAGTTTTTAAATGTAAAACACTCATCCTAAAGCACACTGCCTTTTAGCACGACATTACAAATGAGTTTTGACTTGGTAAGGGCAGAAAGGCAGCATCAAGGAAGCAGAGGGACTTTGGCCCCTCTCTCATCTTGAGTAACAAAAGGGAGCATCAGCCTGTTCTTCAGGAAAGTCAGGATGAAAGCCAGAGACAACCATCAGTGCTTGTCCTACATTAGCCAGGTCTTCAAACACTTTTTTTTTTTAAATCTTGGTTCTGCTTAACATTCAACCACGCGCACAGAATCTAAATTTACTTTGGCATATTCACCCCACTGAAAAAGAAAAGCAAGGAGCAGGAAAAAGGTCTTCTATAGAACAAGACACTGGGCAAACAAATAGAAGCAAGAGTCTGACTTGTGGCTAAACTGCATCTTCAAATGGAATATGGGTTTAGCTGTGATACAGAATAAGGCTATAAATTATAACTCACCAGAAAAGAAGGAAAAGCATCTTGAAGTTATCAAGATTATTATGAATACTTAAAGATACCTGACTGATTAAAAAAAGCATGAAGGTTCATTGAATATAAATGGTGTAATGATCACTGTGATGAAGACATTAATCTGAGTAGGGAAATGTGCAAGTCAAATAACTCAAAATGGATGCCTTAATTAAGCAAATAAGCTACTCAACTCAATGGAATGTACGCTGCACATTTTATGAGGTACCCGGTCAGAGTCTCTTAGTTTCTTTTTGGAGCTTTTTTAAAAAACAATCTTGATCCTCATCATCTGCATACACCTGACAAAGTTTCTAAACCTCCTAATGAGACCTATCTGTAAGAAAAATTCAAAACTTCTGGTCCTAGAGCACCTACATAGTTTTTAAAATACGATACAGCCTCCTCGACCATGTACAGTTTTAGAAAACATTTGCAGTTTTTACTACCCCTGTTTTCTGTTTCTTCCTTTAATAACACAAATTGAAAATGTATTTTATCATCTGTTCAGTCGCAAGATACTTCCCCACCTTTCTGCCTTGCAAAGGCAGGACACAGCAATCACATCCAATTCTTCTGAGCTCGCGATTGCTCAAGATAAGCAACCAACTCATCGCCAGGAGCAAGTTAACAAGATAACAGCTGTGCTCGGACTTCAAAAGACAACATGCACGCGCAGGATACTAGTGTAGGTTAGCTACTATACAGGCAGTTCCCACCAGCTATTCTGGTACTAGGTTCCGAAGCTAGACAGATCTTCTGCTACAGGAGTACAACTTTTTTTACAGAGGGTTTCCACAGTACATCAAAAGCTATCCAGCATTTGCTTGACTCACAGTGCCCTTCCAGGCAGCACTGCGTTTAGTGACTGATACAGGACAGATTACTTAGCAGCAACCTCAGACTGTCCTGAAATTGTTCTCGGAATCAAACATGAGAGAAAAGGGGAAAAGCATCCAGCCGCTATTTCAACCCTGCTTGAATCTTGTTCTAAGAACTGCAACTGTTTTACAAGCAAAGAACTGCTAAAGGAGGCAAAAAAACACACCCAACCACCACACTGAAAACTGCACATATTTTAGGGCTTTGAAACTGAAGCCACAGAAACAAATCAGGGCTTCATTAATGGATACAGTGCTGATGTGGGGCACCGTGTTATTCATACACAGGGCTCTACCACATTTATGTCCTGAGCTGAAAGTTTCCTTTGCATGCCGTTTTAAAACCATTTTATAATTAAGACCTAAGAGATGACAGACATTTAATGACAGCTAACGCACCGCTCCCACAATGTATTATTAGGCACAAGACCAGAGGCACAAGGCCAAGTGCTGTTCATCTCCTAACAAATGCAGTAATATCTCAGATTCACACTGCCTGAAAATATCAGGCAATATTCTTTTAAAGGCAGAAATCTTGAGATTTCAGAGAAATGGACACACTGATTAAACAACTAAAAGTGACCCGGAAAAAAAACAAACATGCCCAATTTTTAACCTTCTTTCTTCACATAAAGAATGAGGAACAAAAAAGGAATACTATCTCTTTCCCTACCTTTTCCTGTAGCAGTACCAAATCTGATCTTTTGTGCTGGATTGAAACCTTTCCAGGACTCATAACAAGTCCGAATGTCTACTAGCTTATCCATAAGGCAGAGGAAGTGCTGAATGTTCACTCATGGGTTTCCTCCCAAATGCTCTACTTACTGTTTTAGGGAAGACTTAAGAAGAGCAAATAAAAAAGGTATGCGATCCTCTGAGCAAAGCTGAGTTCCTTCTCTGAAGGTCACCCTTAAGGAATTCCAGCATGGTGGATGAGGAGACCCGAAAGAAGCCTCTCCTGCTGAACAACTCTAGCGCTGCGGGCTGCACCAAGATTAAGTCCTCAATTGAAATCTGCCAATTTCATGGACTCAGCCAACCCTCCTCAGGAATAAAAGCTGTGCTATGAAGTTCCTAGTTGTAAAAGTAACTCCTGAACCAACGCTGCACAGGAAGGAGAGCTCTTCTCGTAGGGAAAGGCGCTGTTAAAGGTGACCACGGGCATCGAGGGTCTTACAACAGCCTCGTCCTTGGGACAAACCTCAACCCTGCGTTCAGGTCCAGTGCTGAAGAGGGCATGTCAGCACTGCTCAGTCAACGCAGACCCTCGACCTCGCTTCACAATTTACAATTCACTGTCACTGACAACATATCAACACCCAAACTTCCAGTAACACGCGTAACAAACATCACTGTAATTGACCCGCGTACTCAGAGCTTAAGATCCGAACTGAAATCCACGATCAATCACGCTGGCCGCACGCGTCACTTCGTAGATACGGCAACCCGACCGAATGCCGAGCAGACCTCGAGAGAGATCCCGGACCCGGCCGGAGCTGGGCTGAGCTCGAACTCCTGGCGCGGGGGCTCGTCTGAGCTCGCACGCCAGAGTGCGTTACCCCACGCCAGTGACAGCCCAGGAAACCCCATTTCTAGAACTAAAGAGAAACACCCTAAAAGGACGACGGAAGGGGAGAAGTGCTCCGCCGCGCTCCGCCCGGCAGCCCCGAGTCCCCCGAACGACGCCGAGCTCCGTTACCTTCAGCGCTGCGGAGCCGCGCCACGCAGCCGGCGGCGCGGAGGTCCCGGCAGCGCGGGGTCCCGGCAGCGCCCCGCCGGCCGCCTTTCCGCAAAAGACACGCGGGACCCGCGGGGTCGGCGGCTCCGCCACCTCCGCTACGTCCCCCCGCACGCTCCCTCTCGCCGCCGCGAGCCGCAGCCCTCTCTCACCGCGGGTGCTGCCTCCTCTTCGCCGGCCGCCCTCCGCTCCATCGCGGCGCCCCTCCGCCCACCGCCAGCCGACCGCGCAGCGCCGCCTGCCGCCGGGGGGCACGCTTGGGGAGGCGGCCATTTCGCCGCGGCCGCGGGGCAGGTGCTGCCGTGCCCGGCCCTCCGCCGGGGCCGTTTTCCTCGGAGGGACGGCGGGACGCCGGTAACCGCCAGGCTGGGAGCGGGCCGCCCCAGGGCGTCCCGACAGCACGGGGCTGTGGGAGGGGGTGGTGCCCCTGCGTGCGGCACCGACGTTGTCACCGATCCGCGAGCGCGGCGGGGAAAGGCGCGCCGGGTCGTCCCGGTTTGAAGCTGCCGCCCGCGAGCTTAAACCTAACGCGGTCCCGGCGGGTGCCGCTCCTCTCAGGCACGTTTACCCCTTCGAAACGCTGCCCTGGGCTCGGCGTCTGGGAGAGCTGCGCGCTGAGTTCCCGCATCGCTCCGTTGCCTCTGCCCTGTCACCGCGACCAGGGATCCCGGCGTGGAAACGCGTCGTGAAGAAGTGCCCGACCGCCCCGGCGAGGCAGGGCTGCAGAGCGGAGCTTCTCCAGGGGCCCCTCGGGCGGGCGGAGTCAGCGGGGCGAGGCGCCCGCAGGGAGCGGGACTCGGGGAGCCGTAAAGCCTCGTGCTGCCCGTGTGTGTGCAGGGACGGCCCCGCACCCGCAGGAGGCAAACGGCGAGAGCGATGCCTGCCGTGTCTGCGGCTGTAATAACGAGGGCATCGTCCCGGGCTTCCACCCGCTCTCGCGAATAGCTGCTACTCCAGGCTGCCCTGGTCACAACGCCTCGTTTACAAAAAGACTGAAGGGCGTTGAAGTGTATTTCCCGCCCCCTGTGTCTTTGCCTGTTTCTTCAGAACGTCTCTCCTGATGGTTTCTGGGTCCTGATTTTTGCCAGTCTTAACATCCTGTAATTTGTGTACTGTTTATGCTGGCGTTCGTTCCAATTTCAGTATTTCTTCTGCCTCTTCCCGCGGGGAAAACTTCTGTCTAGCTCTGCTCTCTGCTATGCTTTTGGCCTCTTAAGACTGAAGCAAAGATTACGTGTCTATTTACTTGTGCCTTTTCTCAGCAAATCTGATAGGAGACTATAGGAACTTGATAAAGGTGCTAATCTCGGGCTGCTCCTTGCTTGGATAGGAGCCAGCTCCGCACGTCTCAAACAAAACAGTAAAGCCTTACCTTCTGTAAGCAGCCATGAGGATGCCCGTTACAGAAGCCTGGTGAAAGAAGCCAGTGAGTTGCACACCTTGTGCTGTATGATGCTCTCTGTCCCCAAGTGGTTCTGTTCATCTAGCTGTAGGCATTGGGAAGGCTCTTTGTACATACATACAGATGTCATCCTTTTACAAATTGTTGCTTACGCTTAGTACAAAAATCTATCAACTCCCAAGGGAATATTTCATTATTTTTAACTATTTGATTTGCAAGTTATCACTAAAGAAATAATTGTCAATTTGATTATGGTGCCTTCAAAGTTTATTTCATACTGCTCCTGTGTTACAAACAAACAGGACCACCCATTCTACCTACCCTGTGTCCTTCTCTGCTCTTCCTTTGCTCTGCCTCTTGTGGGCTGTCCATTAGTCATACTCTCAGCTCTCCCACTGGGCTTGTGTAAGGGACGCTGGTCTGTGTAAGGGACACAGGCATCTCTGACCTTGTTTTTACCAATACTGAGGAACTATTCTAAACCACTTGCCTTCCTCTCACAGCAAGATCTTGTTATTTTGCTTGCTGCCTGACATTTCATACAGCACAAGACGTTTCCACTGGCACAAGATTTTAACCCATTCTATATATTTATCCATGTAACTTCACCTGCGTATAACATTCTGTCAAGATGTTCTGAGTCAAAAAATGCTGAAGTGTATCTTGATTATTTCTCTAATTCCTAACCACTAATTGGAGAAGGCTGTGGACATTAGGAGCTCAACTGTTCACATGCTGGTTTGGTACTGTTACATTCAGAAGTTAGCCTTTAGTTTGTGCTGGGTCAAGCTGTTCTGTGTGCAAGTTTGATACACGTCCCAGAATTGAATAGCGAGCATGACTGCATAGCTGCAATTTCATTTCTGGAGCAGCAAAACTGGGCCATAAGTCAAAAGGTAGAAGGACAGTTTAATTTTATGCCCACGAAGTGTGAGGACTGCTGACTCTTCTTACTCTTGTTCCCATGCTTACCTGGGGTAAATCTATTCAGTTTTGTTTACCATCAAGCCTTCCTACTGCAATTAACAAGACATTTCTGTGTTGAGCTTTCCTTACACATAAGTGTGAGTATGGCCTCATCATTCTTCCAGTCTGAAAGCGCTGGTTTCTAGTTGAGTCCAATCCAAATGAAATCACCACCTCAAGTCCCAATTATAGGGAAGGGAGTATGATTAAATGCTTTGCAGATGTGTTTACTCATTTCTTCCTGATCCATCCTATTAGTGTTACCATTGATTCTTTTTCACAGATTGTAGCTATGCGAATAGTGACAGGGCATACACTGAAGTCATGATACACATCAGTTTAACTTATTTAGTTAGTTTCAAATGTATTAAATATCCTTTTAACTTATAAACTTAAAAACACACTTTACATGCTTGCAGTGCTCACTGGACTCTGTTTTGCTCACAAAGCAGTGGAATTGCTTCTCACAGGTCCCGTGCAACACTAGGCAGAGTATTTGCAGGTAATAAAATGGTAGTATACAGAAAGAAGAGTTGAGCTCGCCCAACTGGTGGAGGAGGTCTCTGGCTATGCAGCACTTCTTCAGAAGCAGCCTCGGTCCAACAGATGCTGTCCCTTTTGTGGCTGGCCCTTACATGAGCACAGTGTGCCTCCACCCCTTCTGGTCACATGAGGAGCACAGTACAAACAGTTTGCCTGTGCTCCCTGTGCCGGACAAACCCTTTCACCAGGTGCTCAGTCATCAGTTCATACCAGGATCTGACAGTTCCCCTACAAACCCACTTTCTTAAAGCAGAAAGAGCAGCTTGAAGTGCAGTATTTAAAGGTTTATTATCTGAAAACAGAAAAGCTGGAATATTATCCAGGAGTTATGATGTGAGAAAAACTGCCATGCTCTGAATTTGCTGTAGGGTTATTCTTAGTATTTGTTGCTTGTTGATTTCTTTGGATTAATTTATCACCATGGTTGTTATTACTGCCATGATAAATTTCATTTAATATTTGTGTTATCTGGAAAAGCTTTTACAGGTCAGTAAGATGTTTCAGTTGGGTATTAAACACTTGTCAAATGCATTCAACTTTTGGGGACTCATTATTAGGGTTTGCATATGTATTAGTACACTCATTTTACAGATGGAGAAATGGAGTCACCATGATAAAATTATTTCTCTGATGGCCAAGGAAATGGGATGTAGCTTTAGGCTGTAAGAACTTGTACTAAATCTACAGGGTAATTTTGCAGTTTCTGCCTGGTACCCAGTCAGCTGGGTTGTGTTGTTAGCTGCCAACTGGGTTATAAGGTAAACTGGGAGCCTTTGCAGGGGACACACCTAGAAATGCTGGTATCAGGCAGAAGCTGAGCTTCAGGTACTATTCTCATATAAAAAGATGAATCCTCAAGAGGGAGGGAAGGTGATGGGTGACCTTGAATTTTGGATGCCTGGGGTGTGTGTAGACTGTAGATGAGTGTAGAAACTGCTCAGAATCGAGGCAGAGATAAAAGGAAGCCCCATGAAGCCTGACTCCTACTCCTCAACTTGAATAGCAAATAGATATCCCAGAGATGGGTAAGTGAAAGTGTCTGTGAAGACTGTGCTGAAAATTAATATTGGACTAATTTTGATCGATTGTCAAAAAGCATTGCTGACTGTTCTTGAAGAAAGAGAGAGGCACATAGCAAAATTTTGTTACCTGTCATGGAGATAATTGTTTTTGTATCTGTAGGTAGAGAATGAGAAAAACAAGGAAATGAAACGTCGATTGTTTCAGGTTAAGAATGATTTTTCAAGCTGGAAAATAATTAAGTTGAACTTCTGTATATATGACTTACATCATGGAATCACCAAAGCTGGAAAAGACCTCCAAGATCACTCAGTCCAACTATCCACCTATCACCAATACTTCCCCACTTAACCACATCCCTCAGTACAACATCCAAATGTTCCTTGAACACCTCCAGGGGTGGTGACTCCACCACCTCCTTGGACAGCCCATTCCAGAGCCTGACCACTCTTTTGGAGAAGAAAGTTTTCCAAATGTCCAACCTGAATCTGCCCTGGCACAATTTGTGTCCACTCCCTCTCACGCTATCACTGGATACAGGGGAGAAGAGGCCGACCCCCACCTCAGCACAGCCTCCCTTCAGGTACTTCCAGAGAGTGATGAGGTCTCTCCTCCCTGACTTCAGCCAACTCTCTTCAGTGCAGCTGATGCAAGCTAAGTTCTCAGCACTGATAAATCATATTGCAGATAGGAATGCAGTGGGGAAGGACAATGTAAGTTCATCAGTAACAGCAGTGAAATAAGTACAGTAATTTTCCCTATAAGTTCTTGTGCATGTGCAAAAAATTAATAATTTGTTCTAAGTGGCCAGGCATACATATTACTTAAGTATAACCTTTTTTTTTTTTTTCTGTGTATATGTGTTTTTTTGTTAAAAAAAGAAGGTTATAGAGTTTCCTGCAAAATATATATAGGAACTATATAACCAGCTGCACCAGGGTATACTTTTATATTAAAGCAAATTTTTCAATTATTTCAGGGAAAATCACTTAGATTGGGAAGCCTCTATGATCTTTTCTTTATGTCTGTAATCTCCAGTTCCAAGAACACAGTTGTAATAAACAGAATTCAAGCCACCTTGCAATTAAAGTTTTACTCAGTTTTAAAGGCAGTGTATGCAAATCTACCCTGAAACAGAAACTTCATTAAATTGGTTATGTATGAAGATGTTTATTTTCTTCCTGTGTTTATCTCCAGAGTAATGGTAGGTGGAGTGTAGGGGAGTGTAGCTCTGCCAAAAAAGAATCTGTAAGCTATTTGGCTCTTAGATTTGAAAGTGCTAAGCAGGTATACATATTAACAGCATTTATCAAGCCAGCAAACTCATAAGAATAGTATGTACCATTATATTTCCACTACTTTTTCCGGTGTGGATGAAAACTTGCACTGTAAACTGTTCCCATGTGCAGATCTGACCAAGATGCCAAACACAGGTGGATGGTGTTATGCCTCCCAGCCAGACAGCAATGCTGTTCTGATTGCAGGCTGTGCCATCTGTCCAAAAGTTGATTCTCTACAGAGTTTGGATGTAAAAATCAAAATAAGTTAACCTCTGAGTTGGTACAACAAACCCTACCAGCTAAGCTCAGGATGAAAAGATATTTTGCTAGCATCTGGATTTGCCAATTTAAAATACCAAGACAGAAAACATTCTGTAAGGGAGAAGAAATACAGCGCCTAAAATGCAAGTAGTTTGGAAATTAGTTTTTATATTTCATAGCAAACATGGGTACGTGAGGCTCTGAGGTGAAATAATACCTCTTGAATAACGACATGTCAGGCAGCCAAACAAACATGGAAAAATCCAACGGTGTTGATCCTATCTAGCTTCTCACCTCAAAGGTTAATGCCTCTTTAATACAATTCACTGTGCAAATTCAACATCACACCTGAAAGTTTTATATTTGCTGCATGGCAGGCTTTGCGATCCGGAGGATTCTCTCAAGCCATTTAGCTAAAAATCAAGGACAATGAGGGAGTAATAATAATATCAGTATGATCTCTATTGAGTTTATCTACACTGTGGTACTAAAAAGAAAAAAAAAATCAAAACTAACTAGTTTCAGATATTTTAAATGGATCATTGAATCAAACTAACCTCCTGTCTTCACTCTCTTAATAAGGATTCAAGTTTTCTCAATAAATTGTAGTTCATTGTGGAAAAATGCAGTAGGAGGGGTTTCATTTTGAATGTCAGTACAGAGAAATTTATACAATTTACCAAAACCATTTTCAATGTTGGTTCAGATTAATATTTAAGAATTCCAGTATTGATGACACCTGGAGGCTTGTGAGCATAGGAAGCGAAATGGGCTGTAAGATAGCTTTTAAATTCTCATTAAAGGAGAAGATTTTATTTTCATGCAGGAAAATAAGAGTGATCTATTGAAGGACCCCAGGCACAGTGTGTTTGCAGTGCTACTTTAACTTCATGTAACTTCCTACATAGACATGCATCCAAACAGATGGAATATATGTATTACTTGATTTGCTCTGTGCATATTGCTGTGCTTCAGGTACAAAATGGATCAGAGAACAATAAATGATGTCTCTCTCTCTCTACATTAGGAGCAAAATGGTGTGGAGGACCAACATCTGCATTCTGCGTTTTAGGAGTTTTTAGTTAGGCTAGCTGCAGTGTGCTCCCAGTGACAGCTTTCAGTTCAGCTCCTGCAGAAGTGCTCCAGGTCAGGCAGTATGAACCCAAGCACAGTGAACAGGGAGCATCAAGAAACTGTTTTAAAAAGTGCAGCCTTCAGCTGAACAGCAGTGCTAACGTAGACATACCCAAGCAGAGCCTGGCTTCCACAGAAGGACTAGCCCGGTGTCAGCCTGGGCACTGGGAGTCTGGGGGCACCAACATCCTGGATACCTGCTAAAGGATGGCTGGGAGGCCCCCTGAGTTAGCATAGATTGGTATTTTCCCTTCTGTGGGACGAGGATGCAGAAAAGCACTCTTCATTTTCGTGCCTATGGCACCATTCAAGCTGTCACAGCACTTGATGCGGAAGTAAGAGAGGCTTTGTTCACAACATTCACAGCACACTGTTACAAAAACGTGCTGTACAGACTGCGTTGAGAGCTGGCCCTGAAGCTATTCCTCCCCCATCCTGTTTGCCATGAGAAAACAGTAGCTAATAGCAACTGTATAGTGCAGCCAGCAGCACTGGAAACACTGGACTCCTGTACATCATGGACATGGAGGATTCACTAGGCAAGAAGTCAGTCAGAGTAAGGAATTTGACTGTGTCTTTTTAATAATCATTTTAATAATATTTTCAGCTTCTTTGTGTTGAGCTGAAGTTATTCAGAGCTTTTGAAACAAATTTGAAGGTCAGGAAGGGATGTACTACCAGTGACTTTAGTGTTGCATTTGTTAACTATGTATATGGGTCCCTCCAAAACTAATGCTTCCTATTTATGTCCATGGAAACTACAACAGATGAAAAGAGCACAGTAACTCTGTTTGACTGAGCAAATTCTCAGCTACAGAACACTATTTTTCAGCACAGTCACCACCATTAGCTATGCATGTTCTCCAGCAATGAACAATAGCCTGCATGCTATGTTCATAAAAATCTGCACCAGCAGAGGTGACCTGCTATTGCCATGGCTGAAATACATCACCCAGCACCTCACTGTGCTCACATCCACTGTTTGGTCTCCAGAAACACTCAGCAAGCATCAATGAATGCCAGTGGGTGCCATTTTTTCCACATTGAAGAATTCAGTGACACCTTTACTTCATGCACACTTCCATGTCACAAGTCATTTTGTCACGCTGCCCCTCTGCTTCCATCTGTCACGCAACAATAAAATATAGCAGAACATTGGCAGGAAGGTTGAGCCTCTATTGCCATATTACCAACATCTGCCTCTAATATTATGGACAAATATAATAAAATGGGAGGCATTACTTTTGGAGCATCCCTCATATATTGCTGTATCACCTTTCAGCCTTGAATCCTCTTGCCTCTGAGCAGAAAAGAAACAGGTAAATCATTTTCTCTTGTTGCAATTAAATCTCAATTTAGGCTGAGAAGTGTGGCTTTTGGGTTAAGAAAACAGATCTACTCTTCCAGAAGCTCGCAACATAAATTAGAGAAAACTACAAGGTTTGCCAAGTGTGCTTTGGTCTTTTACACCACAATTAAGAGAGCCAAACGAATGGCCACAAGTGGGTCCCAAATAGCTGTTGTTATGAACTGTACATAAACCTTAAAAACCCACCTATGACACAGATGCTTTTTGGGATTCAGCATACAAAAGACAAGTGGGAAGGGCTACCTTAAAAGGAGGGTTCAGTCAGCAAGATGCACGCTGTGTTATATGTGATGCCTGACAGCTATGGGTTTAAAAATTCAAGCTGTGTGTTTAAAAAAAAAAAAAAAGGAATTTGTGGATGTGGACACCTAGAGGAGGAAGATAATGCTGTTACACCGTTAATTCTGACATGGTTCACATTAGCAGTGTGTCTTTAAAAGCAGAATAAAATGCTCCTAAAACTTGTAAGGAAGGACTGGTGTATGTTGCATCAGTTAAGTTGAATGATGTTTAAAAATTGATCTGGAAATGACAGTGGTTCAGCCACAGCATGAAACAGGAAAAGACCACTGCAGTTAAGAACATGAGTAATTTCAGTGATGGTACCTGCAGAATTATTTAAGTAGATTTGTGTGATAACTGAGGCTTTTCTCACAGTGTCTTGATGAAAATAAGACTGATGTTCTATCTATGCTGCTTTTCGTGTTTACTGCTTAATAGCAGTGGAGCTGCTCAAATTAATAATAAAAAAAAAGTTGTCAGGAAAGTCAAGTGATTACATTACCAGGTAATGAATGCTCAGAGTCACCAGCAGTACTTTTGGCAAAAGAAACTATACAAACAAAACCTTCAGAATTCCCAGTGACTGAGACAAATGCTCAGAAGCACTGGTGGCATTATTCCAGTGGGAAGTATTACAAAAAAGCTGATTGCATTTGGCCCGTTCTCCCTCTTTGTAATGAGGGAACTTTTTCCATTTCCTAGTGCAGGAGCTGCTGTGGATCAGAAGGAATGACAGGAAAGGAGATGGAGTAATGCTGTTTGTCAAGGAACAGCAGCCATCTTGGCTGTCTTTAGTTTATTTTTTGAAGCACAGCCAGAGATGGAAGGTAGCATGGGAAAAAGTAGGCTTTAGGCTGCATGTTAGCTGGCACATTGCCTCTCCTTGACCAGTAATTAACTTGAGCTAGAAGATGAGGCTGCTCTGTGAAGTGCTTATTATCATGTAATGGTCACGACAGAGATGAAACTGTTGGAAGCACCAAAATTGACTCACTTATGTAAGTTCTAATGCAATCAACAGTATTTGCAGCAACTGGATCAAACTGTGCTTTGTGCTGGGACATTCTTGAACTGAACCACTGGAGGCAAAAGATTTCTCTCATTTTCTGTTGTGCTCTCTCAGCTGCTTTAGAGATGTGGTTTTGTTAACTCAATTAAAGCCCAATAATCCTCTTTATATCGTTTTTGAGCTGATTTTAGAAAGATGCACTCTAGCAGTCCATAGACCTGTTTGATTTTTATTTTTTGTATGCGTGGCGCCTCATTGGGCACAGAGCCCAAGAGTGGAGCTGAAAAATTCAGATGAAGTTCTGCTGGAACTGCCCTGGTTATGGTGTGAAAACAAGATGCTGGTTGGCTGAAGAAGGTCATTTTATAGCTAAAAGGAACGTCACCAGCAAACTTTGCACTTTTAAGGAAGATAAGACTCTTAGAAAGAATCAGCAAACTTTGCACTTTTAAGGAAGATAAGACTCTTAGAAAGAATCAGCAGACACTAAGATTTATATTATGAGTAATTTGCTACTAAAACATATTTTGTCATTTTAGTTCAGTGTTGCTGTTGCTTCCTTACAGTATACATTTGCAGACACCCTTTCAAAGTCCAAAAATAAAGTTGATTAAACACACACTGTGTTGCCAAAAAACTACATGGAGATTGGGAATGTGTATCTTCAGCAGCTAGAGATGCTGCTGTGTTGTTGTTGTTTCATTCTAATGACAGGTTTTCTGCCCCTGGAGAATCCAGAGAAGGATGTAATCTTCTTCAAAGTTGCTAAATAGGAAGACTAAGATTCAGTTCCACGTTATGCAGATTAGTGAAATTGGACGGCTGGATCTCTCAACTATGACCACAGGTCAAAGCCCAGGATAGAGTCAACACCCAGTTGGTGGGCTGCAGGCTCCTTTGGGGTGGCAGTCCAGTCACTGGTGATTTTGGATAAGTGTTAGTCTTGTCCCAGTGCAGAACGGAAACCCTTCTCAAACGTTTACAACTTTTTCTATGCTGCTAATGAAACTGATACTGCAGGAAAGGGACAGTATGTTTCCTTCTTCATCCGTCTTCCAAACATTTGTGATTTCTGTAACCACCCTATGGGAGAGCATTCTTCATTTGCCTTTTTGCAGAAGATAATATTTTCTACATAACAGTAACATTTCTAAAAATGAACAGTAATACCACTATTTTCAAGGAAATTCAAACAAGGAAATAACCTTATTTCAGCCTTCATGGGGCTCCTATGCTGTTAGCAAAGCGGGTGGTAGTTCAGTTAGATGCATCTTCTTTTTCAAGACTATTCTACTTCTTTTGTGGGCTTATTTTTTGTAGCAAACAACAGCATGTTGACTTCTCATGCCCACTGTCTTTGAAGCAGAAATACAGAGAAACAAGTCACTTAAGCTTTACTGTAAGAAAAAAGCTACCCTAATGCAGTAGAGAATAAAAAGGTATTTTCTGCTCATCTTATACCCCACCAAGTGCTAAGACTGCAGAGTAGGTGGAGGTGCTCCAGAAATTACTACAAAGCCCCGAGGGTCAGACTTTGTTGCCTACAAGGCCTGGAAACAGCTACAGGAGTTTGATCTTCCACAGGCCATCAGCTACCAACCTCAACATACTTACTTTCCAGGGTTATAATTTTTCCTCCTACTTATCTTTCATAGGTTTATTCCAAGAAGACACATAATAAGTTATAAGGACTTTTCAAAAGAAATATATTTACACCAAGGGGGCTATATTTTCCTTTAATTTTCTGTATTTTGGAAAAATACTACACCTTGCAATTACCCTATTAAAGTTTATGGGTTTATCTGACCTTACTCCAAGGAATTGTGCCAGCCCTGGGCACGCTTCTCATTATGCTGCTCCCCTTGCTCATAAGACCCTCATCTTTAAAACACCAAGTTAATTATTCCACGTGACCAGCTTGTCTCCCTCATCCCATAACTGTAGACTTATAGGTCATTCCACCTGACAAACTCTTAGGGTGAAGGGGAAGGGAGGGGGAGGAAGGGGTGGGAAGCAGATGTCCCACAGCTGGGGCTGAGAGTACTGATGTCTGACTGAAAATTGGTTTAGACCATCAGCTTGACATCTGCTCCCTGACCTGAAGCTCTAAAGAGAAACCACCTTGGTGGTGACATCATGCATCAGAGCCTCATCGCTGGACAGACTGAATATTGCGCTACTGCAGCATCTGTCAGCTAGCTTGCCTGTTGGAAAAATAAACCATTTGTCTGGGATGTCAGTTAGGAAAAAAACGAACCATGCAGCATAGTAAAAAACTCTCAAGATTGTTATATATTCTGCACGTATAAGCAACATCCCCCCCAAATGCTCTTTTTAGCCTACAACTTAATTCGATTTACAATAATATAAAAATTGCTTGAATATTTTCATGCGCAGGAAGCAAACAAAGTAAGTTACTGACAAAAACAAATCAAATGTTTTTCCCTATGATAACACGTTCTCAGCTGCTATTGAACAAAAGATACCTGTGCAAACTTGATGACAAAAAACCTTATATTTAAGGCATCCTCCCCTGCACTGCACTATTTGTGATGTTAAACCATGCTGTTTATTATAGCATAGAAAAAAAGTATTGTTATCCACAAGTGCTTTGTAATAGCTCTCTCCTGCATATGAATTATGGGCCTTTAGCTACTAAATAAGAAATATTGGTTCACTTAGGCAGCATGTAGCCATGCTATAAGGGGCAGTGGAAGAACATGCCTGATGAGGTAGATCACTCTGGGAAATTTATTTAAAGTCAGGGAAGTCTGGTTAACACATTTAGAGAAATAGAAACTGCAACAGAGGAACATCTCAGGCTAGGCTGTACAGATGGCACGTTACTCCAAACTGTTCCACTTTGCTATGGAAAGCTTTTAATATGCAAGTTCAACCTATCCTATTCCAGGCTGAACATATTCAAGAACCTGGACTGAACTAGTCTCAGAGAAAGTGTTTGAACAACATTTGCAGCTAAATTTTTCTCCACAGATTCTGAAAGCTATCTTCAGACCAGCTCTTTGCAAGAAGTATTCCAGGAGGGTTAAGGATTAAAGCTGATGGATTTCATACTAGGACTTAGACACCTAAACATATAAGTGTTTTATTTTCTTCATCATAAGTGATTTGCTTGTGGCAAACCAGGATGCTTGTGCTCTAACAGACACCCAGTCAAGCTCCAGCATAGCCTAAGGCATATTCAACCTACTGATTTAGCCATAATAAGGCAGCACCAAGACACCAGCAGTTTACGCAGATGGTTGGATGTGAAATGAATGAGTGTTCTTAAGTCCAGAGGCTAAGGGCACGTTTGAGAACAATAAAAATCACCAAAACAAATGCCATTAAGAGGCCACCTGGCTTCACCCCCCATTATAATGCATCAGGAAGACAAAGAAAGGTGTAAGGCAACAGATGTCTGGAAGAGTGTGAGAGGAGCTCCATCCTGAGGAAAAACAGTATTTGCATATTCAAAGATGAAAGAAAGGAGGCAAATGTATGACAGGCTTTCAGTGGGGAAGGGAGAAATAGTTATTTCAGACCTGAAAAGTTCAAATTTAACCATAAAATATCTTTATTGGTCTTCTGCAGTAGTCTGAATACTAAAACATTAGTTGGAAGTGAAACTGCAGTTACAGACCAAAAAAATACGTGGTCTGAAAGAGTTAATCAAAAGAAAGAACAAAATATCTGAAGAGCTGTATATTATAGAAAACCCTGGACTGCCAGTGAGAAATCAGGGTAATATTTCTAAACTGGATGACACTGTCTTCCAAATAGAATCTTACAGCACTCACACTTCGTTACGCATTTCTGATACGTGGTGGAGAGAGCGTGAGGCCACACAGGTAAAGTCTGAAGAGCCATCAAAGACTTTTAAGCAGTACTGAATTGTGAAACAAATAAATAAATTTGGAATTGAATTGTAACTCAAATATAACCAACCAAGTGTATAAAATGAGCTCTGGCTCAGTTTCTCAGAGAAAATTAGATCTTTAAAAAGTGGGAGAAAAATAAATACTTTCGCAAATGCTTTCTTTCTACCTTATGCTTTCAACTACCAGCTTTTAAATTATGTTTGAAAGGGCCAGTGAAAACACATTAGCACCTCTACACAAGCACTGTGTTTGAACATAGTTGGTTTGGGGAGGGAGGAAAGAAAGATTTCCAGCCCCAATACAAAGCCCAGAGGCTGTTGGTGTAAGCACTAACTAGGGTAGTGATTCAAGAAAATGGAAAGAAAATGCCTCTAAAGCAGAATTCACAAAAAACATTAAACTGCAAATAGGAGACAGGACCTCAGAAAGCAGCGTTTAATAATTAGGTCAATGCTCAATTGCAAAGCTCTTTTGTGAACTGCAAGTGTATTCTAAAATAGGAATCAGAAACCTGCCAGAAGCTGATTTGCCTGGCTGTTTCAAAAACCTGCCTAGATTCTCTGTTTCAGTTTTCACCATCGTAATTATCCGCCTGCCAGAGCAACTGATACAGCAAATTGGCTGCTTGCTACTGATGCTGCTTGTTGCCAGCACTGAGGAGTTAACAGCCGGGCTCTGGGAGGCAGCGGGACGGCAGTCCTACCAGCAGTTTCTACGTGCAGGATGCAGGACAGTGCAGTTATCAGCTGTCTTTACAAACTTTGTGTCATCTTTGCCCTGCCTGCAGGTCAGCAGAGCACTTGCACATATGCTGTATTTTGAAAACACGCTGAGGTCCTGTGTGCACTTCTGACTTGGCATTTGCAGGCTCTGTCAGAAAGTGCCATTCAAGTGAAATGAGTATTAGCCAGTAGTTGCACCCTGCATCCCGAAGAGGATTTCACATTTACAGCAGAAAAGATGAGGCTGCTGTGTGTTACCAGAGATCTACTGCAGTAAAAGTAATATCATCCAGGGATATACAAGATGAAGCATGGCAGTCTCTGGAGATTTAGTAAATGCATTTCTTTTCTTTCTTACAGCTTAAAGTTTTCATAGTTTTCAAAAAGGAGAGCACACCAACAATAAAAAATTGTTTGCAAAGAACACTTGTGCTTTCATGGCAGTCTCTGTAGATGGATAAGATGGCACCTCAGAGGCAGATGGATACACATTTCCAATCCACTCAGTCATAAAGCTGTACAGAACTGGAAGTGAAGATCAGCGCAGGTCTAGATAGGCCTGCATGCAGTGTGGCTGTTTTTCAGCTAGTGGTTTCTCTCACTGTGTCATCTTGTTTCCCAGGCAGTGTTTGGGCAGCTCAGGATAAGGTGTGCTGGGCTGAGTGCAGGCACGGGCTGCTCACTGAGCCATAGGTGGGAAATAGCACGGATGAAGAGTCTGCATGCAGGACTGCCCTGTGCCTGCTGTGTGCAAGTCTTGAGGTGGCTCTGCTGTCACATCAGGAGAGGAGATGGGGCTGGGGCCCACCTGTGGGGAGTCATGGTGGGTTTGTGGGAAGGAGATGCTGAGTGGGAGCTGGGAAATGAGGGCATTGCTCACCTGCAAGCTGGAAGAGGCCAGGGCTCAGCCAGCAGCCAGACCAGCACTGGCACTGAGTCTGCAGCCAGAGCCAAATGTAATGGAATAATGTTGGGAAGGGTCCGCCTCTAGTGCCATAACACCAACATCCACATCTGATGTTGTGGGCCAATATAATTAAATAGGAGGCATTATTTTTGTAGCTGCTCTCATAACTTAAAACACAATTTTTAAGGTTGAGATGAAGCTTTATTTTACATTGTTTTGCACTGGTGCTGTACAGTCTTGATTATTACTACTACACTAGACTTATTTGATGCAGTAATCTTGAGTTTTTAATCTTACCTTCCTTCATAAGGTCTGCTTTAAGCCACCTGAAACTGCTGGAGGTGGAGATTACCGAGCTACAAAGTTCAGGCAACTGTCATTTGTCTCTGTAAAATTAATAAACATTGAAGAAGTGCTGCAAGATATACTGATGTATGGCATCATTAGTTCTTAAAATGAACTGTTACTCATCAGCTTAATATTTGGGGTTGATCAGCTTTGCTTATTACTAGGCAGAAATGAGCTCAAACTTCATGTTTCGCTGGTCTCTGTGACAATTTTTTGGTGCCACTCTTAGATTAATTCAAGGCACTTTTGGCATATTTTTTTGCTGTGAGTTCAGTTTTGCAGGAAGTAAGATCTACTTTGGAAATACTCTACACTGTTTTAGAACCTTCAGAATTTCAGATGGTGCAGCTATCTGTACAAGTGAGGATTAGTCAGCTTAGATCTTCAGTTACTTTAAACCATCTTTCCTACTGTGTTATGGCAGCAATTCTGCAATTTCATCTACATATCATGAAGAATCTGAATTATGAATGGTTGAAATACTGAACACCTGTGAGGAAAATCTTCCATCACAAAGAAAAGTAGGCAAAGGAAGCGTGGTATATGTACACTGCTTACACAAAATTCAGCTGTTCTCTCTGAGTAAGTAATGTATGCAAAGGTATGGGACGTTTTATGCTGTTGCTAAGTGAGCAGGGAGAAAAACAATGAAGAGGAATATTGATATGAAGTTGATTTGCAAAGACCTAGAAATTTTGGAGAAGTTTCCCAGTATTGTAAGTATGTCTTAGGGGTCTTACTGTGTCCTTCTCCCACTAAACGGAGAGTCAGTGAAACCCCACTGCATTCTGTCAGTATTGGCCAATAAACTCTCCATACTGCTCATGTAAACATTATAAATTTGGGATAGTGCAAAGCTTCATAGAAAGTTAGAGATCAGCAAAAGCCATACAGAGTTTTTAGAAGACATCTATTTTTCAGCTCTGGTCAAGTTATGGAAAGTGTTGCTAATAGCATGAAGGTTGGGACAGTGTAGGCAGCAAGAATCACAAAAACACGAGGAGAGAAATCAGAGATACATAAGAGCAACCACTTATCCATCAGTAAGGAAAGTACAACAGTAAATGGGGAAATTGGGATAATTTAGTCCTCTTGAACCACATGGGTTTAATGAACCTTTTTGCAGTTTTTGGACAGTATCTTTGATGTGCATTTCAGCATTTTTTTTGTTATTATTATATATAAGACTTGAAATGGAAAAATTTAGAAGAAGCTGATCCTTTTTCAGTAAATTAGTGTAAGAACTAAATTATGCTGAAAAAAACAAACAAGCAAAAACAAAACAGGATTTTACCTTTCTTGAGTGAGATTTCTGGTCATAGCCAGCATTGGGCCTGGTTTTTGACCCTATTTTTTTCATATGAAAAAAAATAGTCATCCAAAATCTTTGCCAAACTTCTAAAGCCAGAAAAAGTAATTTTTGAGACAATCTGCATTACCCTCTGAGAGATAATTCCCTCAACAGACAAATAAATTAATTATAAAATAAAAAGAGAAACAGAAATCTTGTGTCTTTTGAGAAATGCTGTCAGGGCCTGAAACAGTGATTGAACACCTGGTGGGATGACAGGGCCAAGCCAGGGGAGCTCAGGTGTATGCAACACGCCTGAGTGACTGAAAGGGGTGCAGCCTTCCCAGACCTCATTTAAGAGCTGGCAGAGGAGGCAAAGGTATTTCTTTAGATATTCCTGCCTACTGAAAGCCTTCCAAAAGTAGGCAGCCTTTTCCTCCATTATTTCTGTGTCCATGGCTGCTTATCTGGGCTTGTTCTCGTTTGCTGCAGCCCAGGCTTGTGCCACTCTGCTGTTATGGCTGTACTTTCCATTGCATTATTGCTTTTTTTTTTTCGGTCAAGGTTACAGAACAAAATTACGACATTACAAAACAAATAGCAATGAGAATACAACATATGTTGATTCCGAAGATGAAATAGGCTGCTGTGGTCTTCTTCTCTGACTTCCTCCTTCTGTTATATTTGGAGTTATTTGTATAATGTTTTCATGAGTATCTCACTGAAACTCTATCTTACTGATGTTAAGAGATGGTCACTGTTTTTTGAAGATAAAAATAAACATTTAAAATAAATAGTTGGAGTGATGGCTTGAAGGACAGCAGGGACACTACAGAGATAAATAACTTGTCTGTTCTTTTATGCTCTTATTAATTATCAAAATAGACATGTAAAGGACATATCAATGAAAGTTCCAGATATATTAAATTGAGGGATGTTACTAATAAAAAAAGGAAAATAGGAAAGAATTCAACCTGATAAAGCATGTAGGGACAAAATGAGATGATACAATTTATGGAATAAAACTCAATTAAAACTAAAAAGCTATTCTAATTCACAAGGGGAAAGAATAACCCAAGACACGCACAATCAGGTAAGCCTGCAAAGAAATGACATGTAAAGAATGTTAGGGGACAGTTTTTTGCAACGTAGGATAGCAAAATAAAGAAGTCAGAGCAGCATTTAATGAAGCTGGAGTATATAGGCATAATCTTTTCAAAGCCCCACATGGGATAGTCTGTTCATTTCTGTATCAAATAAAAAAGGATCTGATAAATTCAGAGCAGCAAACATACTCATTGAGGTGAAAAGTAAGTTTGACTTATAAGGATGAATGAAAAGACTTAAAAACCTGTAGTTAGATTAAGAGATGAGTACAGCCTAGAAAGAAAGGAAGAGTCTTGAAATGCATTACATTACAGATATTCTTGGGAACAAGCTGGCTGGGCTGGTTAGCAGCGCTTTAAACTATGTATTTAGATTGGGGAAGGGGATGTACTGGGTGACAGAGAAGGATGTAGGAAGGGTTCCTTCGAGAAGGCAACGAGGCCAGTAGCTAAGCCAAAGTGCCTCTATACCAATGTGTGCAGCATTGGAAATAAACAGGAGGAATTAGAAACTGTGGCGCAATTGGAAAAGTATGACCTAGTTGCTATCACGGAAACATGGTGGGATGAATCCCACCTGATTGAGGATTACAGCTTTTCAGAAGGGATAGACAGGGTACAAGGGGTGGGGGAGTTGCCCTCTGTGTTAGGAAGTGGATAGACTGTGAAGGGCTGTGTCTGAGGAAAAGCCACGATCAGGCTGAGAGCTTGTGGATAAAAATCAATGATCAGTCCAGCAAAGGGCATCTAGTGGTTGGGGTCTGCTACAGGAGGCTGTTGATGAGTCCTTGTTGCTTCAGCTGTGGGAGGTGTTGTGCTTGCAGGCTTTTGTCCTGATGGAGAATTTCAACCACCCGGATAACTGCTGGGATAGTGGCATGGCAGGTGGCAGACAACCCAGGAGATTCCTAGAGTCTGTCGAGGACAACTTTCTGGTCCAGATAATAGATGGACCAACCCAAGGTGAAGCCCTACTGGACCTGGTGCTATCTAATGCAGAGGAGAGCATTAGAGAGGTTAAGATTGGAGGCAGCCTGGGCTGTAGTGACCATGCCTTGATGGAGTTTGTGATCTTGAAGAATGGAGGCCTGGTGAAAAGCAGAGGTAGGACCCTGTGCTTCAGAAGGGCAAACTTCCAGCTGCTCAAGGAACTGCTGAGTAGGATCCCCTAGGAAACTGTCCTTAAGGGCTTGGGCATGGAACAGTGCTGGCAGCTCTTTAAGGACACCCTTCTGAGAGTACAATGGCTCTCCATCCCCCAGCAGAAGTCAAGCAGGGAAAGCAGGTGACCGTCATGGCTGCGCAA
Source organism: Chrysolophus pictus (assembly GCA_037305975.1). NCBI lineage: Eukaryota > Metazoa > Chordata > Aves > Galliformes > Phasianidae > Chrysolophus > Chrysolophus pictus. The sequence continues at coordinate 4,245,117 of CM074577.1, forward strand.
GGACCTGCAGCTTCAACTGGGAGAAAAGAGGAGAATCTACAGAAAGTGAAAGCAAGGTTTTGTATCCTGGGAGGAATACAGGGCTGGTGTCCACATATGTAGAGGTAGGATTAGGAAAGCCAAGGCAGAGATGAGCTGAACTTGGTGAGGGATGTAAAAGATAGCAAGAAGGGGTTCTATAGGTATGTAGGCAGGAGGAGACAGGCCAAGGAGAATGTTCCCCCTCTGGTGAAAGGGAGCTGGCTTCCTCAGACATAGAAAAGCTGAGGTACTCAATGAGTACTTTGCCTCAGTCTTCATGGGTGGTCAGGCTTCCCATGTTTGCCAGGACCCTGAGCCTCTAGGTGAGGGTGTGGGGGGTGCTTTCTGTCCCACTGTAATGGTGGAACAAGTCCGAGTCCTCCTCATGAAACTGAATGTGTATAAGTCCATGGGGCCGGATGATATCCATCCTAGGGTTCTGAAAGAGATGGCTGATGTGGCTGCTGAGCTGCTCTCCATCAGATTTGAAAAATCATGGCTGTCTGGTGAAGTCCCTGGTGACTGGAAAAAGGGAAACATTGCTCCCATTTTTTAAGAAAGGGAGAAAGGAAGACCCAGAGAAGTACAGGCCGGTGAGCCTCACCTCTGTGCCTGGGAAGATCGTAGAGCAGATCCTCCTAGAAGCTTTGCTAAGGCACATACGAGATAAAGAGGTGATTTGAGACAGCCAGCATGGCTTCACCAAAGGCAGATCTTGCCTGACCAATCTGCTTATATGATGGACGGCATCAGTGGTCAGGGGAAGGGCAATGGATGTCATCTATCTGGACTTCTGCAAAGCCTTTGACATGGTCCCTCACTACATCCTTCTCTCTAAATTGGAAAGGTGTGGATTTGAAAGATGGACTGTTGGATGGGTTAGGAACTGGCTGGCTGGTTGCAGCCAAAGGGCTGTGATCAATGGTTCTGTGTCAGGGTGGAGGCCGGTCACAAGCGGTGTCCCTCAGGGGTCGGTCTTGGGACCGGTGCTCTTCAACATCTTCATCAATGACAGATGATGGCATCGAGTCACCTCAGCAAGTTTGCAGATGACACCAAGCTGAGCGGTGCAGTCGATACATTGGAGGGAAGGGAAACCATCCAGAGGGACCTGGACAGGCTGGAGAAGTGGGCCCATGTGAACCTGATGAGGTTCAACAAGGCCAAGTGCAGGGTGCTGCACTTGGGTCGGGGCAATCCCAGGTATTTATACAGACTGGGGGAAGATCTCCTTGAGAGCAGCCCTGCGGAGAAGGACTTGGGGGTCCTGGTGGACGAGAAGCTGGACATGAGCCAGCAGTGTGCGCTTGCAGCCCGGAAGGCCAACTGTGTGCTGGGCTGCATGAAAAAAGGGGTGGCCAGCAGGGAGGTGATTGTCCCCCTCTACTCGGCTCTTGTGAGGCCCCATCTGCAGCACTGCGTCCAGGCCTGGGGCCCCCAGCACAGGAAGGACGTGGAGCTCTTGGAGCGGGTCCAGAGGAGGGCACTGAGATGGTCAGAGGGCTGGAGCAGCTCTCCTGTGAGGAAAGGTTGAGGGAACTGGGTTTGTTTAGCTTGGAGAAGAGAAGGCTGCGGGGAGACCTCATTATGGCCTTCCAGTGCTTGAAGGGAGCTTATAAACAGGAGGGGGTACATCCATTTATGAGGGTGGATAGTGATAGGACAAGGGGGAATGGTTTTAAAGTGAGACAGGGGAGGTTTAGGTTGGATATTAGGAGGAAGTTTTTCACTCAGAGGGTGGTGAGGCACTGGAACAGGTTGCCCAAGGAGGCTGTGGATGCCCCATCCCTGCAGGCATTCAAGCCCAGGCTGGATGTGGCTCTGGGCAGCCTGGTCTGCTGGTTGGCAACCCTGCACATAGCAGGGGGTTGAAACTAGATGATTCTTATGGTCCCTTTCAACCCAGGCCATTCTATGATTCTATGAAATATACAAAGCTTTTAAATAGTGCAGATAAAGGGACATAGCTGGCAAATTAAAACCAAGTTAAATGAGGCACAGTAGATGAAATTAAGAAAGAATGAGTTCAGAGTGGGTGTCAACAGTCGCTTTCTTTCAGCAAATTCTGTCAGTTTATGCAGCAGTCTTTCAGGAGAGGTAGTGAAAGAAACTTTACTCATCCCATTCAAAACTGGAGAAAAATGCATGAGAGAAGGTAGCACTGAGTGTGCAGTTTTGGCTCCATTGCTAGCAATGACCACTGCAGGCGCTTCTCACTCACTGAGAGGATCTCAGGCAGGAGTTGACATCCATCTCACTGGATGTTGGTCTTTGCCTTCCTCTGTTCAAGTGAGCATCCACATTTCTTGGTTATATAATAAGTCCGTGCTGGGAGAACCACAACACTACACACACGGGACCTCTGTGATAAGGGCTTGTCTGCATGCTGGTCAGGCTGTTCACATGTCTTGGATTAACTGCTTAAACACACCAGGGGACTTGACCCCATGAAAAATCAACCCCCTCCCAGTACAGTATCCAAGTAATAGTTAAATTGAAACATCATCTCTGCTGTTTTTGGCAGAGGTCAGTGAAATTGTAGTGAAGATACTGTTCTGACCAGCATGGAACATTTGTTTTGCAAAACCAACTGTGCCTAAGTCAGACTTCTAGCGGATGATTAATAGGATTTCCAAGTGTAGCAAGTGCAAAACTGCTAGTGAGAATCAGCATTAGTTAGGAACAAGTAGCTATGACTGGCAGCTGCAAGAGTGGCCCTACTTGTGAAGAAGTTTTTTGTTCTGTTTCACAACGCAGAAAAGAACAGGTAAACAATGGTGGTCGTATCATCTCACACTCCCACAGCTGCTTGGGTGCTCCTGACAATGAGCCCCTCCTGCTGAGCTCTGATTATGAATTCTAGAAGGGGATATCACTGGCACAAGCTGTCATTTTTCCTTCCTTTTTTTTTTTTTTTTTTAAACTTATTGAAGCAGAAATACACAAATCACATCACTTCCTAGAGAGTACAGATTGTAAAAGTGGGAACTTCCCATTAACTTTTGTGGGTATGGATTCAAGTGGAGTGGAGTTAGAGGAATGGCCAAGACACTCTTCTCAAGCATGTTCCTTGCTATTGACTGGAATTTACTGAAGCAAAGCTGCCAGATCTGGGGCTCCCACTTCTGCCCAGCTTAGTGTAACTGGCTGGAGTCTGGAGTTGTGGCCAAATATGTTTTGTTTTCAACTGGACAACCTGACTGCTTTAAGTTCCTCTTCCTGAATGGTTGACATAGGCACAACTTGCTCCCTCAGCTCCCCAGTACTATCGTCTTTGTGATCCTTGGGAAATGGGAGTAGTATGCAGCGATAAGCACTCCTGAGGACCACAGTGGAGATTGGTCCTTCCATAGCCCTTCCTTGAATACTTAGAAAGGAACATCTTCTCCCACCCTTCTTTAGCGCTTATTGTGCAGTCCTATACTTGAGTGAGTGCAGAGGAAAAGGACAGGACATTCTTCCTGTTCTACCCTCTGGCAGTCTGGTGAAGTTCCCACTGATTGGAAAAGGGGAAACACAACCCTCATTTTCAGGAGGGGAAATAAAGAAGATACAGGCCAATCAGTCTCACTTCTGTGCCTGGCGAGATAGCAGGTCCTTCTGAGGGCTCTACTAAGGCACATGGAAAATAAAGATGAGGTAATTGGTGGTAGCCAACATGGCTTCACTAAGGGAAGTCATGCCTAATAAACTTTGTGGCTTTAATGTGGAATTACAGCATCACTGGATAAAGGAAGAGCAACTGATGTCATATACCTAGACTTGTGTAAAGTGTTTGACACTGTCCCATGTTACATCTTGATTTCCATATTGGAGAAAAATGGATTTGATGGATGGACCACTCATTGGATAAGGAATTGTCTGGATGGTTGCACCTGGGTTGGGGCAATCCCAAGTACAGATACAGCTTGGATGGACAATGGCTTGAGAGCAGCCCTGAGGAGAAGGATATGGGGAGTGTTGATTGATGAAAGACTCAACATGAGTTGGCATTGTATGCTTACAGTCCAGAAGGCCAATCATATCCTGGATTGCATCAAGAGAATCTTGACCAGGAGGTCACGGGAGGTGATTCTGCTCAGATACCACCTGGAGTACTGTATCCAGTTCTGGGCACTCCAGTATAGAATCATAGAATCACAAGGTTGGAAAGGACCTACAAGATCATCTAGTCCAACTATCCTCCTATCCCCATAGCCACCATAAGCTACTAAACCATATCTCATAGCTCCTCTTGAACACTGCCAGGTACAGTGACCCCACCACCTCCCTGGGCAGCCATTCCAGTGTCTGACCACTCTCTGAGAGAAAAAGTTTTTCCTTATGTCTAACTTAAACCTCCTCTGATACAACTTCTGGCCATTTCCCCGGGTCCTGTTTGTTGCCTGGGAGAAGAGGCCAAACCCCTCCTCACCACAACCTCCCTTCAGAAAGTTGTAGAATGCAGTGAGGTCTCCCCTGAGCCTCCTCTTCTCCAGACTGAACAATCCCAGCTCCCTCAGCCGCTCCTCATAGGACTTGTGCTCCAGACCCCCCACCAGTTTCGTTGCCCTTCTCTGGACACGCTCCAGGGCCTCAATGTCTTTTTTGTAGTGAGGGACCCAAAACTGAACACAGTACTCGAGGTGCGGCCTCACCAGTGCTGAGTACAGGGGGATGATTACCTCCCTGCTCCTGCTGGCCACACTATTTCTAATGCAGGCCAGGATGGCGCTGGCCCTCTTGGCCCTCTTGGGCACACTGCTGGCTCATGTTCAGCCGAGCTGAACCCCCGGATCCCTTTGCTCTTCACAGTCATTCAGCCACTCATCCCCAAGCCTGTAGCGCTGCATGGGGTTGTTGTGGCCAAAGTGCAGGACCCGGCACTTGGCCTTGTTGAACCTCATCCCATTCACCTCAGCCCAGCAATCCAGCTTATCTGGATCCCTCTGAAGGGCTTCCCTACCCTCAGGCAGATCCACACCACCTCCCAACTTGGTGTCATCTGCAAACTTACTGAGGGTACACTCAATCCCCTCATCTAGGTCATCAATGAAGATATTAAACAAGATGGGCCCCAGTACCAACCCCCAGGGGACACCACTTGTAACTGGTCACCAGCTGGACTTAACTCCATGAACCACCATCAGTTGGGCACGGCCCTCTAGCCAGTTCCTTACCCAAAGAAGGGTATACCTGTCCAGGCCACAGGCAGCCAGTTTCCCCAGGAGAATACTGTGGGAAACCATGTCAAAGGCCTTGCTGAAGTCTAGGCAGACTACATCAACAGCCTTTCCCTCATCTACCAGGCTGGTCACCCAGTCCTAGAAGGAGATGAGGTTGGTCAAGCATGACCTACCTTTCATGAACCTTTGCTGGCTGGGCCTGATCCCCTGGATGCCATGCACCTGCCATGTGATCTCACCCAAGATTATTTGCTCCATAACTTTCCCTGGTACTGAGGTCAGGCTGACAGGCGTGTAGTTCCCTGGATCCTCCTTACAGCCCTTCTTGTAGATGGGAGCCACATCGGCAAGCCTCCAATCCTCTGGGACCTCTCCAGATAACCAGGAGTGCTGGTAGATGGCTGAGAACGGCTCGGCAATCACCCCTACCAGCTCCCTCAGCACTCTAGGGTGCAGCCTGTCCAGTCCCATGGACTTGTGACAGTCCAGATGGAGGAGGAGCTCTCTACCTGTCTCCACCTGAATCACCAGGGATGTATTCTGCGTACCATCCCAGACTTCCAGATCATCCACACTGGTCTTCTTCCCCTACAGCTTGCCTTACGGCATGCAGGAACAGCCTGTTCTCGGGCCTTTAAGATTTTCATCTTGAGGGGTGCCCAGGCTTCCCAGGCTTCCTGGACCCCTTTGCCGTTAAGGAACAACTCCCAAGGGACTCCTGCAACAAGCACCCTGAACAGAAGGACAATCAAGCTGTGGGAGTGAGTCCACAGGAGGGCCACAAAGATGATCAGAGGGCTGGAGCACCTCCGCTATGAGGACAGTAACAGAATTAGGGCTCTTCAGTGTGTAGAAGAGAAGGCTCTGGGGGCACCTTATAGCTGCCTACCTGAAAGGGGCCTACAGGAAAGGTGGGGAGAGACTTTTTATGAAGGCATATAAAGACAGGACAAGGAGAAATGGTTTTAAAATAGTAGATTTAGACTAGATACTAAGGAGAAATTCTTTCCTGTGAAGGTGGTAAGACACCGGAACAGGTTCCCCAGCGAGGTTGTGGATGCCCCCTCCCTGAAGGCACTCAAGGCCAGACTGGATAGAGCTCTGAGCAACCTAGTCTAGAGGAGGTGTCCCTGCCTGTAGCAGGGGGTTGGAACTAGATGAGCTTAAATGTCCCTTCCAACCCAAACCTTTCTATGCTGATTCTATGATTATCTGCTTGCCATTGAAGCTGCCTGTTGAAGCTTAGCGGGGTGGAATTAGTCTCTTACAAGTGCAGGGTTTTCTAATCACCAGGTGTCCAAGCTTCCTATTTTTCCTGCATTTCTGTGGCAAGATGCCCCCTGAAGCATCTGTTGCTTGCTAGCAGGCTGAGGACAGTCTAGGATAGGTAGTGGAAGTTTGCACAGCTCTAGCCCTTTCATCCCTCTTGGGGAAAGGAACATTTGTAAAGACTAAAAAGGCTCTTGTTAGATGCCTTTTACCAACACTGCTGCCCCCTTTAGAGTTGTGATTGCACTAGGAGCTGTCAGAGCTGGTCCCAGTTCAGGTGGCCTTCCCCAGGCTTGTCATATTTGGCCTCCCTGCTAGCTGCACAAGCTTCAAACTTTACACAATTTGGCTGGTTAAAGGTGTCCCCCTTAACTTCCCAGGCAGCCCAGGCAGCTGCTGTTGCTGCTGCAGCACATTTTGTAGGCCCTGCAGCAACCTCAGTCAAAGTTAGAGTCATCATCCATGGAGTGAATAAAAAAAAGGTCACCCATGCATCTCTTGGGTTTTGAATTGGCCACTTAGATATTTAGTGGAGCAAAAATAAAAATGATCCCTCTAGATTCGTCTAAGGATCAGGAAATGCATCCTGCTTGCTTTAGGTACTTTTTGAGTCCTGTGATGGAGCTGGTGATCCTTGTGGGCCCTGTCCAACTCAGGATATTCTATAATTCTGATTAGAATTACAAATTTAAGAAGCTAAGAGTAACACTACAACTTAGTAACCTGGCAGTACTAAAACTGGGAAGTGCTCGCTAAATTTCTTGGCGTTCATGTCTTGATGAGCAGTTAAGCAGTGCAGCATAAAAAGTGAGCTTGTGGGAGGTAATGCTCACCACTGAGCATATTCAAGGGGATACTTTCCCTCAAATCCTGGGCTAGCATTGCAATACTAGCTCTGTGATAAAAGAGTATCTGCCCATTAGCACAGAAAACCCTGACTCACATACAATGTACTCCACCACACAGTTTCTGTTTTCCTAAAACAACTTCTCTGCTGTTATTGCTAAGGACATTGTGTTATTCATTACACATTTTATTAGCGTGCTGCTGGCTTTATTGTCTAACAGCACCCACTGTGTTAATGGTCAGTGTAATGTTGAATATTCACTGTGGGAAACAATGTGCATAATACACGCAGAAGGACAACTGAATGGGCATTTTAATCTATGAGTTTATTCTTTCACTGCTATTTAAAAGTCAATATCATTGAGGGAAAATGCCAAGGCATCATCTTATGAGGAATCTTGCCTTTGATGAGATTTAAAGGAGCAATGAAAAGTAAACAGAGCATTAAAAATAAAGCAGTACTTACATTAAACTCTCCCAGATCCAATTACACTATTTGCAGGTGGATAGATGTTTCAGGCAATGCATTTTAACAGTGGCACTGAACATCTTTCAGCTTCATTTACTGAATGAAATAAATTGCAGTGACCTTTCAACATTTTTTTCATATAAGCCTGAATCAGAATCCCAAACCTAAAAACCTCCAAATACTGAGGCATTTGGATCTGATAGACATATTACTAGGTAGACAGGGATAAGTTTAGATATTTGTGGAGGAGGAAATAGAAATCTCGTAGTGTATTACAGTGTGCGTAATCATAATATCTGGATGGAGAGAACATGCATCTGAAAAGGAGAGAATGACTAACTGAGGCAGTAAACAATAATGGAGAAATGCATGGGAAAGCAATGAAGTTTTCCAGGTATTGGAAAAAGCACTGTGCAGGCATGAGCCACTTGAGCTACTGCTAGGTGCTGGCATTCACAGAAGGGAAGCACCAGTTGAGATACAGACCAGCTGAATATCAGCAGGGCCCACATCAGGCATAGCTGCTTAAGCAGGTTTGCTGCACAGTGAGAAGCTTGAAAGCAACAGCTGTGGGTGGATTGAAAAGTCAGCTTGTTCAATAAGGGAAAGAGGAGGGACATTTCACCTCAAACCCTTTACAATTCTGCCTTTGCAAGTATGCACCATAAGCATGTCTGTGCAAACAGCCACACTAATTACATAATTCACACTACATTAATTACATTGTCTGAATCTAGATGTATCGCTTTGGGAGTACCCCTTCCTCTTCTTTTTGATACTAGTAAGAAGCTGGGAACAGACCCTAAAAGGCAAGCAAATAGAAGTGATCACAGAAGAGCACATTCTACCAAAACCACTGTATGGGAACTGTTGATCACATCCAGAACCTCTGATTGACCACCTGAGGCGAGCAATGAGTCAGCCCTGGGAGCACAGGTGAAGGCAATTCTCTTGTGCTACTGGAAGGGGTGGAGCCTGGCTGCACCTCTTCTAGACCCCATTTAAGAGCTGACTACGACTGGGGAAGGACCTTTTTTGGAGATTGCTCATCTTGGATTCTTCTCAGCAAGTCCAGGACAAGGGTAAGCTTTCCATCCATTCTTGTTTAGCATGATAACCTGTTTAGGCTAAATTGTATTTTAGGCTAAATTGTATACTTCTTAATCATAACATCTGTATATTCATTGATTACACAACCACAGAAGGCTGAAACGCATGGCTGTGACATCAAGAGAGTGAAAGCAGAGAGATTAGCAACAGTTGGCAAAAACAAACAAAAAACTTCACTCTTAAGAGCTATCATAGAACTACAGAATCACTGAATGGTTTGTGTTGGAAGAGATCTTGCAGATCACCCAGTTCCTACCCCCAAGCTATGGGCAGGGACAGCTCCACTAGACCAGTCTGCCCAAAGCCCTAGCTTTGAACACCTCCAGGAATGGGGCAACCACAACTTTGGGCAGCATGTGCCAGTGCCTCACCAGCCTCGAAGTAAAAAAAAATGGAAGGACTCCGGTTGGAGAAGGGAAGGCTGCCAGACACTGGATGGCTCCTCAGACCCTGCCGCCTGCAGCTGCCTGAGCCACTCTGAACCTTCATCCCCAGCGCCCGTTGGCTGGAAGGGGTTTCTGTGCGGAGGTCTCCAGCTCCACAGCCAGCTGCTCTCCATCCCACAGGCCCAGGAGGGTCTTCCCACGGCTTGCTACGGCTAGCTATGACACACTGCTTCCGAGAGCCCACTTACCACTCTACGTGATGCCTTGTCTGGCCTTGGCCCGGCAGGGGGTGCAGGTCTGTACTCAGCTCCTGGCAGATGATTGATGCCGGGTGCGTGTATCGATGGCCGACTCCACCACAGCACTGCAAGCTCACTGTGGGCACACAGTAGGAGGGGGTGTGAGCACAGGGAGGCCGGTCTCTTGCTGGCGCTCCCAAGCTTAGTGCCTGCCGCGACTGCAGGAGTTGGCAGTGCCGGGAGCCCACTTCCAGGAAAAGCCCCTCTTTTGCCCTGGTGCTGCAGGGGGTGGGAGAAGGGCAGTGTGGGAGAGAAAACTCTGCCTGTCCAGAGACCTTTACCTCTGGAGTCGGTCCTGCGTCTCTCTGTCCCTGCTGCTCACAGGCCACCCGCCCCACAATGAGCTTCACCACCTCTCGCAGGGCCTGATCTATCCTTGGAGAAAGCGTCCTGCAACAGCAAGGACAAAATCTCTCTCTTCAGCGGTGATGCCCCTACCTCATGGGCTGATTTGGGCTCCAGAGAGGCTCATGGCATCAGCCCATCGCCACAGGAACGCCGTGCACGGTCTCTGAGCTCTCAGGGCGCTGTGTGCAGCACCGTGACTCACAGGCTGGCTTCCTTCATCCGCAGCACAGGTGGCTCACCACCACCACCCCACTTCCCTAGGCCTCGGATGGAGTTGGTGCATGCTTACCGTTTAGGGAAAGCAGTGCTGTCCCAGAAGACTCTGGGCAGCCAAGGCTGAGGCTGGACTATATGCTTTTTGATCTGTGGGCTGAACGCAGCCCTGCCCAGAGCCAAGACTGCAGCGTCTGATGCACGGACTCAGGTGTGAACAATCCTAATCTTGCTTATTACAAGTGCTCACATCACTTGTATACCTTCACAAGTTTTCTGTTCCTGGCTTTCCCATCTTCTGCTCGCAGATCCCTGGGAAGGCAGGGGCCGGGTTGGGAACAGGACCCCTGCCCAAGCGCTCCTCGGGCCCCTGGGCTGCTAAGGCAGCTGCCTTCTCGCAGCTTTGTATCATACGTACATCTCAGTCCAGCTGCTGCAGAACCAGAAATGTTTGTCCCTGCTCACAAAGCCCAACAGCGTACGATTTTAGAAATGAGAGCGCAAGAGCTCTGAAACTCTGGTGTCTCATTCCAGTCTCAGCCAAGTTCTTTTAGAAAACTCACTCCAAAGGACCCTCTCACCCATTTCACCTTTGCACGTACCCAACTTACCACCATAACCCAAGCACCACAGACTTGAACTCAATATTCCTTCTCTCCTACGTGGGAATAAGCAAAGCAAAGACAAAATCTGCCTCGCTCTTCAGCTGTGACGCTCCTGCCCCCTCCCTCACCCAGTCTCTTCCACGCGTGGCCCCATTTGGCCCCACAGCCACTTTGATGCAGGATGACTTTCAAGCATGGGCTGCTCTGGGCTCCAGAGAGGCTCGTGGCATCGGGTCCTATCCGTGCTCACAGCCACGGCCTCAGAGCTCTCAGGACGCTGTGTGCAGCACCGTGACTCACAGGCTGGCTTCCTTCATCCGCAGCACAGGTGGCTCACCACCACCACCCCACTTCCCTAGGCCTCGGATAGAGTTGGAGTTGGTGCATGCTCACCTTTTAGGGAAAGCAGTGCTGTCCCAGAAGACTCTGGGCAGCCGGGGCTGGGGCTGGACTGTGTGCTTTTTGATCCGTGGGCTGAACGCAGCCCTGCCCAGGGCCAAGACTGCAGCGTCTGATGCACAGACTCAGGTGTGAACGATCCTAATCTTGCTTATTACAAGTGCTCACATCACTTGTATGCCTTCACAAGTTTTCTGTTCCTGGCTTTCCCATCCGCCCCTACAACTTTCCCATCCACCCTTACATGTCAGCAGCGCATTCTACAAACGCTCTTCAACCTCGCATGCAGGCGCTTTTCCAGTCACAGCCGTCAGACGTTTGTTCTTCTTCTCGAGCTGTCCTTGGTTCTCGTGCCGTTTATTTTACTCCAGAGCTGCTGCTCTGAACAGTTTTCCTTGTTGTCCCACAGGAGACTGTGGGAAAGCAGCCTTGCTTTCCCTTTGCTGAAGGAACTGGGGACTAGGTTTCAAGATTGCTGAAAAAGCGGCTTAGTAGAAAGGATAAAAATGAAGATTATCCTTGTTAGACGTGTCCCTCAACTTCACTGTATATTTTGTCTGTGGCCCAAGACAATTCCTCTTCCTTTCTGGCCAGGGCATTCTTATCTTACATTCTTATCTTGCGCAGTCCTAAGTTGATGACCAACTATTTTGCCCTGCCACATTTTCAAGTCAACATGAGTGCCAAGCAAGGCACCAAGGCTAGTAGAGAGGATGGAGAAATGGGTAAGCAGATTTACCAACCAATTGGTTTTCTGCCAATTCTGTTCTTTCTGCTCTTGCGGGTGTATACGTTGTCCTTGCTGTTTCTTGCAGAAGTCATCCTTTGTTGAAATTAAATAACGACATCATAACCCCACATATTGGAACTGCAACAGTTCAAGCCACCCACATGAAGGCAGAAGAAGCAATAGCAAACATGCTGTCTGTTCTCAAGTGTCACCCCGTTCCAAGTGAAGTGTTTCCCCAGTGATGTGCACCAGACGACAGTGCTACATCTCTGACCTATGAGAAGGCACAATTTCATGCAGAACCACAATTGGTTTTGAAAAGGAAAAGCAAGCAGCCGTGTTCCTGCACAGCTCTTTTTGTCACTATACTGCAAAGCTGTCGACTCGCTCAGCTTACTCTGTACTGGCATTTACAAAATCAAAACAATGACGTGGAACAGACAAAACCGTTCTGTTTGAATACTTTGATGTCTTCATCATGTCACTGAATTATCTCTGTAGGGTTCCATTAATGAGTGCAGGACCCTCTTCAAGCACCTCCTCTTTTTGAAGAGCGGGGGAACTGGCAAATGCAATATGTCAAAAGTCATGGAAGCGGGGCACGGGATGGGTTTGGCTCGATCTTCTAGAGCTGGGGTGGAAAATCAGTGTCTAGCAAATGGAAGTAAGGTCAGGTGACAGGAGTGAACTACAGATACGCCGTGCACCTCTGTAGGAAGAATATTAACGTGGCCAAAGCTCACCTGGAGTTGAAGGTGGCCCGTACTGTGGGAGACAGATATCAAAAAGTGTGTTTTAAAATACGTCAGTAGCAAGAGGAAGACCAGATTTTTCTCTGAGTTACTGGAAAACACACGCAAGACGGGAAGCAGCAGCCCAAACAGGATGTTGTCTCAGAACTGACTTACAGCTGTTAAGCTGTTAAGCCTGGGCTCAGAAAGCCCCACTGGATGAGCACGTCACATTTGAGACAGACATTCCCTGCCATGGATCTGCCAGCAACGTCAAGAGGCAGGATGTGGAAGGGGCCACCCTCAACCCAGCCAAAGAAGTTGGGGACAAAGCTCGTCAGCGCGCAGATTACACAGCCACACTCGCGACACTATAGAGAAGGCTCCCACTCTGAGATGGAGCTCGGAGGACTGGGCTTTCCTCCTCATCTTCTCACGCAAGGTTTCTGCCTTGGACTTCACCACCCTCGCAGCACACTGTGGTGCCCATGCAGCTCCGGGTAGGCCTGCCAATGCAGGCCCGGGAACTCTGGGGAGGGGAGCACCTGGCCTAACAAGGCCCCCTCTGTAAAGCGTGCGTTTCACAGTGACCAAGGAAAGACCCACGGTGTTTGGGTAATGGGGTTGGGGTTTTATTGGGTATAGGGAAAGGGTAATAAGGAAAGTGGCGACGCGCGTTTGACAGTGTCACCATTAGCGTCGCCAGTAGTGAAAGATGGTCCTCGTTGAGCTGTTGGGTGACACTTAGTGGATGTCTGGCTCGGCAGTCTCACAGCTGCTGGATCCCTCGTGGTCCTTGTCGACATGCATGACCACTACTCTCCGGACCTAAGGAGTTCAGTGTAAAGCTCGGTAGTTTTGTGAATGCAAAGACATGCAGCGCAACACTGCAAGTCTCTCTGCAGTACAAGAGAGTGGTTCTGCTAATCTAGGTCTAGAGAGAGCAGGCTCACGGTCCCTGTAATTGCAGCCCTTGTGGCCAGTCCCGATCTGGGGTAGCCTGCTGTGGGGCTGACTGACCAGGCACTGAGTCAGGCAGTGGCTGAGACTTCGGCCTGGGCAGATACAGGCTGTGAGAGCGAGGTGCTCAGGGCTCTGTATTCTGGGAGGAGAAGGAGGGACTCCGGTTGGAGGAGGGAGGGCCGCCAGACACTGGACGGCACCTCAGACCCTGCTGCCTGCAGCTGCCTGAGCCACTCTGAACCTTCATCCCCAGCGCCCGTTGGCTGGAAGGGGTTTCTGTGCGGAGGTCTCCAGCTCCACAGCCAGCTGCTCTCCATCCCACAGGCCCAGGAGGGTCTTCCCACGGCTTGCTACGGCTAGCTATGACACACTGCTTCCGAGAGCCCACTTACCACTCTACGTGATGCCTTGTCTGGCCTTGGCCCGGCAGGGGGTGCAGGTCTGTACTCAGCTCCTGGCAGATGATTGATGCCGGGTGCGTGTATCGATGGCCGACTCCACCACAGCACTGCAAGCTCACTGTGGGCACACAGTAGGAGGGGGTGTGAGCACAGGGAGGCCGGTCTCTTGCTGGCGCTCCCAAGCTTAGTGCCTGCCGCGACTGCAGGAGTTGGCAGTGCCGGGAGCCCACTTCCAGGAAAAGCCCCTCTTTTGCCCTGGTGCTGCAGGGGGTGGGAGAAGGGCAGTGTGGGAGAGCCATCTGTCTGTCTGGGGAGCTTTACCTCTGGAGCTGGTCCTGCAGATCCTTCTCTGCATCTCTCTGTCCCTGCTGCTCACGGGACACCCGCCCCACAATGAGCTTCACCACCTCTCGCAGGGCCTGATCTATCCTTGGAGAAAGCGTCCTGCAACAGCAAGGATAAAATCTGTCTCACTCTTCAGCTGTGACACCCCTGCCTCTTTCTTCACCCAGTCTATTCCACACACGGCTCCACTTGGCCCCTCAGTCACTTCGATGCAGGACGACTTCCATGCGTGGGCTGCTTTGGGCTCCAGAGAGGCTCGTGGCATCGGGCCCTAACCATGACTCAAAAGCTGGCTTCCCTGATCCACAGCACAGGTGACTCACCACCCCTCCTCCCCCAACTGCCCCTGGCCTCGGATGGAGTTGGTGCACGCTTACCGTTTAGGCAAAGCAGCGCTGTCCCAGAAGACTCTGGGCGGCTCTTCCTCTTCCTCGCCCTCTTCCCGCTTCCCCATCATCCTCTCCATCAGGCTGAGGCTGGAGCTGGAATCCTCTGTCTCGCTCCCAGACAGAGAGATGATATACTCTTCCTCAGGGACTAAGGATTCCTGTATAGGAAGAGACACTCAGCCATCAGAGGGGCTGCTTCCCAGCATGCAGCTCCCTGCAAGACCATTCCAGTGGGGATTGCAGTGGGCCAGGAAAGCAAGCAGGAGAGGGACCTCAGCACGCTCTTGAGGCCATGTCTCAGCGTGACCAGGGCTTTGTTACAGCTCCCTGTTGGGCCCTCTTGCTCACAAAAGGCAGCAGTCCCCCATCCAGCTGTGCTGCACCAACACTGTTGCTCTGGACAGGGTGCTAGAGGTACCATGCAGTCTCAGCTCCCCTGGATGGGAAAGTGCTGCTGCTTTCTTGCAGGGATGCAAAGTACCTGGGCCGCGGGCATCTGCACTTCTTCCGGCTCGGCCTCCGTCTCCTTCTCTTGCAACTTTTGCTGCTTGCCTTTTTCTGCTTTCTTCCCTTGCAACTTTTGCTGCTTCTTTTTCTCTTTCTGCATCATTTTGTTCTTTTTTTCCTCCTCAGCCAAGAACTTCTGGACTTCTTTTGGAAATTTCTTCTCCTCCTCCTGCTTCCCCTTCGTCACCTGCTTCCCCTTCGTCACCTCCTTCACCTTCCTCACCTCCTTCACCTTCTTCACCTCCTTCACCTTCTTCACCTCCTTCACCTTTTTCACCTCCTTCACCTTCTTCTCCTCCTTCTTCACCTTCACCTCCTTCACCTTTATCTCCTTCCTCACCTTCTTCCCCTTCTCCTCTTTCTCCTTCCTCACACTTTTCCCTTTCTCCTTCTCCTTCCTCACGTTCTTCCCCTTCTCCTCCTTTCTCTTTTTGGTCTCTACAGACTTTTTCTCGAGGGCGGCCTAAATGCAACAATACGCAACGTTAGTCTCTGGGGAGGCTGAGGGCTTTCCCTTCCTGCACTCCATTTCATCCTCTGTCTTCTGCCTTTCTGGTTTGCTGCCAGGCTCCTGCAGACTCGACTGAAGAGCCCTTCTGTGACAGCCGGGAAAATAAACAACCGCTGGGCTAAACGCAGTCTGGCAGCTGGCAGTTCTAGACAAGCAGTCAGGAACATCCCCAAATTAGCTCTTGGGGTGGCTTTCGGGAGGCTAACGGAAGTGAACAGCATATTCTCAAATGCCCTTGCAACTGATCTCTCTTCAAGCGAGGTGTCACATGGACGCGCAGTAAAGAACGCTGAGAGAATCAGTGATGCCCTTCTACAGTTCAACAAGACAAATGTGCTGCAGCAGTCTGTCACGTACCCTTCTCTTCCTCTCCATCGCTTCGGCAAAGAAGTCTATCATCCTGGGACCAGGCTGGACCAGAGGAGTGACTTTCTCTTGCTCTGCTTTTTCTGGCAAGGATCTCCTCGTGATGGCTGGTAGCAGCCTGTAAAGACACGGTGGGGAGGGTTGACAGGAGGGCAGGAGGTGCTGGGTTTGCACTGCGTGCTTGAAAGTGCTTTAGCAGCTTCTGCAGCAAAAAAAGTCTGCAAGAGCCCCCAAATGACTGATCTGGTCTCTACCACTTCCCTCGAGACCTGGGAACAGCCTGCAGCGCTGACAGCAGCCCAGGAGCACGCTCACTACTATTCAAGCGCTCCTAGGAAAGGAACACCCTCATCCCTGCTCGGGATGGTTCTTGTCACTTTGGGCACCAGGCTCGGCAAACAGAAAGCTCCGGTTCACTTCCATCTGAAGGGAAGCAAGAAAGACTCTACGCTCTTGCAAGGAGCGTTTGCCATTAGTTACGCAGCTAAGAAGTGATGCTACGGGACGTTTGTCATGCAGAGCTGCTTGAGTTCATACAGCCTCTGGATCCGGGAGAAACTTCACTCCCACAGAGGGAAGAGCACGGCATCGCCCGCGTTTCTTTTGCCAGGACTCTCACCTGGTGCGAGGCTCTTTCTCCTCGGCTGTCTGGTCTCTCCCCGGCATTCCAGTCAGTGCCGGTAACCTCATTGGAGAAAGCGCTGCTCGATGAAGGAGGCGCGTCTCGCAAAGGTCCCCTAGAAAGAGGAAAGGAGAAAACTTCAGAAAAGTTGCGTTTCTGACACGGTTTTGGTCCGACTCTTCATGGCTGTGGGGCAACGCTGTTCCCTGGGGAATGCTATTTGATGCCTGGTCTGTGTGTTGAAATGGGAGAGGCCCTGGCAGTTGCGGGTGGTCTCAAAGAGCCACCCCGGGGAGGGGACTCGTTTAGCACAAGAGGGGCTCTTGCATCTCTTGATGAGTGTCCCACGCACACAGCTTTGCTACTGGGGCGTGCTCACACCGGAGGAATTGCTTCTGACTCATCTGAGAATTGTAGTGGAAGCAAGCGAAGGGATTTCCAGGGCTGGCAGGACAGGCTGCTGAGTGGAGGCCACTGGCACATCCATCTGATGGGATGACCCCAGCGGCCACTTGCGATGGAGGGCTGCCCTGAGAACTTTCCCATAATGGTACAAAGAGTCACCGGAAGCGTCTCATGCTCTTCCAGGCACTCTGTGGTAATGTCAGCTCTAACCGTCTCCTGACGGGGCAACCCACGGGTCCCTCACCTTTCCTGCCTCTGTCACCAGCTCTTGCCCAGCCTTGCTCACGTCTGGTCTTTAGGTGGTATTTCAGGTCCACCTTTGCTGTTTCGGGCTTCTCAAGTACGATCTCGTGCTTGAACCTGAAAGAGGAAGAAGCAGGCTGAAGGAAGGGCAACACTTCCCCTTGCAGCTTGACCCAATAGCGGAGCGACAGAGACACAACGCATAGACGCTGTAAGGCCACGTTTCCCAGAGCAGCTCATTCTGGAGAACCGTACCAGGATCTCCACTGTCTGGAGGGGCAGGTGAGGCCCGTCAGTACGTGCCAATGTTTTTCTGTCCTTGCTGTGAGGGCGGATGTGCTCCTCTCCCCGGGAGGAAGACTGGCTTAAATGTCCCCCCCAGTTTTGACAGTGGCACAGATGGGAAACATGATTTTGCTGTGCCATGCTCCTCCAAATGCAATCCAACTGAGCTAGAGCGAGCAGGGAGTTCCCTGCAAACCAGGCCTCTAAACACTGAAAAGTACCGTGGCGAGTACCATCTCACTCAGGCGCGGGTGGCAGCAGCAAGCATACTCACATTGGAAAGACAGTAACGTGTCCGGAAGTCATTTGGGAAGCCGCGCAGTCACTGCGTGAGATGACCGACTTGCTCATTTCTGGCATCTGCAATCAGAACAGAAACAGACGATGGGAGGTGGGGACACTGGGAATGGCTGGCAGCTCCAGTCTCTCTTAGCCCAACACAACGAGAGCCACCAAAGGGAAGAGTCTGGGCCCCAGCAAGCCTTGCTCTGCCTGAGTCTCTGCTCCATGCTCTGAGTCGGGGCTGAGCAGTGACGCGCACCGTTTGTCTCCTGACTGAAAGCAAGGCCTTTTGAGGGCGCGTATCCTGGTACAGAGCCAGGCCACCTCACGTAAAGTAAGAGTTCTACAGAGCCTGCTTTCTTGCACACCACCAGGAAGGAGTCCAGGTGGCTGAAGAAGCATGGCAGGCCAGGAGAAAGGAGTCCCCTCGTCCCAGGAAGGCGTTTCAGAAGAATCAGACGTACTGCTGGGAAAACGCAAGACCTACCCCAAGAAGAGCCTGCAACAGCTCGGGAGTGCCATTGAGCTTCCCCAGGAAGTCCTCATAGAATTTCATCTGGACACGCCTTCCTTCAATCAGCAGCATGCCAACATCCCACCAAACGAAGGCAACGTTCTGCCTCTTCCCTATGCAGGCGCTGAACTGGCAGACAGTTCTTTGCACGCAAAACCGCGCCGCGCCTTCAGAGATGCCGTTTTCTGAGGCTATCTCATCATAAGGAAGTTGATGATACTCGTCGTGTCCTGGAGAAACGAGAGGAGAGGAACATGAGCACCTGGAGAGCCACTGAGCAGGCCACGCTCAACAGTCACCAGCTTCCAGGCCCTCAGGCAATGCACTGCTGTTGAGATTTTGAGGTGGAACCATTGGTACGTCTCCGAGGAGACGCTGAGACACGGAGCCAACGAGACTGGAACGAAACCTGCTGCTGAAGCAGGTGAAGGAGTGCGCTGTTACCCTCTGTTGCCACTTGCAATGGCAGTCTGGCACACTTTCCCCACTAGAGCGCCAGGGCAACCACCTCTGTCAGACGCCACTCTTCCTACCTGCAGCGTCTATGTAGTCATATTGGAGGTCGTGGTCCTGCGCAAGAGCCTTTGCCAGATGAAAGACGGGTCTCTCAACAAGAACCAGATCCTTCTGCTGGCTGGCTGCGCGCTCTCTGACAACGGTGAAAGTCCCCAGTCCAGGAATGCACACAACCTGGAAGAGAAGAAAGGGCGGATCAGAAGAAGTTTTGCAGGGAATGACAGAAGACTATTTTCCTCTCGCCCCTCCTCCCCGTGAACAGCCAGAGAGCGCATTCTTCCTGCTCATAAAGACACAAGCGGGGCTCCCAAACTTGCAGTCACCCCCCAGGATCCATCTGACTGTGCCAGCAGAGGACTCAGGAAGGCCCAGAAAATGTCCAGCCCTCTTTCCATCATTAGGCGTGGACCCCCTGGCATGTCAGAACTGACTGTGGAGCTGGCCATCTCGCATTGCACTGCCCCTCTGGGGCGTGGTTCCTGCTTCCACGGACGGGAAGAATAGCTGCGCTCCGTGGCAAATGGGCTCTCGGGGCTCAACCAACCGTGAGAGGGAGGGAAGGAGAAGGAGAAGGAGGCGAGTCCCACCTGGTAGAGAGCCAGCTGTCGACTCAGATAATAGGACGTGCTGAACCAGAACGTAGCGAGTTCTGCAAAGCAAAAGGAAAGACGCGTCATGCTCCCAGGCGGCCACCTCGAAGCACTTCGGCACACCGAACTCCCGCCAGAGCAACGCCGCATTTCTGAGACGGGCAACTCGGTTCCAGTGGCGGCTTCTGCTCGCAGATCCCTGGGAAGGCAGGGGCCAGGCCGGGAACGGCACCCGGGAGTCACGCCCGCCCAGGCGCTCCTCGGGCCCCCGGGCTGCTAAGGCAGCTGCCTTCTCGCAGCAGCCCGCCCCGCTCGGCCGTCCCCGCCTTCCTCCCTCGGGAGCAGGGCTTCCACGCCCGTTCTCAGAGATGTCCCCGGGCCTGACAACGTGCGCGCCGTCGGGCCCGAAGGCCTTACCAGACCGTCTGATCTTCTCCGCAGTGGGAGTCGAGCGAGGGCTCGAGCAGAGGGATGCTGCCATCTCGCTTCCCCCCTCGCCGCAGCTCAACAAGCGCAGCGGGCGGGCGGCCGTCCGGCGAAACAGCTCTCCTGCTCAGCCCTTCAGCCCTGCCCCACTTCTGCTTCTCTCTGCCCGCTCCTCCTCGCGGCGCGGCAGCTCCTCCAGAGCACGGCGGCGGCGAGATCGGCTCCTCGGCGAGCGCCCGGAGCCTCGTCGGCCTCTCTGGGAGATGTGGGCAGGGCGCGTGGGGTCGGCGAGCTTCGAGGGGGCGGCCGCCGCCGTGACGCGGGGCCGCGCCATTGTGAGCTCGGGCCGCGTCACAGAGGGGCCGCGCACGCCCTGCCGCGGGGCCTGGCGGAGCGGGCTCCGGGCAGGGCCGCCTCTCGGCCGCGGGCCTGCGGCAGATCCTCGCGATCCTCGAGGTCCCTTCCGAGCCGGGCCGGGCTGGAGCTGCCGAGGGCTCCTGGCCGCCCTCCTGCGACTCCTCGCGCCTTTGCCCGGGCCTCGGACGCGGCGGGCTTCGGGGAGCGGGCGGGCCCCGCTGCTGGCCCGTGTGTGGGAATGGAATGCTGTTTCTGCGTCTGGTAGTAAAAAGAGCGGTTGGTTTGAAGAAGTGGAACATCATGCGTCTGTGTGCTATGTCGTAGAAGAAGTAAAGTACTGGATACGTTAGCGGCATGATTTAGAAACGTTATTACTGAGTTCTGTGATTAATTCTTTCTTGCAAGACTGGAATAGCTGTTACGTGTTCCAAACAATGCGAGTATAGCCTTAGGGGTTAGAAAACATCTTGCAGAGTTGTTCTGTCAGGGTAAGAAACTCCCAGCAAAAGAAGAACGGATTTAGCAGACGTCAGAGGAGTCAGGGCCTCTACACGAGGCCGGACCGTCTCACTCCGTGAGAAGGCTGCGGTGTGAAGGCAGGCACAGGATACTCCCCTGTCTTTCTCCCGAGCTTCTCTTTGTGGAAAGAAGGACAAGCAGATATCTGCAAAATGATGATCAGGCGTGGAATAAGTTAATTAATTAACTACAGATTTACGCTTACGCAGCAAAAATTTATGTTTGTCCAGTGGTTCCATGTTTAGTGAAGCGTCGAGAAGATTGTGAACCTGAAGTACTCAGCCAGTGAGGAACTAGGGGAGAAGGAGACCAGCGTCCGGGAAAAGGGAATAAAAAATGTCACTCTGTCTTCTGGGCGCTCTCCGGCTTGCAGGAGGCCCGCCATTGCAATTGCGAATAAATTCTGCTTTATCAGAGATACCCTCCTAGAAAACTATTTGGATATTTCCAACATGTGGGAGCGGAGCCCTGCGGCTTCCCCGTGTCGGATCGGAGCCAGCCCAGACGGCTCTGGCGCGAGGACGCGGGGAGGGCACGGCGCGGCGCTGACTCTCGTTACGGCAACGGATCGTGTGCTTTTCCATCCGTGGGCTGAACGCAGCCCTGCCCAGAGCCAAGACTGTGCAGCTTTGCTTTCCCTTTGCTGAAGGAACCGGGGACTAGGTTTGGAGATTGCTGAAAAAGCAGTTCAGTAGAAAGGATAAAAACTAGAATTGTCCTTGCTAGCCGTGTCCATCACCTTCATCACATCTTTTTTTTTTTGTGACCCAAGACGACAACTCTTCCTCTGTGCACAGCCAAGACCTCACCGTGACACGCACAGCTCTCAGTAGAAATCAAACTGATAATCCAGTAATAAAAGTTGATAAACCTTTGAGAGTTGCGAAGCTGAGGAGATTGAAACTGTAATCGGTAACGAAAAAAGGCCCTGATGAGAAGCTATTCTCTGGGCAGTTTTCCAGAGATGCTCCTCGGATGCGCTAGAATCCTCCCCCTTCAGTGTCATCGTTAATGTCTTAATTCCTGAAGGAAAACCATGTCACATGTTTGTTTTGTACACAGAGCACGTCTGCACTTTCATGGGCTAAAAGGAAGCTTTCATCTCTAAACGTAGCTTATCCTTATGAAGGCACAGCAGAAATTCATATTCACACAGGAATTAAAATACAGGCCTGTAGGCATCTACATTGCACACACCTGTAACCGCAAGGTATACGACTGAACGCTCACACGTTATGCCGTGGACACAAGTGGTCTTCAGATGTGGGACAAACCTAATGGCTTCAAAACGCTTTTTACTCACTCACTTGGCCATCCAACGCCCGGCAGTACTACATCAAGTGTGACTTCTGGTTGATGTGCAGATTTTTCATTTTAGCCCACAAAACAGGACTGAACCGCACTAGAAAAGTACTACGCATAGTGTAAACTGTAATTCAACCACCAAGCAGGTGCCTCGGTTGAGAAAGGATGGAGATGCAACAACACGCAACGTTAGTCTCTGTGGAGGCTGAGGGCTTTCCCTTCCTGCACTCCAGTTCTCCCTCTGTATTACGTCTTTCTTTCTGAAACGGAAACCATGATGGTTTCCATGAAGGAAAACCTTGCTGCCAGGCTCCTGCGGACTCAACTGAAGAGCCCTTCTGTAACAGCTGGGAAAATCAGCAACCACTGGGCTAAACGCAGTCTGGCAGCTGGCAGTTCTAGACGAGCCATCTGGATCATCCCCAAATTAGCTCTTGGGGTAGCTTTCGGGAGGCTAATGGAGGCTCTGGGCGGGGATGCCTTTTGGGAGCGGGCCATGTGGCCTGTCCCGATCTGCTGTGGGGCTGATTGACCAGGCACTGAGCCAGGCAGGGGCTGAGACTTTGGCCTGAGCAGATACAGGCTGTGAGGGCAAGGTGCTCAGGGGTCCATATTCTGGGAGGAGAAGGAGGGACTCCGGTTGGAGAAGGGAGGGCCGCCAGACACCGGACGGCACCTCAGACCCTTCTGCCTGCAGCTGCCTGAGCCGCACTGTGAACCTTTATCCCCAGCGCCCGTTGGCTGGAAGGGGTGTCTGCGCAGAGGTCTCCAGCTCTGTAGCTGTGACACGGTGCTTACGGGAGCCCACACCACACAGAGAAGATGTGCTGGACCAAAACTTAGCGAGCTCTGCAAAGCAAAAGGAAAGACGCGTCATGCTTCCAGGCGGCCACCTCTAAACACTTCAGCACACCAAACTCCTGCCAAAGGAACGACGCATTTCTGAGACGAGCAATTCAGTTCCAGTGGCGACTTCTGCTCGCAGATCCCTGGGAAGGCAGGGGCCAGGTTGGGAACAGGACCCCTGCCCAAGCGCTCCTCGGGCCCCTGGGCTGCTAAGGCAGCTGCCTTCTCGCAGCTTTGTATCATACGTACATCTCAGTCCAGCTGCTGCAGAACCAGAAATGTTTGTCCCTGCTCACAAAGCCCAACAGCGTACGATTTTAGAAATGAGAGCGCAAGAGCTCTGAAACTCTGGTGTCTCATTCCAGTCTCAGCCAAGTTCTTTTAGAAAACTCACTCCAAAGGACCCTCTCACCCATTTCACCTTTGCACGTACCCAACTTACCACCATAACCCAAGCACCACAGACTTGAACTCAATATTCCTTCTCTCCTACGTGGGAATAAGCAAAGCAAAGACAAAATCTGCCTCGCTCTTCAGCTGTGACGCTCCTGCCCCCTCCCTCACCCAGTCTCTTCCACGCGTGGCCCCATTTGGCCCCACAGCCACTTTGATGCAGGATGACTTTCAAGCATGGGCTGCTCTGGGCTCCAGAGAGGCTCGTGGCATCGGGTCCTATCCGTGCTCACAGCCACGGCCTCAGAGCTCTCAGGGCGCTGTGTGCAGCACCGTGACTCACAGGCTGGCTTCCTTCATCCGCAGCACAGGTGGCTCACCACCACCACCCCACTTCCCTAAGCCTCGGATAGAGTTCGAGTTGGTGCACGCTTACCGTTTAGGGAAAGCAGTGCTGTCCCAGAAGACTCTGGGCAGCCAGGGCTGGGGCTGGACTGTGTGCTTTTTGATCCGTGGGCTGAACGCAGCCCTGCCCAGAGCCAAGACTGCAGCGTCTGATGCACAGACTCAGGTGTGAACGATCCTAATCTTGCTTATTACAAGTGCTCACATCACTTGTATGCCTTCACAAGTTTTCTGTTCCTGGCTTTCCCATCCGCCCCTACAACTTTCCCATCCACCCTTACATGTCAGCAGCGCATTCTACAAACGCTCTTCAACCTCGCATGCAGGCGCTTTTCCAGTCACAGCCGTCAGACGTTTGTTCTTCTTCTCGAGCTGTCCTTGGTTCTCGTGCCGTTTATTTTACTCCAGAGCTGCTGCTCTGAACAGTTTTCCTTGTTGTCCCACAGGAGACTGTGGGAAAGCAGCCTTGCTTTCCCTTTGCTGAAGGAACTGGGGACTAGGTTTCAAGATTGCTGAAAAAGCGGCTTAGTAGAAAGGATAAAAATGAAGATTATCCTTGTTAGACGTGTCCCTCAACTTCACTGTATATTTTGTCTGTGGCCCAAGACAATTCCTCTTCCTTTCTGGCCAGGGCATTCTTATCTTACATTCTTATCTTGCGCGGTCCTAAGTTGATGACCAACTATTTTGCCCTGCCACATTTTCAAGTCAACATGAGTGCCAAGCAAGGCACCAAGGCTAGTAGAGAGGATGGAGAAATGGGTAAGCAGATTTACCAACCAATTGGTTTTCTGCCAATTCTGTTCTTTCTGCTCTTGCGGGTGTATACGTTGTCCTTGCTGTTTCTTGCAGAAGTCATCCTTTGTTGAAATTAAATAACGACATCATAACCCCACATATTGGAACTGCAACAGTTCAAGCCACCCACATGAAGGCAGAAGAAGCAATAGCAAACATGCTGTCTGTTCTCAAGTGTCACCCCGTTCCAAGTGAAGTGTTTCCCCAGTGATGTGCACCAGACGACAGTGCTACATCTCTGACCTATGAGAAGGCACAATTTCATGCAGAACCACAATTGGTTTTGAAAAGGAAAAGCAAGCAGCCGTGTTCCTGCACAGCTCTTTTTGTCACTATACTGCAAAGCTGTCGACTCGCTCAGCTTACTCTGTACTGGCATTTACAAAATCAAAACAATGACGTGGAACAGACAAAACCGTTCTGTTTGAATACTTTGATGTCTTCATCATGTCACTGAATTATCTCTGTAGGGTTCCATTAATGAGTGCAGGACCCTCTTCAAGCACCTCCTCTTTTTGAAGAGCGGGGGAACTGGCAAATGCAATATGTCAAAAGTCATGGAAGCGGGGCACGGGATGGGTTTGGCTCGATCTTCTAGAGCTGGGGTGGAAAATCAGTGTCTAGCAAATGGAAGTAAGGTCAGGTGACAGGAGTGAACTACAGATACGCCGTGCACCTCTGTAAGAAGAATATTAACGTGGCCAAAGCTCACCTGGAGTTGAAGGTGGCCCGTACTGTGGGAGACAGATATCAAAAAGTGTGTTTTAAAATACGTCAGTAGCAAGAGGAAGACCAGATTTTTCTCTGAGTTACTGGAAAACACACGCAAGACGGGAAGCAGCAGCCCAAACAGGATGTTGTCTCAGAACTGACTTACAGCTGTTAAGCTGTTAAGCCTGGGCTCAGAAAGCCCCACTGGATGAGCACGTCACATTTGAGACAGACATTCCCTGCCATGGATCTGCCAGCAACGTCAAGAGGCAGGATGTGGAAGGGGCCACCCTCAACCCAGCCAAAGAAGTTGGGGACAAAGCTCGTCAGCGCGCAGATTACACAGCCACACTCGCGACACTATAGAGAAGGCTCCCACTCTGAGATGGAGCTCGTAGGACTGGGCTTTCCTCCTCATCTTCTCACGCAAGGTTTCTGCCTTGGACTTCACCACCCTCGCAGCACACTGTGGTGCCCATGCAGCTCCGGGTAGGCCTGCCAATGCAGGCCCGGGAACTCTGGGGAGGGGAGCACCTGGCCTAACAAGGCCCCCTCTGTAAAGCGTGCGTTTCACAGTGACCAAGGAAAGACCCACGGTGTTTGGGTAATGGGGTTGGGGTTTTATTGGGTATAGGGAAAGGGTAATAAGGAAAGTGGCGACGCGCGTTTGACAGTGTCACCATTAGCGTCGCCAGTAGTGAAAGATGGTCCTCGTTGAGCTGTTGGGTGACACTTAGTGGATGTCTGGCTCGGCAGTCTCACAGCTGCTGGATCCCTCGTGGTCCTTGTCGACATGCATGACCACTACTCTCCGGACCTAAGGAGTTCAGTGTAAAGCTCGGTAGTTTTGTGAATGCAAAGACATGCAGCGCAACACTGCAAGTCTCTCTGCAGTACAAGAGAGTGGTTCTGCTAATCTAGGTCTAGAGAGAGCAGGCTCACGGTCCCTGTAATTGCAGCCCTTGTGGCCAGTCCCGATCTGGGGTAGCCTGCTGTGGGGCTGACTGACCAGGCACTGAGTCAGGCAGTGGCTGAGACTTCGGCCTGGGCAGATACAGGCTGTGAGAGCGAGGTGCTCAGGGCTCTGTATTCTGGGAGGAGAAGGAGGGACTCCGGTTGGAGGAGGGAGGGCCGCCAGACACTGGACGGCACCTCAGACCCTGCTGCCTGCAGCTGCCTGAGCCACTCTGAACCTTCATCCCCAGCGCCCGTTGGCTGGAAGGGGTTTCTGTGCGGAGGTCTCCAGCTCCACAGCCAGCTGCTCTCCATCCCACAGGCCCAGGAGGGTCTTCCCACGGCTTGCTACGGCTAGCTATGACACACTGCTTCCGAGAGCCCACTTACCACTCTACGTGATGCCTTGTCTGGCCTTGGCCCGGCAGGGGGTGCAGGTCTGTACTCAGCTCCTGGCAGATGATTGATGCCGGGTGCGTGTATCGATGGCCGACTCCACCACAGCACTGCAAGCTCACTGTGGGCACACAGTAGGAGGGGGTGTGAGCACAGGGAGGCCGGTCTCTTGCTGGCGCTCCCAAGCTTAGTGCCTGCCGCGACTGCAGGAGTTGGCAGTGCCGGGAGCCCACTTCCAGGAAAAGCCCCTCTTTTGCCCTGGTGCTGCAGGGGGTGGGAGAAGGGCAGTGTGGGAGAGCCATCTGTCTGTCTGGGGAGCTTTACCTCTGGAGCTGGTCCTGCAGATCCTTCTCTGCATCTCTCTGTCCCTGCTGCTCACGGGACACCCGCCCCACAATGAGCTTCACCACCTCTCGCAGGGCCTGATCTATCCTTGGAGAAAGCGTCCTGCAACAGCAAGGATAAAATCTGTCTCACTCTTCAGCTGTGACACCCCTGCCTCTTTCTTCACCCAGTCTATTCCACACACGGCCCCACTTGGCCCCTCAGTCACTTCGATGCAGGACGACTTCCATGCGTGGGCTGCTTTGGGCTCCAGAGAGGCTCGTGGCATCGGGCCCTAACCATGACTCAAAAGCTGGCTTCCCTGATCCACAGCACAGGTGACTCACCCCCCCTCCTCCCCCAACTGCCCCTGGCCTCGGATGGAGTTGGTGCACGCTTACCGTTTAGGCAAAGCAGCGCTGTCCCAGAAGACTCTGGGCGGCTCTTCCTCTTCCTCGCCCTCTTCCCGCTTCCCCATCATCCTCTCCATCAGGCTGAGGCTGGAGCTGGAATCCTCTGTCTCGCTCCCAGACAGAGAGATGATATACTCTTCCTCAGGGACTAAGGATTCCTGTATAGGAAGAGACACTCAGCCATCAGAGGGGCTGCTTCCCAGCATGCAGCTCCCTGCAAGACCATTCCAGTGGGGATTGCAGTGGGCCAGGAAAGCAAGCAGGAGAGGGACCTCAGCACGCTCTTGAGGCCATGTCTCAGCGTGACCAGGGCTTTGTTACAGCTCCCTGTTGGGCCCTCTTGCTCACAAAAGGCAGCAGTCCCCCATCCAGCTGTGCTGCACCAACACTGTTGCTCTGGACAGGGTGCTAGAGGTACCATGCAGTCTCAGCTCCCCTGGATGGGAAAGTGCTGCTGCTTTCTTGCAGGGATGCAAAGTACCTGGGCCGCGGGCATCTGCACTTCTTCCGGCTCGGCCTCCGTCTCCTTCTCTTGCAACTTTTGCTGCTTGCCTTTTTCTGCTTTCTTCCCTTGCAACTTTTGCTGCTTCTTTTTCTCTTTCTGCATCATTTTGTTCTTTTTTTCCTCCTCAGCCAAGAACTTCTGGACTTCTTTTGGAAATTTCTTCTCCTCCTCCTGCTTCCCCTTCGTCACCTGCTTCCCCTTCGTCACCTCCTTCACCTTCCTCACCTCCTTCACCTTCTTCACCTCCTTCACCTTCTTCACCTCCTTCACCTTTTTCACCTCCTTCACCTTCTTCTCCTCCTTCTTCACCTTCACCTCCTTCACCTTTATCTCCTTCCTCACCTTCTTCCCCTTCTCCTCTTTCTCCTTCCTCACACTTTTCCCTTTCTCCTTCTCCTTCCTCACGTTCTTCCCCTTCTCCTCCTTTCTCTTTTTGGTCTCTACAGACTTTTTCTCGAGGGCGGCCTAAATGCAACAATACGCAACGTTAGTCTCTGGGGAGGCTGAGGGCTTTCCCTTCCTGCACTCCATTTCATCCTCTGTCTTCTGCCTTTCTGGTTTGCTGCCAGGCTCCTGCAGACTCGACTGAAGAGCCCTTCTGTGACAGCCGGGAAAATAAACAACCGCTGGGCTAAACGCAGTCTGGCAGCTGGCAGTTCTAGACAAGCAGTCAGGAACATCCCCAAATTAGCTCTTGGGGTGGCTTTCGGGAGGCTAACGGAAGTGAACAGCATATTCTCAAATGCCCTTGCAACTGATCTCTCTTCAAGCGAGGTGTCGCATGGACGCGCAGTAAAGAACGCTGAGAGAATCAGTGATGCCCTTCTACAGTTCAACAAGACAAATGTGCTGCAGCAGTCTGTCACGTACCCTTCTCTTCCTCTCCATCGCTTCGGCAAAGAAGTCTATCATCCTGGGACCAGGCTGGACCAGAGGAGTGACTTTCTCTTGCTCTGCTTTTTCTGGCAAGGATCTCCTCGTGATGGCTGGTAGCAGCCTGTAAAGACACGGTGGGGAGGGTTGACAGGAGGGCAGGAGGTGCTGGGTTTGCACTGCGTGCTTGAAAGTGCTTTAGCAGCTTCTGCAGCAAAAAAAGTCTGCAAGAGCCCCCAAATGACTGATCTGGTCTCTACCACTTCCCTCGAGACCTGGGAACAGCCTGCAGCGCTGACAGCAGCCCAGGAGCACGCTCACTACTATTCAAGCGCTCCTAGGAAAGGAACACCCTCATCCCTGCTCGGGATGGTTCTTGTCACTTTGGGCACCAGGCTCGGCAAACAGAAAGCTCCGGTTCACTTCCATCTGAAGGGAAGCAAGAAAGACTCTACGCTCTTGCAAGGAGCGTTTGCCATTAGTTACGCAGCTAAGAAGTGATGCTACGGGACGTTTGTCATGCAGAGCTGCTTGAGTTCATACAGCCTCTGGATCCGGGAGAAACTTCACTCCCACAGAGGGAAGAGCACGGCATCGCCCGCGTTTCTTTTGCCAGGACTCTCACCTGGTGCGAGGCTCTTTCTCCTCGGCTGTCTGGTCTCTCCCCGGCATTCCAGTCAGTGCCGGTAACCTCATTGGAGAAAGCGCTGCTCGATGAAGGAGGCGCGTCTCGCAAAGGTCCCCTAGAAAGAGGAAAGGAGAAAACTTCAGAAAAGTTGCGTTTCTGACACGGTTTTGGTCCGACTCTTCATGGCTGTGGGGCAACGCTGTTCCCTGGGGAATGCTATTTGATGCCTGGTCTGTGTGTTGAAATGGGAGAGGCCCTGGCAGTTGCGGGTGGTCTCAAAGAGCCACCCCGGGGAGGGGACTCGTTTAGCACAAGAGGGGCTCTTGCATCTCTTGATGAGTGTCCCACGCACACAGCTTTGCTACTGGGGCGTGCTCACACCGGAGGAATTGCTTCTGACTCATCTGAGAATTGTAGTGGAAGCAAGCGAAGGGATTTCCAGGGCTGGCAGGACAGGCTGCTGAGTGGAGGCCACTGGCACATCCATCTGATGGGATGACCCCAGCGGCCACTTGCGATGGAGGGCTGCCCTGAGAACTTTCCCATAATGGTACAAAGAGTCACCGGAAGCGTCTCATGCTCTTCCAGGCACTCTGTGGTAATGTCAGCTCTAACCGTCTCCTGACGGGGCAACCCACGGGTCCCTCACCTTTCCTGCCTCTGTCACCAGCTCTTGCCCAGCCTTGCTCACGTCTGGTCTTTAGGTGGTATTTCAGGTCCACCTTTGCTGTTTCGGGCTTCTCAAGTACGATCTCGTGCTTGAACCTGAAAGAGGAAGAAGCAGGCTGAAGGAAGGGCAACACTTCCCCTTGCAGCTTGACCCAATAGCGGAGCGACAGAGACACAACGCATAGACGCTGTAAGGCCACGTTTCCCAGAGCAGCTCATTCTGGAGAACCGTACCAGGATCTCCACTGTCTGGAGGGGCAGGTGAGGCCCGTCAGTACGTGCCAATGTTTTTCTGTCCTTGCTGTGAGGGCGGATGTGCTCCTCTCCCCGGGAGGAAGACTGGCTTAAATGTCCCCCCCAGTTTTGACAGTGGCACAGATGGGAAACATGATTTTGCTGTGCCATGCTCCTCCAAATGCAATCCAACTGAGCTAGAGCGAGCAGGGAGTTCCCTGCAAACCAGGCCTCTAAACACTGAAAAGTACCGTGGCGAGTACCATCTCACTCAGGCGCGGGTGGCAGCAGCAAGCATACTCACATTGGAAAGACAGTAACGTGTCCGGAAGTCATTTGGGAAGCCGCGCAGTCACTGCGTGAGATGACCGACTTGCTCATTTCTGGCATCTGCAATCAGAACAGAAACAGACGATGGGAGGTGGGGACACTGGGAATGGCTGGCAGCTCCAGTCTCTCTTAGCCCAACACAACGAGAGCCACCAAAGGGAAGAGTCCGGGCCCCAGCAAGCCTTGCTCTGCCTGAGTCTCTGCTCCATGCTCTGAGTCGGGGCTGAGCAGTGACGCGCACCGTTTGTCTCCTGACTGAAAGCAAGGCCTTTTGAGGGCGCGTATCCTGGTACAGAGCCAGGCCACCTCACGTAAAGTAAGAGTTCTACAGAGCCTGCTTTCTTGCACACCACCAGGAAGGAGTCCAGGTGGCTGAAGAAGCATGGCAGGCCAGGAGAAAGGAGTCCCCTCGTCCCAGGAAGGCGTTTCAGAAGAATCAGACGTACTGCTGGGAAAACGCAAGACCTACCCCAAGAAGAGCCTGCAACAGCTCGGGAGTGCCATTGAGCTTCCCCAGGAAGTCCTCATAGAATTTCATCTGGACACGCCTTCCTTCAATCAGCAGCATGCCAACATCCCACCAAACGAAGGCAACGTTCTGCCTCTTCCCTATGCAGGCGCTGAACTGGCAGACAGTTCTTTGCACGCAAAACCGCGCCGCGCCTTCAGAGATGCCGTTTTCTGAGGCTATCTCATCATAAGGAAGTTGATGATACTCGTCGTGTCCTGGAGAAACGAGAGGAGAGGAACATGAGCACCTGGAGAGCCACTGAGCAGGCCACGCTCAACAGTCACCAGCTTCCAGGCCCTCAGGCAATGCACTGCTGTTGAGATTTTGAGGTGGAACCATTGGTACGTCTCCGAGGAGACGCTGAGACACGGAGCCAACGAGACTGGAACGAAACCTGCTGCTGAAGCAGGTGAAGGAGTGCGCTGTTACCCTCTGTTGCCACTTGCAATGGCAGTCTGGCACACTTTCCCCACTAGAGCGCCAGGGCAACCACCTCTGTCAGACGCCACTCTTCCTACCTGCAGCGTCTATGTAGTCATATTGGAGGTCGTGGTCCTGCGCAAGAGCCTTTGCCAGATGAAAGACGGGTCTCTCAACAAGAACCAGATCCTTCTGCTGGCTGGCTGCGCGCTCTCTGACAACGGTGAAAGTCCCCAGTCCAGGAATGCACACAACCTGGAAGAGAAGAAAGGGCGGATCAGAAGAAGTTTTGCAGGGAATGACAGAAGACTATTTTCCTCTCGCCCCTCCTCCCCGTGAACAGCCAGAGAGCGCATTCTTCCTGCTCATAAAGACACAAGCGGGGCTCCCAAACTTGCAGTCACCCCCCAGGATCCATCTGACTGTGCCAGCAGAGGACTCAGGAAGGCCCAGAAAATGTCCAGCCCTCTTTCCATCATTAGGCGTGGACCCCCTGGCATGTCAGAACTGACTGTGGAGCTGGCCATCTCGCATTGCACTGCCCCTCTGGGGCGTGGTTCCTGCTTCCACGGACGGGAAGAATAGCTGCGCTCCGTGGCAAATGGGCTCTCGGGGCTCAACCAACCGTGAGAGGGAGGGAAGGAGAAGGAGAAGGAGGCGAGTCCCACCTGGTAGAGAGCCAGCTGTCGACTCAGATAATAGGACGTGCTGAACCAGAACGTAGCGAGTTCTGCAAAGCAAAAGGAAAGACGCGTCATGCTCCCAGGCGGCCACCTCGAAGCACTTCGGCACACCGAACTCCCGCCAGAGCAACGCCGCATTTCTGAGACGGGCAACTCGGTTCCAGTGGCGGCTTCTGCTCGCAGATCCCTGGGAAGGCAGGGGCCAGGCCGGGAACGGCACCCGGGAGTCACGCCCGCCCAGGCGCTCCTCGGGCCCCCGGGCTGCTAAGGCAGCTGCCTTCTCGCAGCAGCCCGCCCCGCTCGGCCGTCCCCGCCTTCCTCCCTCGGGAGCAGGGCTTCCACGCCCGTTCTCAGAGATGTCCCCGGGCCTGACAACGTGCGCGCCGTCGGGCCCGAAGGCCTTACCAGACCGTCTGATCTTCTCCGCAGTGGGAGTCGAGCGAGGGCTCGAGCAGAGGGATGCTGCCATCTCGCTTCCCCCCTCGCCGCAGCTCAACAAGCGCAGCGGGCGGGCGGCCGTCCGGCGAAACAGCTCTCCTGCTCAGCCCTTCAGCCCTGCCCCACTTCTGCTTCTCTCTGCCCGCTCCTCCTCGCGGCGCGGCAGCTCCTCCAGAGCACGGCGGCGGCGAGATCGGCTCCTCGGCGAGCGCCCGGAGCCTCGTCGGCCTCTCTGGGAGATGTGGGCAGGGCGCGTGGGGTCGGCGAGCTTCGAGGGGGCGGCCGCCGCCGTGACGCGGGGCCGCGCCATTGTGAGCTCGGGCCGCGTCACAGAGGGGCCGCGCACGCCCTGCCGCGGGGCCTGGCGGAGCGGGCTCCGGGCAGGGCCGCCTCTCGGCCGCGGGCCTGCGGCAGATCCTCGCGATCCTCGAGGTCCCTTCCGAGCCGGGCCGGGCTGGAGCTGCCGAGGGCTCCTGGCCGCCCTCCTGCGACTCCTCGCGCCTTTGCCCGGGCCTCGGACGCGGCGGGCTTCGGGGAGCGGGCGGGCCCCGCTGCTGGCCCGTGTGTGGGAATGGAATGCTGTTTCTGCGTCTGGTAGTAAAAAGAGCGGTTGGTTTGAAGAAGTGGAACATCATGCGTCTGTGTGCTATGTCGTAGAAGAAGTAAAGTACTGGATACGTTAGCGGCATGATTTAGAAACGTTATTACTGAGTTCTGTGATTAATTCTTTCTTGCAAGACTGGAATAGCTGTTACGTGTTCCAAACAATGCGAGTATAGCCTTAGGGGTTAGAAAACATCTTGCAGAGTTGTTCTGTCAGGGTAAGAAACTCCCAGCAAAAGAAGAACGGATTTAGCAGACGTCAGAGGAGTCAGGGCCTCTACACGAGGCCGGACCGTCTCACTCCGTGAGAAGGCTGCGGTGTGAAGGCAGGCACAGGATACTCCCCTGTCTTTCTCCCGAGCTTCTCTTTGTGGAAAGAAGGACAAGCAGATATCTGCAAAATGATGATCAGGCGTGGAATAAGTTAATTAATTAACTACAGATTTACGCTTACGCAGCAAAAATTTATGTTTGTCCAGTGGTTCCATGTTTAGTGAAGCGTCGAGAAGATTGTGAACCTGAAGTACTCAGCCAGTGAGGAACTAGGGGAGAAGGAGACCAGCGTCCGGGAAAAGGGAATAAAAAATGTCACTCTGTCTTCTGGGCGCTCTCCGGCTTGCAGGAGGCCCGCCATTGCAATTGCGAATAAATTCTGCTTTATCAGAGATACCCTCCTAGAAAACTATTTGGATATTTCCAACATGTGGGAGCGGAGCCCTGCGGCTTCCCCGTGTCGGATCGGAGCCAGCCCAGACGGCTCTGGCGCGAGGACGCGGGGAGGGCACGGCGCGGCGCTGACTCTCGTTACGGCAACGGATCGTGTGCTTTTCCATCCGTGGGCTGAACGCAGCCCTGCCCAGAGCCAAGACTGTGCAGCTTTGCTTTCCCTTTGCTGAAGGAACCGGGGACTAGGTTTGGAGATTGCTGAAAAAGCAGTTCAGTAGAAAGGATAAAAACTAGAATTGTCCTTGCTAGCCGTGTCCATCACCTTCATCACATCTTTTTTTTTTTGTGACCCAAGACGACAACTCTTCCTCTGTGCACAGCCAAGACCTCACCGTGACACGCACAGCTCTCAGTAGAAATCAAACTGATAATCCAGTAATAAAAGTTGATAAACCTTTGAGAGTTGCGAAGCTGAGGAGATTGAAACTGTAATCGGTAACGAAAAAAGGCCCTGATGAGAAGCTATTCTCTGGGCAGTTTTCCAGAGATGCTCCTCGGATGCGCTAGAATCCTCCCCCTTCAGTGTCATCGTTAATGTCTTAATTCCTGAAGGAAAACCATGTCACATGTTTGTTTTGTACACAGAGCACGTCTGCACTTTCATGGGCTAAAAGGAAGCTTTCATCTCTAAACGTAGCTTATCCTTATGAAGGCACAGCAGAAATTCATATTCACACAGGAATTAAAATACAGGCCTGTAGGCATCTACATTGCACACACCTGTAACCGCAAGGTATACGACTGAACGCTCACACGTTATGCCGTGGACACAAGTGGTCTTCAGATGTGGGACAAACCTAATGGCTTCAAAACGCTTTTTACTCACTCACTTGGCCATCCAACGCCCGGCAGTACTACATCAAGTGTGACTTCTGGTTGATGTGCAGATTTTTCATTTTAGCCCACAAAACAGGACTGAACCGCACTAGAAAAGTACTACGCATAGTGTAAACTGTAATTCAACCACCAAGCAGGTGCCTCGGTTGAGAAAGGATGGAGATGCAACAACACGCAACGTTAGTCTCTGTGGAGGCTGAGGGCTTTCCCTTCCTGCACTCCAGTTCTCCCTCTGTATTACGTCTTTCTTTCTGAAACGGAAACCATGATGGTTTCCATGAAGGAAAACCTTGCTGCCAGGCTCCTGCGGACTCAACTGAAGAGCCCTTCTGTAACAGCTGGGAAAATCAGCAACCACTGGGCTAAACGCAGTCTGGCAGCTGGCAGTTCTAGACGAGCCATCTGGATCATCCCCAAATTAGCTCTTGGGGTAGCTTTCGGGAGGCTAATGGAGGCTCTGGGCGGGGATGCCTTTTGGGAGCGGGCCATGTGGCCTGTCCCGATCTGCTGTGGGGCTGATTGACCAGGCACTGAGCCAGGCAGGGGCTGAGACTTTGGCCTGAGCAGATACAGGCTGTGAGGGCAAGGTGCTCAGGGGTCCATATTCTGGGAGGAGAAGGAGGGACTCCGGTTGGAGAAGGGAGGGCCGCCAGACACCGGACGGCACCTCAGACCCTTCTGCCTGCAGCTGCCTGAGCCGCACTGTGAACCTTTATCCCCAGCGCCCGTTGGCTGGAAGGGGTGTCTGCGCAGAGGTCTCCAGCTCTGTAGCTGTGACACGGTGCTTACGGGAGCCCACACCACACAGAGAAGATGTGCTGGACCAAAACTTAGCGAGCTCTGCAAAGCAAAAGGAAAGACGCGTCATGCTTCCAGGCGGCCACCTCTAAACACTTCAGCACACCAAACTCCTGCCAAAGGAACGACGCATTTCTGAGACGAGCAATTCAGTTCCAGTGGCGACTTCTGCTCGCAGATCCCTGGGAAGGCAGGGGCCAGGTTGGGAACAGGACCCCTGCCCAAGCGCTCCTCGGGCCCCTGGGCTGCTAAGGCAGCTGCCTTCTCGCAGCTTTGTATCATACGTACATCTCAGTCCAGCTGCTGCAGAACCAGAAATGTTTGTCCCTGCTCACAAAGCCCAACAGCGTACGATTTTAGAAATGAGAGCGCAAGAGCTCTGAAACTCTGGTGTCTCATTCCAGTCTCAGCCAAGTTCTTTTAGAAAACTCACTCCAAAGGACCCTCTCACCCATTTCACCTTTGCACGTACCCAACTTACCACCATAACCCAAGCACCACAGACTTGAACTCAATATTCCTTCTCTCCTACGTGGGAATAAGCAAAGCAAAGACAAAATCTGCCTCGCTCTTCAGCTGTGACGCTCCTGCCCCCTCCCTCACCCAGTCTCTTCCACGCGTGGCCCCATTTGGCCCCACAGCCACTTTGATGCAGGATGACTTTCAAGCATGGGCTGCTCTGGGCTCCAGAGAGGCTCGTGGCATCGGGTCCTATCCGTGCTCACAGCCACGGCCTCAGAGCTCTCAGGGCGCTGTGTGCAGCACCGTGACTCACAGGCTGGCTTCCTTCATCCGCAGCACAGGTGGCTCACCACCACCACCCCACTTCCCTAAGCCTCGGATAGAGTTCGAGTTGGTGCACGCTTACCGTTTAGGGAAAGCAGTGCTGTCCCAGAAGACTCTGGGCAGCCAGGGCTGGGGCTGGACTGTGTGCTTTTTGATCCGTGGGCTGAACGCAGCCCTGCCCAGAGCCAAGACTGCAGCGTCTGATGCACAGACTCAGGTGTGAACGATCCTAATCTTGCTTATTACAAGTGCTCACATCACTTGTATGCCTTCACAAGTTTTCTGTTCCTGGCTTTCCCATCCGCCCCTACAACTTTCCCATCCACCCTTACATGTCAGCAGCGCATTCTACAAACGCTCTTCAACCTCGCATGCAGGCGCTTTTCCAGTCACAGCCGTCAGACGTTTGTTCTTCTTCTCGAGCTGTCCTTGGTTCTCGTGCCGTTTATTTTACTCCAGAGCTGCTGCTCTGAACAGTTTTCCTTGTTGTCCCACAGGAGACTGTGGGAAAGCAGCCTTGCTTTCCCTTTGCTGAAGGAACTGGGGACTAGGTTTCAAGATTGCTGAAAAAGCGGCTTAGTAGAAAGGATAAAAATGAAGATTATCCTTGTTAGACGTGTCCCTCAACTTCACTGTATATTTTGTCTGTGGCCCAAGACAATTCCTCTTCCTTTCTGGCCAGGGCATTCTTATCTTACATTCTTATCTTGCGCAGTCCTAAGTTGATGACCAACTATTTTGCCCTGCCACATTTTCAAGTCAACATGAGTGCCAAGCAAGGCACCAAGGCTAGTAGAGAGGATGGAGAAATGGGTAAGCAGATTTACCAACCAATTGGTTTTCTGCCAATTCTGTTCTTTCTGCTCTTGCGGGTGTATACGTTGTCCTTGCTGTTTCTTGCAGAAGTCATCCTTTGTTGAAATTAAATAACGACATCATAACCCCACATATTGGAACTGCAACAGTTCAAGCCACCCACATGAAGGCAGAAGAAGCAATAGCAAACATGCTGTCTGTTCTCAAGTGTCACCCCGTTCCAAGTGAAGTGTTTCCCCAGTGATGTGCACCAGACGACAGTGCTACATCTCTGACCTATGAGAAGGCACAATTTCATGCGGAACCACAATTGGTTTTGAAAAGGAAAAGCAAGCAGCCGTGTTCCTGCACAGCTCTTTTTGTCACTATACTGCAAAGCTGTCGACTCGCTCAGCTTACTCTGTACTGGCATTTACAAAATCAAAACAATGACGTGGAACAGACAAAACCGTTCTGTTTGAATACTTTGATGTCTTCATCATGTCACTGAATTATCTCTGTAGGGTTCCATTAATGAGTGCAGGACCCTCTTCAAGCACCTCCTCTTTTTGAAGAGCGGGGGAACTGGCAAATGCAATATGTCAAAAGTCATGGAAGCGGGGCACGGGATGGGTTTGGCTCGATCTTCTAGAGCTGGGGTGGAAAATCAGTGTCTAGCAAATGGAAGTAAGGTCAGGTGACAGGAGTGAACTACAGATACGCCGTGCACCTCTGTAGGAAGAATATTAACGTGGCCAAAGCTCACCTGGAGTTGAAGGTGGCCCGTACTGTGGGAGACAGATATCAAAAAGTGTGTTTTAAAATACGTCAGTAGCAAGAGGAAGACCAGATTTTTCTCTGAGTTACTGGAAAACACACGCAAGACGGGAAGCAGCAGCCCAAACAGGATGTTGTCTCAGAACTGACTTACAGCTGTTAAGCTGTTAAGCCTGGGCTCAGAAAGCCCCACTGGATGAGCACGTCACATTTGAGACAGACATTCCCTGCCATGGATCTGCCAGCAACGTCAAGAGGCAGGATGTGGAAGGGGCCACCCTCAACCCAGCCAAAGAAGTTGGGGACAAAGCTCGTCAGCGCGCAGATTACACAGCCACACTCGCGACACTATAGAGAAGGCTCCCACTCTGAGATGGAGCTCGTAGGACTGGGCTTTCCTCCTCATCTTCTCACGCAAGGTTTCTGCCTTGGACTTCACCACCCTCGCAGCACACTGTGGTGCCCATGCAGCTCCGGGTAGGCCTGCCAATGCAGGCCCGGGAACTCTGGGGAGGGGAGCACCTGGCCTAACAAGGCCCCCTCTGTAAAGCGTGCGTTTCACAGTGACCAAGGAAAGACCCACGGTGTTTGGGTAATGGGGTTGGGGTTTTATTGGGTATAGGGAAAGGGTAATAAGGAAAGTGGCGACGCGCGTTTGACAGTGTCACCATTAGCGTCGCCAGTAGTGAAAGATGGTCCTCGTTGAGCTGTTGGGTGACACTTAGTGGATGTCTGGCTCGGCAGTCTCACAGCTGCTGGATCCCTCGTGGTCCTTGTCGACATGCATGACCACTACTCTCCGGACCTAAGGAGTTCAGTGTAAAGCTCGGTAGTTTTGTGAATGCAAAGACATGCAGCGCAACACTGCAAGTCTCTCTGCAGTACAAGAGAGTGGTTCTGCTAATCTAGGTCTAGAGAGAGCAGGCTCACGGTCCCTGTAATTGCAGCCCTTGTGGCCAGTCCCGATCTGGGGTAGCCTGCTGTGGGGCTGACTGACCAGGCACTGAGTCAGGCAGTGGCTGAGACTTCGGCCTGGGCAGATACAGGCTGTGAGAGCGAGGTGCTCAGGGCTCTGTATTCTGGGAGGAGAAGGAGGGACTCCGGTTGGAGGAGGGAGGGCCGCCAGACACTGGACGGCACCTCAGACCCTGCTGCCTGCAGCTGCCTGAGCCACTCTGAACCTTCATCCCCAGCGCCCGTTGGCTGGAAGGGGTTTCTGTGCGGAGGTCTCCAGCTCCACAGCCAGCTGCTCTCCATCCCACAGGCCCAGGAGGGTCTTCCCACGGCTTGCTACGGCTAGCTATGACACACTGCTTCCGAGAGCCCACTTACCACTCTACGTGATGCCTTGTCTGGCCTTGGCCCGGCAGGGGGTGCAGGTCTGTACTCAGCTCCTGGCAGATGATTGATGCCGGGTGCGTGTATCGATGGCCGACTCCACCACAGCACTGCAAGCTCACTGTGGGCACACAGTAGGAGGGGGTGTGAGCACAGGGAGGCCGGTCTCTTGCTGGCGCTCCCAAGCTTAGTGCCTGCCGCGACTGCAGGAGTTGGCAGTGCCGGGAGCCCGCTTCCAGGAAAAGCCCCTCTTTTGCCCTGGTGCTGCAGGGGGTGGGAGAAGGGCAGTGTGGGAGAGCCATCTGTCTGTCTGGGGAGCTTTACCTCTGGAGCTGGTCCTGCAGATCCTTCTCTGCATCTCTCTGTCCCTGCTGCTCACGGGACACCCGCCCCACAATGAGCTTCACCACCTCTCGCAGGGCCTGATCTATCCTTGGAGAAAGCGTCCTGCAACAGCAAGGATAAAATCTGTCTCACTCTTCAGCTGTGACACCCCTGCCTCTTTCTTCACCCAGTCTATTCCACACACGGCCCCACTTGGCCCCTCAGTCACTTCGATGCAGGACGACTTCCATGCGTGGGCTGCTTTGGGCTCCAGAGAGGCTCGTGGCATCGGGCCCTAACCATGACTCAAAAGCTGGCTTCCCTGATCCACAGCACAGGTGACTCACCCCCCCTCCTCCCCCAACTGCCCCTGGCCTCGGATGGAGTTGGTGCACGCTTACCGTTTAGGCAAAGCAGCGCTGTCCCAGAAGACTCTGGGCGGCTCTTCCTCTTCCTCGCCCTCTTCCCGCTTCCCCATCATCCTCTCCATCAGGCTGAGGCTGGAGCTGGAATCCTCTGTCTCGCTCCCAGACAGAGAGATGATATACTCTTCCTCAGGGACTAAGGATTCCTGTATAGGAAGAGACACTCAGCCATCAGAGGGGCTGCTTCCCAGCATGCAGCTCCCTGCAAGACCATTCCAGTGGGGATTGCAGTGGGCCAGGAAAGCAAGCAGGAGAGGGACCTCAGCACGCTCTTGAGGCCATGTCTCAGCGTGACCAGGGCTTTGTTACAGCTCCCTGTTGGGCCCTCTTGCTCACAAAAGGCAGCAGTCCCCCATCCAGCTGTGCTGCACCAACACTGTTGCTCTGGACAGGGTGCTAGAGGTACCATGCAGTCTCAGCTCCCCTGGATGGGAAAGTGCTGCTGCTTTCTTGCAGGGATGCAAAGTACCTGGGCCGCGGGCATCTGCACTTCTTCCGGCTCGGCCTCCGTCTCCTTCTCTTGCAACTTTTGCTGCTTGCCTTTTTCTGCTTTCTTCCCTTGCAACTTTTGCTGCTTCTTTTTCTCTTTCTGCATCATTTTGTTCTTTTTTTCCTCCTCAGCCAAGAACTTCTGGACTTCTTTTGGAAATTTCTTCTCCTCCTCCTGCTTCCCCTTCGTCACCTGCTTCCCCTTCGTCACCTCCTTCACCTTCCTCACCTCCTTCACCTTCTTCACCTCCTTCACCTTCTTCACCTCCTTCACCTTTTTCACCTCCTTCACCTTCTTCTCCTCCTTCTTCACCTTCACCTCCTTCACCTTTATCTCCTTCCTCACCTTCTTCCCCTTCTCCTCTTTCTCCTTCCTCACACTTTTCCCTTTCTCCTTCTCCTTCCTCACGTTCTTCCCCTTCTCCTCCTTTCTCTTTTTGGTCTCTACAGACTTTTTCTCGAGGGCGGCCTAAATGCAACAATACGCAACGTTAGTCTCTGGGGAGGCTGAGGGCTTTCCCTTCCTGCACTCCATTTCATCCTCTGTCTTCTGCCTTTCTGGTTTGCTGCCAGGCTCCTGCAGACTCGACTGAAGAGCCCTTCTGTGACAGCCGGGAAAATAAACAACCGCTGGGCTAAACGCAGTCTGGCAGCTGGCAGTTCTAGACAAGCAGTCAGGAACATCCCCAAATTAGCTCTTGGGGTGGCTTTCGGGAGGCTAACGGAAGTGAACAGCATATTCTCAAATGCCCTTGCAACTGATCTCTCTTCAAGCGAGGTGTCACATGGACGCGCAGTAAAGAACGCTGAGAGAATCAGTGATGCCCTTCTACAGTTCAACAAGACAAATGTGCTGCAGCAGTCTGTCACGTACCCTTCTCTTCCTCTCCATC
This sequence comes from Chrysolophus pictus, assembly GCA_037305975.1. Lineage (NCBI taxonomy): Eukaryota > Metazoa > Chordata > Aves > Galliformes > Phasianidae > Chrysolophus > Chrysolophus pictus. The sequence continues at coordinate 4,286,576 of CM074577.1, forward strand.
GCTTCGGCAAAGAAGTCTATCATCCTGGGACCAGGCTGGACCAGAGGAGTGACTTTCTCTTGCTCTGCTTTTTCTGGCAAGGATCTCCTTGTGATGGCTGGTAGCAGCCTGTAAAGACACGGTGGGGAGGGTTGACAGGAGGGCAGGAGGTGCTGGGTTTGCACTGCGTGCTTGAAAGTGCTTTAGCAGCTTCTGCAGCAAAAAAAGTCTGCAAGAGCCCCCAAATGACTGATCTGGTCTCTACCACTTCCCTCGAGACCTGGGAACAGCCTGCAGCGCTGACAGCAGCCCAGGAGCACGCTCACTACTATTCAAGCGCTCCTAGGAAAGGAACACCCTCATCCCTGCTCGGGATGGTTCTTGTCACTTTGGGCACCAGGCTCGGCAAACAGAAAGCTCCGGTTCACTTCCATCTGAAGGGAAGCAAGAAAGACTCTACGCTCTTGCAAGGAGCGTTTGCCATTAGTTACGCAGCTAAGAAGTGATGCTACGGGACGTTTGTCATGCAGAGCTGCTTGAGTTCATACAGCCTCTGGATCCGGGAGAAACTTCACTCCCACAGAGGGAAGAGCACGGCATCGCCCGCGTTTCTTTTGCCAGGACTCTCACCTGGTGCGAGGCTCTTTCTCCTCGGCTGTCTGGTCTCTCCCCGGCATTCCAGTCAGTGCCGGTAACCTCATTGGAGAAAGCGCTGCTCGATGAAGGAGGCGCGTCTCGCAAAGGTCCCCTAGAAAGAGGAAAGGAGAAAACTTCAGAAAAGTTGCGTTTCTGACACGGTTTTGGTCCGACTCTTCATGGCTGTGGGGCAACGCTGTTCCCTGGGGAATGCTATTTGATGCCTGGTCTGTGTGTTGAAATGGGAGAGGCCCTGGCAGTTGCGGGTGGTCTCAAAGAGCCACCCCGGGGAGGGGACTCGTTTAGCACAAGAGGGGCTCTTGCATCTCTTGATGAGTGTCCCACGCACACAGCTTTGCTACTGGGGCGTGCTCACACCGGAGGAATTGCTTCTGACTCATCTGAGAATTGTAGTGGAAGCAAGCGAAGGGATTTCCAGGGCTGGCAGGACAGGCTGCTGAGTGGAGGCCACTGGCACATCCATCTGATGGGATGACCCCAGCGGCCACTTGCGATGGAGGGCTGCCCTGAGAACTTTCCCATAATGGTACAAAGAGTCACCGGAAGCGTCTCATGCTCTTCCAGGCACTCTGTGGTAATGTCAGCTCTAACCGTCTCCTGACGGGGCAACCCACGGGTCCCTCACCTTTCCTGCCTCTGTCACCAGCTCTTGCCCAGCCTTGCTCACGTCTGGTCTTTAGGTGGTATTTCAGGTCCACCTTTGCTGTTTCGGGCTTCTCAAGTACGATCTCGTGCTTGAACCTGAAAGAGGAAGAAGCAGGCTGAAGGAAGGGCAACACTTCCCCTTGCAGCTTGACCCAATAGCGGAGCGACAGAGACACAACGCATAGACGCTGTAAGGCCACGTTTCCCAGAGCAGCTCATTCTGGAGAACCGTACCAGGATCTCCACTGTCTGGAGGGGCAGGTGAGGCCCGTCAGTACGTGCCAATGTTTTTCTGTCCTTGCTGTGAGGGCGGATGTGCTCCTCTCCCCGGGAGGAAGACTGGCTTAAATGTCCCCCCCAGTTTTGACAGTGGCACAGATGGGAAACATGATTTTGCTGTGCCATGCTCCTCCAAATGCAATCCAACTGAGCTAGAGCGAGCAGGGAGTTCCCTGCAAACCAGGCCTCTAAACACTGAAAAGTACCGTGGCGAGTACCATCTCACTCAGGCGCGGGTGGCAGCAGCAAGCATACTCACATTGGAAAGACAGTAACGTGTCCGGAAGTCATTTGGGAAGCCGCGCAGTCACTGCGTGAGATGACCGACTTGCTCATTTCTGGCATCTGCAATCAGAACAGAAACAGACGATGGGAGGTGGGGACACTGGGAATGGCTGGCAGCTCCAGTCTCTCTTAGCCCAACACAACGAGAGCCACCAAAGGGAAGAGTCCGGGCCCCAGCAAGCCTTGCTCTGCCTGAGTCTCTGCTCCATGCTCTGAGTCGGGGCTGAGCAGTGACGCGCACCGTTTGTCTCCTGACTGAAAGCAAGGCCTTTTGAGGGCGCGTATCCTGGTACAGAGCCAGGCCACCTCACGTAAAGTAAGAGTTCTACAGAGCCTGCTTTCTTGCACACCACCAGGAAGGAGTCCAGGTGGCTGAAGAAGCATGGCAGGCCAGGAGAAAGGAGTCCCCTCGTCCCAGGAAGGCGTTTCAGAAGAATCAGACGTACTGCTGGGAAAACGCAAGACCTACCCCAAGAAGAGCCTGCAACAGCTCGGGAGTGCCATTGAGCTTCCCCAGGAAGTCCTCATAGAATTTCATCTGGACACGCCTTCCTTCAATCAGCAGCATGCCAACATCCCACCAAACGAAGGCAACGTTCTGCCTCTTCCCTATGCAGGCGCTGAACTGGCAGACAGTTCTTTGCACGCAAAACCGCGCCGCGCCTTCAGAGATGCCGTTTTCTGAGGCTATCTCATCATAAGGAAGTTGATGATACTCGTCGTGTCCTGGAGAAACGAGAGGAGAGGAACATGAGCACCTGGAGAGCCACTGAGCAGGCCACGCTCAACAGTCACCAGCTTCCAGGCCCTCAGGCAATGCACTGCTGTTGAGATTTTGAGGTGGAACCATTGGTACGTCTCCGAGGAGACGCTGAGACACGGAGCCAACGAGACTGGAACGAAACCTGCTGCTGAAGCAGGTGAAGGAGTGCGCTGTTACCCTCTGTTGCCACTTGCAATGGCAGTCTGGCACACTTTCCCCACTAGAGCGCCAGGGCAACCACCTCTGTCAGACGCCACTCTTCCTACCTGCAGCGTCTATGTAGTCATATTGGAGGTCGTGGTCCTGCGCAAGAGCCTTTGCCAGATGAAAGACGGGTCTCTCAACAAGAACCAGATCCTTCTGCTGGCTGGCTGCGCGCTCTCTGACAACGGTGAAAGTCCCCAGTCCAGGAATGCACACAACCTGGAAGAGAAGAAAGGGCGGATCAGAAGAAGTTTTGCAGGGAATGACAGAAGACTATTTTCCTCTCGCCCCTCCTCCCCGTGAACAGCCAGAGAGCGCATTCTTCCTGCTCATAAAGACACAAGCGGGGCTCCCAAACTTGCAGTCACCCCCCAGGATCCATCTGACTGTGCCAGCAGAGGACTCAGGAAGGCCCAGAAAATGTCCAGCCCTCTTTCCATCATTAGGCGTGGACCCCCTGGCATGTCAGAACTGACTGTGGAGCTGGCCATCTCGCATTGCACTGCCCCTCTGGGGCGTGGTTCCTGCTTCCACGGACGGGAAGAATAGCTGCGCTCCGTGGCAAATGGGCTCTCGGGGCTCAACCAACCGTGAGAGGGAGGGAAGGAGAAGGAGAAGGAGGCGAGTCCCACCTGGTAGAGAGCCAGCTGTCGACTCAGATAATAGGACGTGCTGAACCAGAACGTAGCGAGTTCTGCAAAGCAAAAGGAAAGACGCGTCATGCTCCCAGGCGGCCACCTCGAAGCACTTCGGCACACCGAACTCCCGCCAGAGCAACGCCGCATTTCTGAGACGGGCAACTCGGTTCCAGTGGCGGCTTCTGCTCGCAGATCCCTGGGAAGGCAGGGGCCAGGCCGGGAACGGCACCCGGGAGTCACGCCCGCCCAGGCGCTCCTCGGGCCCCCGGGCTGCTAAGGCAGCTGCCTTCTCGCAGCAGCCCGCCCCGCTCGGCCGTCCCCGCCTTCCTCCCTCGGGAGCAGGGCTTCCACGCCCGTTCTCAGAGATGTCCCCGGGCCTGACAACGTGCGCGCCGTCGGGCCCGAAGGCCTTACCAGACCGTCTGATCTTCTCCGCAGTGGGAGTCGAGCGAGGGCTCGAGCAGAGGGATGCTGCCATCTCGCTTCCCCCCTCGCCGCAGCTCAACAAGCGCAGCGGGCGGGCGGCCGTCCGGCGAAACAGCTCTCCTGCTCAGCCCTTCAGCCCTGCCCCACTTCTGCTTCTCTCTGCCCGCTCCTCCTCGCGGCGCGGCAGCTCCTCCAGAGCACGGCGGCGGCGAGATCGGCTCCTCGGCGAGCGCCCGGAGCCTCGTCGGCCTCTCTGGGAGATGTGGGCAGGGCGCGTGGGGTCGGCGAGCTTCGAGGGGGCGGCCGCCGCCGTGACGCGGGGCCGCGCCATTGTGAGCTCGGGCCGCGTCACAGAGGGGCCGCGCACGCCCTGCCGCGGGGCCTGGCGGAGCGGGCTCCGGGCAGGGCCGCCTCTCGGCCGCGGGCCTGCGGCAGATCCTCGCGATCCTCGAGGTCCCTTCCGAGCCGGGCCGGGCTGGAGCTGCCGAGGGCTCCTGGCCGCCCTCCTGCGACTCCTCGCGCCTTTGCCCGGGCCTCGGACGCGGCGGGCTTCGGGGAGCGGGCGGGCCCCGCTGCTGGCCCGTGTGTGGGAATGGAATGCTGTTTCTGCGTCTGGTAGTAAAAAGAGCGGTTGGTTTGAAGAAGTGGAACATCATGCGTCTGTGTGCTATGTCGTAGAAGAAGTAAAGTACTGGATACGTTAGCGGCATGATTTAGAAACGTTATTACTGAGTTCTGTGATTAATTCTTTCTTGCAAGACTGGAATAGCTGTTACGTGTTCCAAACAATGCGAGTATAGCCTTAGGGGTTAGAAAACATCTTGCAGAGTTGTTCTGTCAGGGTAAGAAACTCCCAGCAAAAGAAGAACGGATTTAGCAGACGTCAGAGGAGTCAGGGCCTCTACACGAGGCCGGACCGTCTCACTCCGTGAGAAGGCTGCGGTGTGAAGGCAGGCACAGGATACTCCCCTGTCTTTCTCCCGAGCTTCTCTTTGTGGAAAGAAGGACAAGCAGATATCTGCAAAATGATGATCAGGCGTGGAATAAGTTAATTAATTAACTACAGATTTACGCTTACGCAGCAAAAATTTATGTTTGTCCAGTGGTTCCATGTTTAGTGAAGCGTCGAGAAGATTGTGAACCTGAAGTACTCAGCCAGTGAGGAACTAGGGGAGAAGGAGACCAGCGTCCGGGAAAAGGGAATAAAAAATGTCACTCTGTCTTCTGGGCGCTCTCCGGCTTGCAGGAGGCCCGCCATTGCAATTGCGAATAAATTCTGCTTTATCAGAGATACCCTCCTAGAAAACTATTTGGATATTTCCAACATGTGGGAGCGGAGCCCTGCGGCTTCCCCGTGTCGGATCGGAGCCAGCCCAGACGGCTCTGGCGCGAGGACGCGGGGAGGGCACGGCGCGGCGCTGACTCTCGTTACGGCAACGGATCGTGTGCTTTTCCATCCGTGGGCTGAACGCAGCCCTGCCCAGAGCCAAGACTGTGCAGCTTTGCTTTCCCTTTGCTGAAGGAACCGGGGACTAGGTTTGGAGATTGCTGAAAAAGCAGTTCAGTAGAAAGGATAAAAACTAGAATTGTCCTTGCTAGCCGTGTCCATCACCTTCATCACATCTTTTTTTTTTTGTGACCCAAGACGACAACTCTTCCTCTGTGCACAGCCAAGACCTCACCGTGACACGCACAGCTCTCAGTAGAAATCAAACTGATAATCCAGTAATAAAAGTTGATAAACCTTTGAGAGTTGCGAAGCTGAGGAGATTGAAACTGTAATCGGTAACGAAAAAAGGCCCTGATGAGAAGCTATTCTCTGGGCAGTTTTCCAGAGATGCTCCTCGGATGCGCTAGAATCCTCCCCCTTCAGTGTCATCGTTAATGTCTTAATTCCTGAAGGAAAACCATGTCACATGTTTGTTTTGTACACAGAGCACGTCTGCACTTTCATGGGCTAAAAGGAAGCTTTCATCTCTAAACGTAGCTTATCCTTATGAAGGCACAGCAGAAATTCATATTCACACAGGAATTAAAATACAGGCCTGTAGGCATCTACATTGCACACACCTGTAACCGCAAGGTATACGACTGAACGCTCACACGTTATGCCGTGGACACAAGTGGTCTTCAGATGTGGGACAAACCTAATGGCTTCAAAACGCTTTTTACTCACTCACTTGGCCATCCAACGCCCGGCAGTACTACATCAAGTGTGACTTCTGGTTGATGTGCAGATTTTTCATTTTAGCCCACAAAACAGGACTGAACCGCACTAGAAAAGTACTACGCATAGTGTAAACTGTAATTCAACCACCAAGCAGGTGCCTCGGTTGAGAAAGGATGGAGATGCAACAACACGCAACGTTAGTCTCTGTGGAGGCTGAGGGCTTTCCCTTCCTGCACTCCAGTTCTCCCTCTGTATTACGTCTTTCTTTCTGAAACGGAAACCATGATGGTTTCCATGAAGGAAAACCTTGCTGCCAGGCTCCTGCGGACTCAACTGAAGAGCCCTTCTGTAACAGCTGGGAAAATCAGCAACCACTGGGCTAAACGCAGTCTGGCAGCTGGCAGTTCTAGACGAGCCATCTGGATCATCCCCAAATTAGCTCTTGGGGTAGCTTTCGGGAGGCTAATGGAGGCTCTGGGCGGGGATGCCTTTTGGGAGCGGGCCATGTGGCCTGTCCCGATCTGCTGTGGGGCTGATTGACCAGGCACTGAGCCAGGCAGGGGCTGAGACTTTGGCCTGAGCAGATACAGGCTGTGAGGGCAAGGTGCTCAGGGGTCCATATTCTGGGAGGAGAAGGAGGGACTCCGGTTGGAGAAGGGAGGGCCGCCAGACACCGGACGGCACCTCAGACCCTTCTGCCTGCAGCTGCCTGAGCCGCACTGTGAACCTTTATCCCCAGCGCCCGTTGGCTGGAAGGGGTGTCTGCGCAGAGGTCTCCAGCTCTGTAGCTGTGACACGGTGCTTACGGGAGCCCACACCACACAGAGAAGATGTGCTGGACCAAAACTTAGCGAGCTCTGCAAAGCAAAAGGAAAGACGCGTCATGCTTCCAGGCGGCCACCTCTAAACACTTCAGCACACCAAACTCCTGCCAAAGGAACGACGCATTTCTGAGACGAGCAATTCAGTTCCAGTGGCGACTTCTGCTCGCAGATCCCTGGGAAGGCAGGGGCCAGGTTGGGAACAGGACCCCTGCCCAAGCGCTCCTCGGGCCCCTGGGCTGCTAAGGCAGCTGCCTTCTCGCAGCTTTGTATCATACGTACATCTCAGTCCAGCTGCTGCAGAACCAGAAATGTTTGTCCCTGCTCACAAAGCCCAACAGCGTACGATTTTAGAAATGAGAGCGCAAGAGCTCTGAAACTCTGGTGTCTCATTCCAGTCTCAGCCAAGTTCTTTTAGAAAACTCACTCCAAAGGACCCTCTCACCCATTTCACCTTTGCACGTACCCAACTTACCACCATAACCCAAGCACCACAGACTTGAACTCAATATTCCTTCTCTCCTACGTGGGAATAAGCAAAGCAAAGACAAAATCTGCCTCGCTCTTCAGCTGTGACGCTCCTGCCCCCTCCCTCACCCAGTCTCTTCCACGCGTGGCCCCATTTGGCCCCACAGCCACTTTGATGCAGGATGACTTTCAAGCATGGGCTGCTCTGGGCTCCAGAGAGGCTCGTGGCATCGGGTCCTATCCGTGCTCACAGCCACGGCCTCAGAGCTCTCAGGGCGCTGTGTGCAGCACCGTGACTCACAGGCTGGCTTCCTTCATCCGCAGCACAGGTGGCTCACCACCACCACCCCACTTCCCTAAGCCTCGGATAGAGTTCGAGTTGGTGCACGCTTACCGTTTAGGGAAAGCAGTGCTGTCCCAGAAGACTCTGGGCAGCCAGGGCTGGGGCTGGACTGTGTGCTTTTTGATCCGTGGGCTGAACGCAGCCCTGCCCAGAGCCAAGACTGCAGCGTCTGATGCACAGACTCAGGTGTGAACGATCCTAATCTTGCTTATTACAAGTGCTCACATCACTTGTATGCCTTCACAAGTTTTCTGTTCCTGGCTTTCCCATCCGCCCCTACAACTTTCCCATCCACCCTTACATGTCAGCAGCGCATTCTACAAACGCTCTTCAACCTCGCATGCAGGCGCTTTTCCAGTCACAGCCGTCAGACGTTTGTTCTTCTTCTCGAGCTGTCCTTGGTTCTCGTGCCGTTTATTTTACTCCAGAGCTGCTGCTCTGAACAGTTTTCCTTGTTGTCCCACAGGAGACTGTGGGAAAGCAGCCTTGCTTTCCCTTTGCTGAAGGAACTGGGGACTAGGTTTCAAGATTGCTGAAAAAGCGGCTTAGTAGAAAGGATAAAAATGAAGATTATCCTTGTTAGACGTGTCCCTCAACTTCACTGTATATTTTGTCTGTGGCCCAAGACAATTCCTCTTCCTTTCTGGCCAGGGCATTCTTATCTTACATTCTTATCTTGCGCGGTCCTAAGTTGATGACCAACTATTTTGCCCTGCCACATTTTCAAGTCAACATGAGTGCCAAGCAAGGCACCAAGGCTAGTAGAGAGGATGGAGAAATGGGTAAGCAGATTTACCAACCAATTGGTTTTCTGCCAATTCTGTTCTTTCTGCTCTTGCGGGTGTATACGTTGTCCTTGCTGTTTCTTGCAGAAGTCATCCTTTGTTGAAATTAAATAACGACATCATAACCCCACATATTGGAACTGCAACAGTTCAAGCCACCCACATGAAGGCAGAAGAAGCAATAGCAAACATGCTGTCTGTTCTCAAGTGTCACCCCGTTCCAAGTGAAGTGTTTCCCCAGTGATGTGCACCAGACGACAGTGCTACATCTCTGACCTATGAGAAGGCACAATTTCATGCAGAACCACAATTGGTTTTGAAAAGGAAAAGCAAGCAGCCGTGTTCCTGCACAGCTCTTTTTGTCACTATACTGCAAAGCTGTCGACTCGCTCAGCTTACTCTGTACTGGCATTTACAAAATCAAAACAATGACGTGGAACAGACAAAACCGTTCTGTTTGAATACTTTGATGTCTTCATCATGTCACTGAATTATCTCTGTAGGGTTCCATTAATGAGTGCAGGACCCTCTTCAAGCACCTCCTCTTTTTGAAGAGCGGGGGAACTGGCAAATGCAATATGTCAAAAGTCATGGAAGCGGGGCACGGGATGGGTTTGGCTCGATCTTCTAGAGCTGGGGTGGAAAATCAGTGTCTAGCAAATGGAAGTAAGGTCAGGTGACAGGAGTGAACTACAGATACGCCGTGCACCTCTGTAAGAAGAATATTAACGTGGCCAAAGCTCACCTGGAGTTGAAGGTGGCCCGTACTGTGGGAGACAGATATCAAAAAGTGTGTTTTAAAATACGTCAGTAGCAAGAGGAAGACCAGATTTTTCTCTGAGTTACTGGAAAACACACGCAAGACGGGAAGCAGCAGCCCAAACAGGATGTTGTCTCAGAACTGACTTACAGCTGTTAAGCTGTTAAGCCTGGGCTCAGAAAGCCCCACTGGATGAGCACGTCACATTTGAGACAGACATTCCCTGCCATGGATCTGCCAGCAACGTCAAGAGGCAGGATGTGGAAGGGGCCACCCTCAACCCAGCCAAAGAAGTTGGGGACAAAGCTCGTCAGCGCGCAGATTACACAGCCACACTCGCGACACTATAGAGAAGGCTCCCACTCTGAGATGGAGCTCGGAGGACTGGGCTTTCCTCCTCATCTTCTCACGCAAGGTTTCTGCCTTGGACTTCACCACCCTCGCAGCACACTGTGGTGCCCATGCAGCTCCGGGTAGGCCTGCCAATGCAGGCCCGGGAACTCTGGGGAGGGGAGCACCTGGCCTAACAAGGCCCCCTCTGTAAAGCGTGCGTTTCACAGTGACCAAGGAAAGACCCACGGTGTTTGGGTAATGGGGTTGGGGTTTTATTGGGTATAGGGAAAGGGTAATAAGGAAAGTGGCGACGCGCGTTTGACAGTGTCACCATTAGCGTCGCCAGTAGTGAAAGATGGTCCTCGTTGAGCTGTTGGGTGACACTTAGTGGATGTCTGGCTCGGCAGTCTCACAGCTGCTGGATCCCTCGTGGTCCTTGTCGACATGCATGACCACTACTCTCCGGACCTAAGGAGTTCAGTGTAAAGCTCGGTAGTTTTGTGAATGCAAAGACATGCAGCGCAACACTGCAAGTCTCTCTGCAGTACAAGAGAGTGGTTCTGCTAATCTAGGTCTAGAGAGAGCAGGCTCACGGTCCCTGTAATTGCAGCCCTTGTGGCCAGTCCCGATCTGGGGTAGCCTGCTGTGGGGCTGACTGACCAGGCACTGAGTCAGGCAGTGGCTGAGACTTCGGCCTGGGCAGATACAGGCTGTGAGAGCGAGGTGCTCAGGGCTCTGTATTCTGGGAGGAGAAGGAGGGACTCCGGTTGGAGGAGGGAGGGCCGCCAGACACTGGACGGCACCTCAGACCCTGCTGCCTGCAGCTGCCTGAGCCACTCTGAACCTTCATCCCCAGCGCCCGTTGGCTGGAAGGGGTTTCTGTGCGGAGGTCTCCAGCTCCACAGCCAGCTGCTCTCCATCCCACAGGCCCAGGAGGGTCTTCCCACGGCTTGCTACGGCTAGCTATGACACACTGCTTCCGAGAGCCCACTTACCACTCTACGTGATGCCTTGTCTGGCCTTGGCCCGGCAGGGGGTGCAGGTCTGTACTCAGCTCCTGGCAGATGATTGATGCCGGGTGCGTGTATCGATGGCCGACTCCACCACAGCACTGCAAGCTCACTGTGGGCACACAGTAGGAGGGGGTGTGAGCACAGGGAGGCCGGTCTCTTGCTGGCGCTCCCAAGCTTAGTGCCTGCCGCGACTGCAGGAGTTGGCAGTGCCGGGAGCCCACTTCCAGGAAAAGCCCCTCTTTTGCCCTGGTGCTGCAGGGGGTGGGAGAAGGGCAGTGTGGGAGAGCCATCTGTCTGTCTGGGGAGCTTTACCTCTGGAGCTGGTCCTGCAGATCCTTCTCTGCATCTCTCTGTCCCTGCTGCTCACGGGACACCCGCCCCACAATGAGCTTCACCACCTCTCGCAGGGCCTGATCTATCCTTGGAGAAAGCGTCCTGCAACAGCAAGGATAAAATCTGTCTCACTCTTCAGCTGTGACACCCCTGCCTCTTTCTTCACCCAGTCTATTCCACACACGGCTCCACTTGGCCCCTCAGTCACTTCGATGCAGGACGACTTCCATGCGTGGGCTGCTTTGGGCTCCAGAGAGGCTCGTGGCATCGGGCCCTAACCATGACTCAAAAGCTGGCTTCCCTGATCCACAGCACAGGTGACTCACCACCCCTCCTCCCCCAACTGCCCCTGGCCTCGGATGGAGTTGGTGCACGCTTACCGTTTAGGCAAAGCAGCGCTGTCCCAGAAGACTCTGGGCGGCTCTTCCTCTTCCTCGCCCTCTTCCCGCTTCCCCATCATCCTCTCCATCAGGCTGAGGCTGGAGCTGGAATCCTCTGTCTCGCTCCCAGACAGAGAGATGATATACTCTTCCTCAGGGACTAAGGATTCCTGTATAGGAAGAGACACTCAGCCATCAGAGGGGCTGCTTCCCAGCATGCAGCTCCCTGCAAGACCATTCCAGTGGGGATTGCAGTGGGCCAGGAAAGCAAGCAGGAGAGGGACCTCAGCACGCTCTTGAGGCCATGTCTCAGCGTGACCAGGGCTTTGTTACAGCTCCCTGTTGGGCCCTCTTGCTCACAAAAGGCAGCAGTCCCCCATCCAGCTGTGCTGCACCAACACTGTTGCTCTGGACAGGGTGCTAGAGGTACCATGCAGTCTCAGCTCCCCTGGATGGGAAAGTGCTGCTGCTTTCTTGCAGGGATGCAAAGTACCTGGGCCGCGGGCATCTGCACTTCTTCCGGCTCGGCCTCCGTCTCCTTCTCTTGCAACTTTTGCTGCTTGCCTTTTTCTGCTTTCTTCCCTTGCAACTTTTGCTGCTTCTTTTTCTCTTTCTGCATCATTTTGTTCTTTTTTTCCTCCTCAGCCAAGAACTTCTGGACTTCTTTTGGAAATTTCTTCTCCTCCTCCTGCTTCCCCTTCGTCACCTGCTTCCCCTTCGTCACCTCCTTCACCTTCCTCACCTCCTTCACCTTCTTCACCTCCTTCACCTTCTTCACCTCCTTCACCTTTTTCACCTCCTTCACCTTCTTCTCCTCCTTCTTCACCTTCACCTCCTTCACCTTTATCTCCTTCCTCACCTTCTTCCCCTTCTCCTCTTTCTCCTTCCTCACACTTTTCCCTTTCTCCTTCTCCTTCCTCACGTTCTTCCCCTTCTCCTCCTTTCTCTTTTTGGTCTCTACAGACTTTTTCTCGAGGGCGGCCTAAATGCAACAATACGCAACGTTAGTCTCTGGGGAGGCTGAGGGCTTTCCCTTCCTGCACTCCATTTCATCCTCTGTCTTCTGCCTTTCTGGTTTGCTGCCAGGCTCCTGCAGACTCGACTGAAGAGCCCTTCTGTGACAGCCGGGAAAATAAACAACCGCTGGGCTAAACGCAGTCTGGCAGCTGGCAGTTCTAGACAAGCAGTCAGGAACATCCCCAAATTAGCTCTTGGGGTGGCTTTCGGGAGGCTAACGGAAGTGAACAGCATATTCTCAAATGCCCTTGCAACTGATCTCTCTTCAAGCGAGGTGTCACATGGACGCGCAGTAAAGAACGCTGAGAGAATCAGTGATGCCCTTCTACAGTTCAACAAGACAAATGTGCTGCAGCAGTCTGTCACGTACCCTTCTCTTCCTCTCCATCGCTTCGGCAAAGAAGTCTATCATCCTGGGACCAGGCTGGACCAGAGGAGTGACTTTCTCTTGCTCTGCTTTTTCTGGCAAGGATCTCCTCGTGATGGCTGGTAGCAGCCTGTAAAGACACGGTGGGGAGGGTTGACAGGAGGGCAGGAGGTGCTGGGTTTGCACTGCGTGCTTGAAAGTGCTTTAGCAGCTTCTGCAGCAAAAAAAGTCTGCAAGAGCCCCCAAATGACTGATCTGGTCTCTACCACTTCCCTCGAGACCTGGGAACAGCCTGCAGCGCTGACAGCAGCCCAGGAGCACGCTCACTACTATTCAAGCGCTCCTAGGAAAGGAACACCCTCATCCCTGCTCGGGATGGTTCTTGTCACTTTGGGCACCAGGCTCGGCAAACAGAAAGCTCCGGTTCACTTCCATCTGAAGGGAAGCAAGAAAGACTCTACGCTCTTGCAAGGAGCGTTTGCCATTAGTTACGCAGCTAAGAAGTGATGCTACGGGACGTTTGTCATGCAGAGCTGCTTGAGTTCATACAGCCTCTGGATCCGGGAGAAACTTCACTCCCACAGAGGGAAGAGCACGGCATCGCCCGCGTTTCTTTTGCCAGGACTCTCACCTGGTGCGAGGCTCTTTCTCCTCGGCTGTCTGGTCTCTCCCCGGCATTCCAGTCAGTGCCGGTAACCTCATTGGAGAAAGCGCTGCTCGATGAAGGAGGCGCGTCTCGCAAAGGTCCCCTAGAAAGAGGAAAGGAGAAAACTTCAGAAAAGTTGCGTTTCTGACACGGTTTTGGTCCGACTCTTCATGGCTGTGGGGCAACGCTGTTCCCTGGGGAATGCTATTTGATGCCTGGTCTGTGTGTTGAAATGGGAGAGGCCCTGGCAGTTGCGGGTGGTCTCAAAGAGCCACCCCGGGGAGGGGACTCGTTTAGCACAAGAGGGGCTCTTGCATCTCTTGATGAGTGTCCCACGCACACAGCTTTGCTACTGGGGCGTGCTCACACCGGAGGAATTGCTTCTGACTCATCTGAGAATTGTAGTGGAAGCAAGCGAAGGGATTTCCAGGGCTGGCAGGACAGGCTGCTGAGTGGAGGCCACTGGCACATCCATCTGATGGGATGACCCCAGCGGCCACTTGCGATGGAGGGCTGCCCTGAGAACTTTCCCATAATGGTACAAAGAGTCACCGGAAGCGTCTCATGCTCTTCCAGGCACTCTGTGGTAATGTCAGCTCTAACCGTCTCCTGACGGGGCAACCCACGGGTCCCTCACCTTTCCTGCCTCTGTCACCAGCTCTTGCCCAGCCTTGCTCACGTCTGGTCTTTAGGTGGTATTTCAGGTCCACCTTTGCTGTTTCGGGCTTCTCAAGTACGATCTCGTGCTTGAACCTGAAAGAGGAAGAAGCAGGCTGAAGGAAGGGCAACACTTCCCCTTGCAGCTTGACCCAATAGCGGAGCGACAGAGACACAACGCATAGACGCTGTAAGGCCACGTTTCCCAGAGCAGCTCATTCTGGAGAACCGTACCAGGATCTCCACTGTCTGGAGGGGCAGGTGAGGCCCGTCAGTACGTGCCAATGTTTTTCTGTCCTTGCTGTGAGGGCGGATGTGCTCCTCTCCCCGGGAGGAAGACTGGCTTAAATGTCCCCCCCAGTTTTGACAGTGGCACAGATGGGAAACATGATTTTGCTGTGCCATGCTCCTCCAAATGCAATCCAACTGAGCTAGAGCGAGCAGGGAGTTCCCTGCAAACCAGGCCTCTAAACACTGAAAAGTACCGTGGCGAGTACCATCTCACTCAGGCGCGGGTGGCAGCAGCAAGCATACTCACATTGGAAAGACAGTAACGTGTCCGGAAGTCATTTGGGAAGCCGCGCAGTCACTGCGTGAGATGACCGACTTGCTCATTTCTGGCATCTGCAATCAGAACAGAAACAGACGATGGGAGGTGGGGACACTGGGAATGGCTGGCAGCTCCAGTCTCTCTTAGCCCAACACAACGAGAGCCACCAAAGGGAAGAGTCTGGGCCCCAGCAAGCCTTGCTCTGCCTGAGTCTCTGCTCCATGCTCTGAGTCGGGGCTGAGCAGTGACGCGCACCGTTTGTCTCCTGACTGAAAGCAAGGCCTTTTGAGGGCGCGTATCCTGGTACAGAGCCAGGCCACCTCACGTAAAGTAAGAGTTCTACAGAGCCTGCTTTCTTGCACACCACCAGGAAGGAGTCCAGGTGGCTGAAGAAGCATGGCAGGCCAGGAGAAAGGAGTCCCCTCGTCCCAGGAAGGCGTTTCAGAAGAATCAGACGTACTGCTGGGAAAACGCAAGACCTACCCCAAGAAGAGCCTGCAACAGCTCGGGAGTGCCATTGAGCTTCCCCAGGAAGTCCTCATAGAATTTCATCTGGACACGCCTTCCTTCAATCAGCAGCATGCCAACATCCCACCAAACGAAGGCAACGTTCTGCCTCTTCCCTATGCAGGCGCTGAACTGGCAGACAGTTCTTTGCACGCAAAACCGCGCCGCGCCTTCAGAGATGCCGTTTTCTGAGGCTATCTCATCATAAGGAAGTTGATGATACTCGTCGTGTCCTGGAGAAACGAGAGGAGAGGAACATGAGCACCTGGAGAGCCACTGAGCAGGCCACGCTCAACAGTCACCAGCTTCCAGGCCCTCAGGCAATGCACTGCTGTTGAGATTTTGAGGTGGAACCATTGGTACGTCTCCGAGGAGACGCTGAGACACGGAGCCAACGAGACTGGAACGAAACCTGCTGCTGAAGCAGGTGAAGGAGTGCGCTGTTACCCTCTGTTGCCACTTGCAATGGCAGTCTGGCACACTTTCCCCACTAGAGCGCCAGGGCAACCACCTCTGTCAGACGCCACTCTTCCTACCTGCAGCGTCTATGTAGTCATATTGGAGGTCGTGGTCCTGCGCAAGAGCCTTTGCCAGATGAAAGACGGGTCTCTCAACAAGAACCAGATCCTTCTGCTGGCTGGCTGCGCGCTCTCTGACAACGGTGAAAGTCCCCAGTCCAGGAATGCACACAACCTGGAAGAGAAGAAAGGGCGGATCAGAAGAAGTTTTGCAGGGAATGACAGAAGACTATTTTCCTCTCGCCCCTCCTCCCCGTGAACAGCCAGAGAGCGCATTCTTCCTGCTCATAAAGACACAAGCGGGGCTCCCAAACTTGCAGTCACCCCCCAGGATCCATCTGACTGTGCCAGCAGAGGACTCAGGAAGGCCCAGAAAATGTCCAGCCCTCTTTCCATCATTAGGCGTGGACCCCCTGGCATGTCAGAACTGACTGTGGAGCTGGCCATCTCGCATTGCACTGCCCCTCTGGGGCGTGGTTCCTGCTTCCACGGACGGGAAGAATAGCTGCGCTCCGTGGCAAATGGGCTCTCGGGGCTCAACCAACCGTGAGAGGGAGGGAAGGAGAAGGAGAAGGAGGCGAGTCCCACCTGGTAGAGAGCCAGCTGTCGACTCAGATAATAGGACGTGCTGAACCAGAACGTAGCGAGTTCTGCAAAGCAAAAGGAAAGACGCGTCATGCTCCCAGGCGGCCACCTCGAAGCACTTCGGCACACCGAACTCCCGCCAGAGCAACGCCGCATTTCTGAGACGGGCAACTCGGTTCCAGTGGCGGCTTCTGCTCGCAGATCCCTGGGAAGGCAGGGGCCAGGCCGGGAACGGCACCCGGGAGTCACGCCCGCCCAGGCGCTCCTCGGGCCCCCGGGCTGCTAAGGCAGCTGCCTTCTCGCAGCAGCCCGCCCCGCTCGGCCGTCCCCGCCTTCCTCCCTCGGGAGCAGGGCTTCCACGCCCGTTCTCAGAGATGTCCCCGGGCCTGACAACGTGCGCGCCGTCGGGCCCGAAGGCCTTACCAGACCGTCTGATCTTCTCCGCAGTGGGAGTCGAGCGAGGGCTCGAGCAGAGGGATGCTGCCATCTCGCTTCCCCCCTCGCCGCAGCTCAACAAGCGCAGCGGGCGGGCGGCCGTCCGGCGAAACAGCTCTCCTGCTCAGCCCTTCAGCCCTGCCCCACTTCTGCTTCTCTCTGCCCGCTCCTCCTCGCGGCGCGGCAGCTCCTCCAGAGCACGGCGGCGGCGAGATCGGCTCCTCGGCGAGCGCCCGGAGCCTCGTCGGCCTCTCTGGGAGATGTGGGCAGGGCGCGTGGGGTCGGCGAGCTTCGAGGGGGCGGCCGCCGCCGTGACGCGGGGCCGCGCCATTGTGAGCTCGGGCCGCGTCACAGAGGGGCCGCGCACGCCCTGCCGCGGGGCCTGGCGGAGCGGGCTCCGGGCAGGGCCGCCTCTCGGCCGCGGGCCTGCGGCAGATCCTCGCGATCCTCGAGGTCCCTTCCGAGCCGGGCCGGGCTGGAGCTGCCGAGGGCTCCTGGCCGCCCTCCTGCGACTCCTCGCGCCTTTGCCCGGGCCTCGGACGCGGCGGGCTTCGGGGAGCGGGCGGGCCCCGCTGCTGGCCCGTGTGTGGGAATGGAATGCTGTTTCTGCGTCTGGTAGTAAAAAGAGCGGTTGGTTTGAAGAAGTGGAACATCATGCGTCTGTGTGCTATGTCGTAGAAGAAGTAAAGTACTGGATACGTTAGCGGCATGATTTAGAAACGTTATTACTGAGTTCTGTGATTAATTCTTTCTTGCAAGACTGGAATAGCTGTTACGTGTTCCAAACAATGCGAGTATAGCCTTAGGGGTTAGAAAACATCTTGCAGAGTTGTTCTGTCAGGGTAAGAAACTCCCAGCAAAAGAAGAACGGATTTAGCAGACGTCAGAGGAGTCAGGGCCTCTACACGAGGCCGGACCGTCTCACTCCGTGAGAAGGCTGCGGTGTGAAGGCAGGCACAGGATACTCCCCTGTCTTTCTCCCGAGCTTCTCTTTGTGGAAAGAAGGACAAGCAGATATCTGCAAAATGATGATCAGGCGTGGAATAAGTTAATTAATTAACTACAGATTTACGCTTACGCAGCAAAAATTTATGTTTGTCCAGTGGTTCCATGTTTAGTGAAGCGTCGAGAAGATTGTGAACCTGAAGTACTCAGCCAGTGAGGAACTAGGGGAGAAGGAGACCAGCGTCCGGGAAAAGGGAATAAAAAATGTCACTCTGTCTTCTGGGCGCTCTCCGGCTTGCAGGAGGCCCGCCATTGCAATTGCGAATAAATTCTGCTTTATCAGAGATACCCTCCTAGAAAACTATTTGGATATTTCCAACATGTGGGAGCGGAGCCCTGCGGCTTCCCCGTGTCGGATCGGAGCCAGCCCAGACGGCTCTGGCGCGAGGACGCGGGGAGGGCACGGCGCGGCGCTGACTCTCGTTACGGCAACGGATCGTGTGCTTTTCCATCCGTGGGCTGAACGCAGCCCTGCCCAGAGCCAAGACTGTGCAGCTTTGCTTTCCCTTTGCTGAAGGAACCGGGGACTAGGTTTGGAGATTGCTGAAAAAGCAGTTCAGTAGAAAGGATAAAAACTAGAATTGTCCTTGCTAGCCGTGTCCATCACCTTCATCACATCTTTTTTTTTTTGTGACCCAAGACGACAACTCTTCCTCTGTGCACAGCCAAGACCTCACCGTGACACGCACAGCTCTCAGTAGAAATCAAACTGATAATCCAGTAATAAAAGTTGATAAACCTTTGAGAGTTGCGAAGCTGAGGAGATTGAAACTGTAATCGGTAACGAAAAAAGGCCCTGATGAGAAGCTATTCTCTGGGCAGTTTTCCAGAGATGCTCCTCGGATGCGCTAGAATCCTCCCCCTTCAGTGTCATCGTTAATGTCTTAATTCCTGAAGGAAAACCATGTCACATGTTTGTTTTGTACACAGAGCACGTCTGCACTTTCATGGGCTAAAAGGAAGCTTTCATCTCTAAACGTAGCTTATCCTTATGAAGGCACAGCAGAAATTCATATTCACACAGGAATTAAAATACAGGCCTGTAGGCATCTACATTGCACACACCTGTAACCGCAAGGTATACGACTGAACGCTCACACGTTATGCCGTGGACACAAGTGGTCTTCAGATGTGGGACAAACCTAATGGCTTCAAAACGCTTTTTACTCACTCACTTGGCCATCCAACGCCCGGCAGTACTACATCAAGTGTGACTTCTGGTTGATGTGCAGATTTTTCATTTTAGCCCACAAAACAGGACTGAACCGCACTAGAAAAGTACTACGCATAGTGTAAACTGTAATTCAACCACCAAGCAGGTGCCTCGGTTGAGAAAGGATGGAGATGCAACAACACGCAACGTTAGTCTCTGTGGAGGCTGAGGGCTTTCCCTTCCTGCACTCCAGTTCTCCCTCTGTATTACGTCTTTCTTTCTGAAACGGAAACCATGATGGTTTCCATGAAGGAAAACCTTGCTGCCAGGCTCCTGCGGACTCAACTGAAGAGCCCTTCTGTAACAGCTGGGAAAATCAGCAACCACTGGGCTAAACGCAGTCTGGCAGCTGGCAGTTCTAGACGAGCCATCTGGATCATCCCCAAATTAGCTCTTGGGGTAGCTTTCGGGAGGCTAATGGAGGCTCTGGGCGGGGATGCCTTTTGGGAGCGGGCCATGTGGCCTGTCCCGATCTGCTGTGGGGCTGATTGACCAGGCACTGAGCCAGGCAGGGGCTGAGACTTTGGCCTGAGCAGATACAGGCTGTGAGGGCAAGGTGCTCAGGGGTCCATATTCTGGGAGGAGAAGGAGGGACTCCGGTTGGAGAAGGGAGGGCCGCCAGACACCGGACGGCACCTCAGACCCTTCTGCCTGCAGCTGCCTGAGCCGCACTGTGAACCTTTATCCCCAGCGCCCGTTGGCTGGAAGGGGTGTCTGCGCAGAGGTCTCCAGCTCTGTAGCTGTGACACGGTGCTTACGGGAGCCCACACCACACAGAGAAGATGTGCTGGACCAAAACTTAGCGAGCTCTGCAAAGCAAAAGGAAAGACGCGTCATGCTTCCAGGCGGCCACCTCTAAACACTTCAGCACACCAAACTCCTGCCAAAGGAACGACGCATTTCTGAGACGAGCAATTCAGTTCCAGTGGCGACTTCTGCTCGCAGATCCCTGGGAAGGCAGGGGCCAGGTTGGGAACAGGACCCCTGCCCAAGCGCTCCTCGGGCCCCTGGGCTGCTAAGGCAGCTGCCTTCTCGCAGCTTTGTATCATACGTACATCTCAGTCCAGCTGCTGCAGAACCAGAAATGTTTGTCCCTGCTCACAAAGCCCAACAGCGTACGATTTTAGAAATGAGAGCGCAAGAGCTCTGAAACTCTGGTGTCTCATTCCAGTCTCAGCCAAGTTCTTTTAGAAAACTCACTCCAAAGGACCCTCTCACCCATTTCACCTTTGCACGTACCCAACTTACCACCATAACCCAAGCACCACAGACTTGAACTCAATATTCCTTCTCTCCTACGTGGGAATAAGCAAAGCAAAGACAAAATCTGCCTCGCTCTTCAGCTGTGACGCTCCTGCCCCCTCCCTCACCCAGTCTCTTCCACGCGTGGCCCCATTTGGCCCCACAGCCACTTTGATGCAGGATGACTTTCAAGCATGGGCTGCTCTGGGCTCCAGAGAGGCTCGTGGCATCGGGTCCTATCCGTGCTCACAGCCACGGCCTCAGAGCTCTCAGGGCGCTGTGTGCAGCACCGTGACTCACAGGCTGGCTTCCTTCATCCGCAGCACAGGTGGCTCACCACCACCACCCCACTTCCCTAAGCCTCGGATAGAGTTCGAGTTGGTGCACGCTTACCGTTTAGGGAAAGCAGTGCTGTCCCAGAAGACTCTGGGCAGCCAGGGCTGGGGCTGGACTGTGTGCTTTTTGATCCGTGGGCTGAACGCAGCCCTGCCCAGAGCCAAGACTGCAGCGTCTGATGCACAGACTCAGGTGTGAACGATCCTAATCTTGCTTATTACAAGTGCTCACATCACTTGTATGCCTTCACAAGTTTTCTGTTCCTGGCTTTCCCATCCGCCCCTACAACTTTCCCATCCACCCTTACATGTCAGCAGCGCATTCTACAAACGCTCTTCAACCTCGCATGCAGGCGCTTTTCCAGTCACAGCCGTCAGACGTTTGTTCTTCTTCTCGAGCTGTCCTTGGTTCTCGTGCCGTTTATTTTACTCCAGAGCTGCTGCTCTGAACAGTTTTCCTTGTTGTCCCACAGGAGACTGTGGGAAAGCAGCCTTGCTTTCCCTTTGCTGAAGGAACTGGGGACTAGGTTTCAAGATTGCTGAAAAAGCGGCTTAGTAGAAAGGATAAAAATGAAGATTATCCTTGTTAGACGTGTCCCTCAACTTCACTGTATATTTTGTCTGTGGCCCAAGACAATTCCTCTTCCTTTCTGGCCAGGGCATTCTTATCTTACATTCTTATCTTGCGCGGTCCTAAGTTGATGACCAACTATTTTGCCCTGCCACATTTTCAAGTCAACATGAGTGCCAAGCAAGGCACCAAGGCTAGTAGAGAGGATGGAGAAATGGGTAAGCAGATTTACCAACCAATTGGTTTTCTGCCAATTCTGTTCTTTCTGCTCTTGCGGGTGTATACGTTGTCCTTGCTGTTTCTTGCAGAAGTCATCCTTTGTTGAAATTAAATAACGACATCATAACCCCACATATTGGAACTGCAACAGTTCAAGCCACCCACATGAAGGCAGAAGAAGCAATAGCAAACATGCTGTCTGTTCTCAAGTGTCACCCCGTTCCAAGTGAAGTGTTTCCCCAGTGATGTGCACCAGACGACAGTGCTACATCTCTGACCTATGAGAAGGCACAATTTCATGCAGAACCACAATTGGTTTTGAAAAGGAAAAGCAAGCAGCCGTGTTCCTGCACAGCTCTTTTTGTCACTATACTGCAAAGCTGTCGACTCGCTCAGCTTACTCTGTACTGGCATTTACAAAATCAAAACAATGACGTGGAACAGACAAAACCGTTCTGTTTGAATACTTTGATGTCTTCATCATGTCACTGAATTATCTCTGTAGGGTTCCATTAATGAGTGCAGGACCCTCTTCAAGCACCTCCTCTTTTTGAAGAGCGGGGGAACTGGCAAATGCAATATGTCAAAAGTCATGGAAGCGGGGCACGGGATGGGTTTGGCTCGATCTTCTAGAGCTGGGGTGGAAAATCAGTGTCTAGCAAATGGAAGTAAGGTCAGGTGACAGGAGTGAACTACAGATACGCCGTGCACCTCTGTAGGAAGAATATTAACGTGGCCAAAGCTCACCTGGAGTTGAAGGTGGCCCGTACTGTGGGAGACAGATATCAAAAAGTGTGTTTTAAAATACGTCAGTAGCAAGAGGAAGACCAGATTTTTCTCTGAGTTACTGGAAAACACACGCAAGACGGGAAGCAGCAGCCCAAACAGGATGTTGTCTCAGAACTGACTTACAGCTGTTAAGCTGTTAAGCCTGGGCTCAGAAAGCCCCACTGGATGAGCACGTCACATTTGAGACAGACATTCCCTGCCATGGATCTGCCAGCAACGTCAAGAGGCAGGATGTGGAAGGGGCCACCCTCAACCCAGCCAAAGAAGTTGGGGACAAAGCTCGTCAGCGCGCAGATTACACAGCCACACTCGCGACACTATAGAGAAGGCTCCCACTCTGAGATGGAGCTCGGAGGACTGGGCTTTCCTCCTCATCTTCTCACGCAAGGTTTCTGCCTTGGACTTCACCACCCTCGCAGCACACTGTGGTGCCCATGCAGCTCCGGGTAGGCCTGCCAATGCAGGCCCGGGAACTCTGGGGAGGGGAGCACCTGGCCTAACAAGGCCCCCTCTGTAAAGCGTGCGTTTCACAGTGACCAAGGAAAGACCCACGGTGTTTGGGTAATGGGGTTGGGGTTTTATTGGGTATAGGGAAAGGGTAATAAGGAAAGTGGCGACGCGCGTTTGACAGTGTCACCATTAGCGTCGCCAGTAGTGAAAGATGGTCCTCGTTGAGCTGTTGGGTGACACTTAGTGGATGTCTGGCTCGGCAGTCTCACAGCTGCTGGATCCCTCGTGGTCCTTGTCGACATGCATGACCACTACTCTCCGGACCTAAGGAGTTCAGTGTAAAGCTCGGTAGTTTTGTGAATGCAAAGACATGCAGCGCAACACTGCAAGTCTCTCTGCAGTACAAGAGAGTGGTTCTGCTAATCTAGGTCTAGAGAGAGCAGGCTCACGGTCCCTGTAATTGCAGCCCTTGTGGCCAGTCCCGATCTGGGGTAGCCTGCTGTGGGGCTGACTGACCAGGCACTGAGTCAGGCAGTGGCTGAGACTTCGGCCTGGGCAGATACAGGCTGTGAGAGCGAGGTGCTCAGGGCTCTGTATTCTGGGAGGAGAAGGAGGGACTCCGGTTGGAGGAGGGAGGGCCGCCAGACACTGGACGGCACCTCAGACCCTGCTGCCTGCAGCTGCCTGAGCCACTCTGAACCTTCATCCCCAGCGCCCGTTGGCTGGAAGGGGTTTCTGTGCGGAGGTCTCCAGCTCCACAGCCAGCTGCTCTCCATCCCACAGGCCCAGGAGGGTCTTCCCACGGCTTGCTACGGCTAGCTATGACACACTGCTTCCGAGAGCCCACTTACCACTCTACGTGATGCCTTGTCTGGCCTTGGCCCGGCAGGGGGTGCAGGTCTGTACTCAGCTCCTGGCAGATGATTGATGCCGGGTGCGTGTATCGATGGCCGACTCCACCACAGCACTGCAAGCTCACTGTGGGCACACAGTAGGAGGGGGTGTGAGCACAGGGAGGCCGGTCTCTTGCTGGCGCTCCCAAGCTTAGTGCCTGCCGCGACTGCAGGAGTTGGCAGTGCCGGGAGCCCGCTTCCAGGAAAAGCCCCTCTTTTGCCCTGGTGCTGCAGGGGGTGGGAGAAGGGCAGTGTGGGAGAGCCATCTGTCTGTCTGGGGAGCTTTACCTCTGGAGCTGGTCCTGCAGATCCTTCTCTGCATCTCTCTGTCCCTGCTGCTCACGGGACACCCGCCCCACAATGAGCTTCACCACCTCTCGCAGGGCCTGATCTATCCTTGGAGAAAGCGTCCTGCAACAGCAAGGATAAAATCTGTCTCACTCTTCAGCTGTGACACCCCTGCCTCTTTCTTCACCCAATCTATTCCACACACGGCCCCACTTGGCCCCTCAGTCACTTCGATGCAGGACGACTTCCATGCGTGGGCTGCTTTGGGCTCCAGAGAGGCTCGTGGCATCGGGCCCTAACCATGACTCAAAAGCTGGCTTCCCTGATCCACAGCACAGGTGACTCACCCCCCCTCCTCCCCCAACTGCCCCTGGCCTCGGATGGAGTTGGTGCACGCTTACCGTTTAGGCAAAGCAGCGCTGTCCCAGAAGACTCTGGGCGGCTCTTCCTCTTCCTCGCCCTCTTCCCGCTTCCCCATCATCCTCTCCATCAGGCTGAGGCTGGAGCTGGAATCCTCTGTCTCGCTCCCAGACAGAGAGATGATATACTCTTCCTCAGGGACTAAGGATTCCTGTATAGGAAGAGACACTCAGCCATCAGAGGGGCTGCTTCCCAGCATGCAGCTCCCTGCAAGACCATTCCAGTGGGGATTGCAGTGGGCCAGGAAAGCAAGCAGGAGAGGGACCTCAGCACGCTCTTGAGGCCATGTCTCAGCGTGACCAGGGCTTTGTTATAGCTCCCTGTTGGGCCCTCTTGCTCACAAAAGGCAGCAGTCCCCCATCCAGCTGTGCTGCACCAACACTGTTGCTCTGGACAGGGTGCTAGAGGTACCATGCAGTCTCAGCTCCCCTGGATGGGAAAGTGCTGCTGCTTTCTTGCAGGGATGCAAAGTACCTGGGCCGCGGGCATCTGCACTTCTTCCGGCTCGGCCTCCGTCTCCTTCTCTTGCAACTTTTGCTGCTTGCCTTTTTCTGCTTTCTTCCCTTGCAACTTTTGCTGCTTCTTTTTCTCTTTCTGCATCATTTTGTTCTTTTTTTCCTCCTCAGCCAAGAACTTCTGGACTTCTTTTGGAAATTTCTTCTCCTCCTCCTGCTTCCCCTTCGTCACCTGCTTCCCCTTCGTCACCTCCTTCACCTTCCTCACCTCCTTCACCTTCTTCACCTCCTTCACCTTCTTCACCTCCTTCACCTTTTTCACCTCCTTCACCTTCTTCTCCTCCTTCTTCACCTTCACCTCCTTCACCTTTATCTCCTTCCTCACCTTCTTCCCCTTCTCCTCTTTCTCCTTCCTCACACTTTTCCCTTTCTCCTTCTCCTTCCTCACGTTCTTCCCCTTCTCCTCCTTTCTCTTTTTGGTCTCTACAGACTTTTTCTCGAGGGCGGCCTAAATGCAACAATACGCAACGTTAGTCTCTGGGGAGGCTGAGGGCTTTCCCTTCCTGCACTCCATTTCATCCTCTGTCTTCTGCCTTTCTGGTTTGCTGCCAGGCTCCTGCAGACTCGACTGAAGAGCCCTTCTGTGACAGCCGGGAAAATAAACAACCGCTGGGCTAAACGCAGTCTGGCAGCTGGCAGTTCTAGACAAGCAGTCAGGAACATCCCCAAATTAGCTCTTGGGGTGGCTTTCGGGAGGCTAACGGAAGTGAACAGCATATTCTCAAATGCCCTTGCAACTGATCTCTCTTCAAGCGAGGTGTCGCATGGACGCGCAGTAAAGAACGCTGAGAGAATCAGTGATGCCCTTCTACAGTTCAACAAGACAAATGTGCTGCAGCAGTCTGTCACGTACCCTTCTCTTCCTCTCCATCGCTTCGGCAAAGAAGTCTATCATCCTGGGACCAGGCTGGACCAGAGGAGTGACTTTCTCTTGCTCTGCTTTTTCTGGCAAGGATCTCCTCGTGATGGCTGGTAGCAGCCTGTAAAGACACGGTGGGGAGGGTTGACAGGAGGGCAGGAGGTGCTGGGTTTGCACTGCGTGCTTGAAAGTGCTTTAGCAGCTTCTGCAGCAAAAAAAGTCTGCAAGAGCCCCCAAATGACTGATCTGGTCTCTACCACTTCCCTCGAGACCTGGGAACAGCCTGCAGCGCTGACAGCAGCCCAGGAGCACGCTCACTACTATTCAAGCGCTCCTAGGAAAGGAACACCCTCATCCCTGCTCGGGATGGTTCTTGTCACTTTGGGCACCAGGCTCGGCAAACAGAAAGCTCCGGTTCACTTCCATCTGAAGGGAAGCAAGAAAGACTCTACGCTCTTGCAAGGAGCGTTTGCCATTAGTTACGCAGCTAAGAAGTGATGCTACGGGACGTTTGTCATGCAGAGCTGCTTGAGTTCATACAGCCTCTGGATCCGGGAGAAACTTCACTCCCACAGAGGGAAGAGCACGGCATCGCCCGCGTTTCTTTTGCCAGGACTCTCACCTGGTGCGAGGCTCTTTCTCCTCGGCTGTCTGGTCTCTCCCCGGCATTCCAGTCAGTGCCGGTAACCTCATTGGAGAAAGCGCTGCTCGATGAAGGAGGCGCGTCTCGCAAAGGTCCCCTAGAAAGAGGAAAGGAGAAAACTTCAGAAAAGTTGCGTTTCTGACACGGTTTTGGTCCGACTCTTCATGGCTGTGGGGCAACGCTGTTCCCTGGGGAATGCTATTTGATGCCTGGTCTGTGTGTTGAAATGGGAGAGGCCCTGGCAGTTGCGGGTGGTCTCAAAGAGCCACCCCGGGGAGGGGACTCGTTTAGCACAAGAGGGGCTCTTGCATCTCTTGATGAGTGTCCCACGCACACAGCTTTGCTACTGGGGCGTGCTCACACCGGAGGAATTGCTTCTGACTCATCTGAGAATTGTAGTGGAAGCAAGCGAAGGGATTTCCAGGGCTGGCAGGACAGGCTGCTGAGTGGAGGCCACTGGCACATCCATCTGATGGGATGACCCCAGCGGCCACTTGCGATGGAGGGCTGCCCTGAGAACTTTCCCATAATGGTACAAAGAGTCACCGGAAGCGTCTCATGCTCTTCCAGGCACTCTGTGGTAATGTCAGCTCTAACCGTCTCCTGACGGGGCAACCCACGGGTCCCTCACCTTTCCTGCCTCTGTCACCAGCTCTTGCCCAGCCTTGCTCACGTCTGGTCTTTAGGTGGTATTTCAGGTCCACCTTTGCTGTTTCGGGCTTCTCAAGTACGATCTCGTGCTTGAACCTGAAAGAGGAAGAAGCAGGCTGAAGGAAGGGCAACACTTCCCCTTGCAGCTTGACCCAATAGCGGAGCGACAGAGACACAACGCATAGACGCTGTAAGGCCACGTTTCCCAGAGCAGCTCATTCTGGAGAACCGTACCAGGATCTCCACTGTCTGGAGGGGCAGGTGAGGCCCGTCAGTACGTGCCAATGTTTTTCTGTCCTTGCTGTGAGGGCGGATGTGCTCCTCTCCCCGGGAGGAAGACTGGCTTAAATGTCCCCCCCAGTTTTGACAGTGGCACAGATGGGAAACATGATTTTGCTGTGCCATGCTCCTCCAAATGCAATCCAACTGAGCTAGAGCGAGCAGGGAGTTCCCTGCAAACCAGGCCTCTAAACACTGAAAAGTACCGTGGCGAGTACCATCTCACTCAGGCGCGGGTGGCAGCAGCAAGCATACTCACATTGGAAAGACAGTAACGTGTCCGGAAGTCATTTGGGAAGCCGCGCAGTCACTGCGTGAGATGACCGACTTGCTCATTTCTGGCATCTGCAATCAGAACAGAAACAGACGATGGGAGGTGGGGACACTGGGAATGGCTGGCAGCTCCAGTCTCTCTTAGCCCAACACAACGAGAGCCACCAAAGGGAAGAGTCTGGGCCCCAGCAAGCCTTGCTCTGCCTGAGTCTCTGCTCCATGCTCTGAGTCGGGGCTGAGCAGTGACGCGCACCGTTTGTCTCCTGACTGAAAGCAAGGCCTTTTGAGGGCGCGTATCCTGGTACAGAGCCAGGCCACCTCACGTAAAGTAAGAGTTCTACAGAGCCTGCTTTCTTGCACACCACCAGGAAGGAGTCCAGGTGGCTGAAGAAGCATGGCAGGCCAGGAGAAAGGAGTCCCCTCGTCCCAGGAAGGCGTTTCAGAAGAATCAGACGTACTGCTGGGAAAACGCAAGACCTACCCCAAGAAGAGCCTGCAACAGCTCGGGAGTGCCATTGAGCTTCCCCAGGAAGTCCTCATAGAATTTCATCTGGACACGCCTTCCTTCAATCAGCAGCATGCCAACATCCCACCAAACGAAGGCAACGTTCTGCCTCTTCCCTATGCAGGCGCTGAACTGGCAGACAGTTCTTTGCACGCAAAACCGCGCCGCGCCTTCAGAGATGCCGTTTTCTGAGGCTATCTCATCATAAGGAAGTTGATGATACTCGTCGTGTCCTGGAGAAACGAGAGGAGAGGAACATGAGCACCTGGAGAGCCACTGAGCAGGCCACGCTCAACAGTCACCAGCTTCCAGGCCCTCAGGCAATGCACTGCTGTTGAGATTTTGAGGTGGAACCATTGGTACGTCTCCGAGGAGACGCTGAGACACGGAGCCAACGAGACTGGAACGAAACCTGCTGCTGAAGCAGGTGAAGGAGTGCGCTGTTACCCTCTGTTGCCACTTGCAATGGCAGTCTGGCACACTTTCCCCACTAGAGCGCCAGGGCAACCACCTCTGTCAGACGCCACTCTTCCTACCTGCAGCGTCTATGTAGTCATATTGGAGGTCGTGGTCCTGCGCAAGAGCCTTTGCCAGATGAAAGACGGGTCTCTCAACAAGAACCAGATCCTTCTGCTGGCTGGCTGCGCGCTCTCTGACAACGGTGAAAGTCCCCAGTCCAGGAATGCACACAACCTGGAAGAGAAGAAAGGGCGGATCAGAAGAAGTTTTGCAGGGAATGACAGAAGACTATTTTCCTCTCGCCCCTCCTCCCCGTGAACAGCCAGAGAGCGCATTCTTCCTGCTCATAAAGACACAAGCGGGGCTCCCAAACTTGCAGTCACCCCCCAGGATCCATCTGACTGTGCCAGCAGAGGACTCAGGAAGGCCCAGAAAATGTCCAGCCCTCTTTCCATCATTAGGCGTGGACTCCCTGGCATGTCAGAACTGACTGTGGAGCTGGCCATCTCGCATTGCACTGCCCCTCTGGGGCGTGGTTCCTGCTTCCACGGACGGGAAGAATAGCTGCGCTCCGTGGCAAATGGGCTCTCGGGGCTCAACCAACCGTGAGAGGGAGGGAAGGAGAAGGAGAAGGAGGCGAGTCCCACCTGGTAGAGAGCCAGCTGTCGACTCAGATAATAGGACGTGCTGAACCAGAACGTAGCGAGTTCTGCAAAGCAAAAGGAAAGACGCGTCATGCTCCCAGGCGGCCACCTCGAAGCACTTCGGCACACCGAACTCCCGCCAGAGCAACGCCGCATTTCTGAGACGGGCAACTCGGTTCCAGTGGCGGCTTCTGCTCGCAGATCCCTGGGAAGGCAGGGGCCAGGCCGGGAACGGCACCCGGGAGTCACGCCCGCCCAGGCGCTCCTCGGGCCCCCGGGCTGCTAAGGCAGCTGCCTTCTCGCAGCAGCCCGCCCCGCTCGGCCGTCCCCGCCTTCCTCCCTCGGGAGCAGGGCTTCCACGCCCGTTCTCAGAGATGTCCCCGGGCCTGACAACGTGAGCGCCGTCGGGCCCGAAGGCCTTACCAGACCGTCTGATCTTCTCCGCAGTGGGAGTGGAGCGAGGGCTCGAGCAGAGGGATGCTGCCATCTCGCTTCCCCCCTCGCCGCAGCTCAACAAGCGCAGCGGGCGGGCGGCCGTCCGGCGAAACAGCCCTCCTGCTCAGCCCTTCAGCCCTGCCCCACTTCTGCTTCTCTCTGCCCGCTCCTCCTCGCGGCGCGGCAGCTCCTCCAGAGCACGGCGGCGGCGAGATCGGCTCCTCGGCGAGCGCCCGGAGCCTCGTCGGCCTCTCTGGGAGATGTGGGCAGGGCGCGTGGGGTCGGCGAGCTTCGAGGGGGCGGCCGCCGCCGTGACGCGGGGCCGCGCCATTGTGAGCTCGGGCCGCGTCACAGAGGGGCCGCGCACGCCCTGCCGCGGGGCCTGGCGGAGCGGGCTCCGGGCAGGGCCGCCTCTCGGCCGCGGGCCTGCGGCAGGTGGGCTCTCGCCTGAGAGTGCGGCGAGATGCCGGCGCGGGCTGCCCGGAGAGGCCGCGGACGCCCCGTCCGTCCCCGGATGCTGATGGGACGCATGTGGGAAGTCCGTGTAGACTCCATTCAAGAAGGGAGAGACAGCATGTATAGCAGGGAAAGATAGTGACCGTGAGTAGTGGCAGAGAGAAAATATTATGGATTGACACAACGTTCTTTCCTGCAGAACTTGGGCAGAGAAAGTAAAGAAGGACTGATTGTAGAATGATGTTTTCAGTTTGTTTTCAGTTGACACTGCTCTAATCTGCTATCAATATGCAATAAAACATATTAATCTTATTGCTCTGAGTCTGTTTTTCTCATGATGGTAACTGATGAGTGACACCCTAGCAGTTCAAACTTTAGATCCATTTTTCATTGTATTTTCTCCCTGTCCTCTTTTGAAAATGCAGAATGAGAGCAGAGTGGAGTCCAGCTTCCAACCCATATGAAACCACCAGAAGAACCCCTCAGTAACAAGACTGCTCCGAATGTTCTGGTACTAGAGTGGGAAATGATACCATGACTGTCTTGCTTTCTCCCTTCCTCCTCTGCTTTGAGAGGGAACAACTTGGTGCAATCACAGCAGTGCACTGTCCTACACAAACATAAGCACCTGCTGCACAGAGGGCATGGGGCTGCAACCCCACGTCACCAATGTGGCTCTGGCACAGCTCATGCCAGCTGCCACTGGACGATCATGGCACAAGTGCTGCCCACTTGCTCTGCTGTAATTAGTGAGATGGCAGTCCTGGGCTTGGCAGGAGTTAAGAAGATATGACCGGTGTTATTTACAGGCATGAGTAACTCACGCTGTAATTCTACCAAGCAAATGTGCTGATTCAGGATCCATTGAAGTATCCCTCAGCAGTGACAGTAGTAGTGGGGTGGCACCAGTGGGATGGTCCTGCGGGACCTGCCTCTGAGCCCTAAGGGCCTGCAAACAGCCCCACCAGCTGCTGCCTTACTAAGACATCTCCTCGGTCCAAGGCACTCAGTGTTGATTATCAGCAAAAGAAAAAATAACGTTTTGTCTGCCCAAGTGTCCGATCTTCCTCCTGTCATGAACTTTGCTGCTTGCAGTACAGGTGCCTCTTGCCTTGAGGGACTTCATACAGCCCCTCTGTGCAGGTTGGAAAATTGATTGTGCTTTGTGCAGAAGTAGGCAGCAAAGCTGGTGCTGTGAGGGGCAGGGCTGCAGCACAGGAGCCTTTGACCAGATCCTGTTGGTAGGACTGCTCCTTTTCACGCTGAGAAGGGTCCCTGCATGATGCACCATGAGCTGGTCTCACAATCCTGAAGAGGCCATTGCAGTCCCCACAAGGTGCTGAGCCTCGCTTTCTCTGCACTTCAGTTTCTCCTCTGTGAGCAACAGCAACTCCCTCCCCAGCAATGAGCCTGTTCAGGGCTCCTCTGGCACTCGATGCCCCACAAAGAGTGGCAGAAGGAAGGAGTGTGAAGCTGGCAAGGGGACACTCACATCCAGGGATTTGCTTGCAGTGGGCTTGAGATCCTGCCTGGGCTCACAGCCCTTGCTGCATTGTGATTTTTTAGTGAAATAAGTGGCTAGAGGAAATGGAATAAAATCTAAATCAATTATGCTGTTCAAAGTCAGTCACTAAATTAATCCAATTACACTGCAGCAATCTTTACTTAATGCCTAGAAGCTAAGAAAAGATTGTTAAAGCAGTGGCTTGGGAAATTAGTTCACCACAACAGTAACCAACAATGGAAGATGCTGGAGAGGGAGTAAGGGGGAGGAAAAAGACGCTTTATTATTCATCCTTCAAGTGAAGTATATTGCTCAGCTATTAAGGGATAGAGCACCTGAGCTAACCAAACACAGTGCTGTCTGCAGGTCTCGACAAAGAAGAGCTCAAAACTCACTGATTATTCTTTACTTAGGAAATCTTACAGCACTATTATTATGGAATCCCAGTTCTCAATAACCACTCCACATTTGCCTTTTCACCCACACAATCTCTCTGCCTCTGTCAAGTAGGTTGCCAAAAGCCTATTTTTATGTTTTCAAAATTAAGGCTTCAAATCAACTTGGCAACACAGCTCATTTTCAGGATGCTGGTATTTTTAATACAAGTGGACACGTTGTACTTTCAGGTTGGGGCTTGAGATGCTCAAGGAGTGCAGGTGTAAACAGGAATATACTCTTGCTTTAATAAGTCAGCTTGTCTGCACAACAGCTGAAGAGTTGAATTTGGAACTTCTGAAAGCATATTGAATCACGTAAGATGGGACATGGAAAATGTTTTAAAACATTAGGCCCACAGTGCCTGAGTAAAGGATAGCAAATAGTGAGTGTGTACTTGGCTGATTGCCCACAACAAGCTTTGCTCTGAGCCTGTTTCTCCAGTGGTGTTTGCAGAGGCAAAGCTTGACTTAAATCATGAAGAACACTCATGAATTTTGTGCGTAACTCATATTCATGCCTTATATATTGTCATCATCAGTACTTGGCTTGGCTTGCATGCCTCTAAACCCAAGTATCTCTGCATTTTAGTCTAGTCATTCTGTTTTGTTTGCTTGCTTTGTTTTATTGGTTTTCTTTTTTCTTTTTCTTTTTTTTAATTTTTGATTTATAAAGCTGCTGGAAAACTTGTACATCCACCAGTGCCTGGTCTCACAATCTTTATGTTATCAGAACATGAAGAATATATTTATAAGATCCTCTGCTTTGAAAAGGCTTGGATATATTTTCTGAAGCAGGGTGCTTACTCGTTAACACTGGAAGAACCTGTTCCCAATGCTGCATCCCACATGCTGCTCAGAAATTTTTCCTTTGAGCTGTGCTGAGATTTCACAAAAGACTTGAAGGAGTCTCCTTTAAATCCAGCTGAGAAATCTCACATTGTTTGCACCTTTTTGCCTAAATGCCTGGACTAACTAGTTGTAGTTTCTCACGTTTGAAATTGCAAGTAAAAGCTCACAAAGCCATGAACTGAGCTTTAAAAATCACCAGGTATATTTGTTGCTTCTGTGCAGCCAAGACATAGTTCACGACTTGGAGGAGAATGCAAAAAGTTAACATTTTCCTGAAGTGTAAATTGAAATCCTTATAGATGCTGGATTGCAGGAACTACAGTTGTAGATGGGAAAAAAAGAGGTGGTAACAGCAGGGGTTGTAGGAAAACCACGCTGCAAGTTGTGCAGCCATATTCACACATACAAATATACTAAATTATGTCGATTAACTAAATACTTTCAAACAAAACCTAGCAAACATCGAAAGACAGGAGCTAGAAGCATTAAATCATTAATTTCATACCAGAAGTTCGAGCAATGAAGGCATTTTCTCCTTTGTGTTCCCATGGTCTCAAAAAACTGCACGCTTCCACAGTGATACCGTAGAAGATCAGGAATGAGCTCTGAGCTCTCGTTGCTTCTCCAGAAAGCTGCACACAGCAGCTCCCAGTGTGTCAGCCAGCCTTCCCTGCTGTAGGCCCAGGGCTCATGGCAAGTAGCCTGGACCAGAGCTGTGTTTAGAACCCATAGCACCGTGCAGCACCAGGGATATGCAAAATACAGCAAGCAGCGTGGGGGGAACCTTCAAAACCAACCCACTTTATAGATCTGATAGCAAGACCTGGATTTCAGAGGAGGGCATTCAGAGAGTAGCCTGCAGCTCATACTGATAGTGAGGACTTGTTTCACTGAAACTCCCTACAGGGATCCGAGCACAGGGACTGTCGGTAGGTCCCTGCTCTGGGAGCACTTGGGCTGCTCCAGGTTAGGTGCTAGAGGTGAAAGAGCTGCTGCTCAGTCACAACCCAGGCCTCTCCCACATGGTTTCTGATGTCAGCATGTGCTGTGTTACAGAAAAACAACACAGTCAGGGGTGGCTCTTTGAACATCTTTAATCTTCAGTATTCACCTGCTGCACCACAGTTACAGGGCATTTGGGTTGTCCTCCAGCATCACTGCAGCCTGGACACAGGTGCAAGTGACTTGGTGTGCCTCATCAGAGACCTACCTTGGCTAAAAGAAGGATGTGGCACTCAGGCATGTGAAACCTATTAACTCTGAGTAAGCAAAGAGCAGCTGAAGGCAGCAGGCAATACTGTAATGAGGAAAAATATGTAAGATGGAGAGAAATTGAGAATTAGTGACTTATTCCTCAGCACCTCCACTGCAGCCATTTCTGCCTTAGCCTCAAAGTTGTCAAACGCAGACAAAATAAAAGTCATGTAAGGTTACGTCTGAAATTAACTGCTGCTGTGCACCGGTTTGCACCCATTCACATGCAGAGAGTACACATATGAGCTGATTTCCTGTAATAGAGCAAATTAGCGGCCTCTGCTGGATGGCCTGTGCACAGGCTTTGTCTCAAGTAATTAAGGCAATAGCAGATGCTAGGTCAACACAAGCTCAATGAACAGCAGTCACCTCCTTTGTGTGAATATAATATCCAACCTTCAACCTCACCTGGCGTAGCTCTTATACTGCTGCTTGTTCTCTGGAAAGCCTCTGGGGGAACCAGAAGGGCACTGCTGCCTGCCAGGTCCCATAGTGGTCCCTGTGTGTGGTCCAATAGAACCTGCATTCAAGGACAGAAAGGAAGAAACAGAGAAATAAAATGAAGCATTTTTCATATGGTATTTGATGTTGAGAAAAATAAAGCTTTTACTGTGGATTGTAAGTGTAAGATCAAGAGACAATGCCAAATTTTTAAAACATTTACTTCACTCATGTACACGTTGAGCACTCTGAGGATGAAACATATCCACTTTATTAAAACAGAGACCTTCCCAAGGGCCATTTATATTGGCACTGACTGACACAAATAATACTTTTGTCCTGAAAGGGTCATACATATCCATAGCGGTAGATCTGAAAATATAAAAAGCTTTTATGACTTTTTGCTGCACTGCCAAAAAGTATTGGCACCTGGTCTGCAGGAAGCATGAGGAGGAGGAGGCTGCCTCCAGGCTGTGCTGCTGACAGTTGATAATAGCAACAGTAGGCTGTGCTTTGGTGAGAACAGCTTGCCTGTTGTGAAAGAGCAACAACATCCAGATCTGACAGACAAGGCAGGCAAATACTCTTGTGGACTTAGAGATGCTGGTCTTCTTTAACAAAGGGGCGGGGAAGGGAACATAGCCATAGGCAGGACTTCTTGCTCTTGAGAGCACAGACCTGTTGCACTGATTCACATTTGTCAGGACTTTCTGTGGCAGGCATAGAAGGAGCAGAGGAGAGATGTCACATTGCTCAAGTCCTGCAGCAAACTCGATGAAGGACAGATGTTTTGTCACAACATAACTTTGCAATACACTTGCTCTCTATCATCTATGGTGAGAGGTTGGCTCTGAAGGAGAGCAGTGGGAAGGTAGGTAATTAGGCCGACCTGCAGCAGGGTGCATAAGGAAGAAAACATCACTCCATTCATTTATTTTTTTCAGACTCCTGATGAGACACACTGGCTCACAGAGGACAGCCCAATGGGAGAGGGCAGCTCATAACAAGCTGTGGATGCAGATGTCCATCCCACAGATCTGGCAGCAAAATGCAGTCACACGAACATAGGTTAACTAACATCTGCTTCACCTTTAAAGCACCTCCAAACCTGTTCAATGGCTAAATTGTTCCATCTTCTTCTTGGGATGGAGATACTCAGAATATGCCTGTGTCTGCAGAATGAGGTTCCTTATCTTTCTAAGGAACAGAATTAGGAAAGAGAGTGGAAAGAATAAAGAATTCATTACAGGGAAATCATCTTCTGCCAAGAAAGCTCTTTCTCATGGAAATCAGTCACCACCCATCAGTGTGGCAGCATAGGCTCTTTGGGCCTGAAAACGACGAAGTGAGAGAACTGGTGGGTTTAAAAAGTGCTGGGGCATTTCAGCAATATAGGGTAATGCAATCACATCAGAACTGTCCTCTGTTGCACAAGCACTGTACAGAATTTATGTCAAAATCAGCCTCCACCTTGACAAGTAAATGGTTTTAATGCTCAGGGTATATAAACAACCCCATCATTGGGCCTGGGATTAGATCACAGGTCATCTCTGCTCCTCCGGTAAATACAGAAAGTACCACAAACTGCAAAAGGGACAACTGGCTGTACTGGAAGCAGCATTTATGCAAAGTAGGGCCATGGCTTTTAGCTCATTTCTGTTCCTCCACAGCTGTAGCAATTCTGAACTCCAAGTGCTTGGCAAACTTCTCAAACCTTGTTCTCATACAGAGATCTCAGTTGGCCCCAAAAACTCACCACATATGTATTAAAATCCACATAATATTTTCTCTTTGGTAGAAATTTGCTGCGGAGGATCAGTCACAAATCACATCATGTAACTCATCTGTAACTCAACATAGTAAAGGGGATCAGTCTAACAGCCTGAACAGAACTAACCCAAGGCAAACATTCATCTCATAAAGAAAAACTGGAAGGCAAAATGGAAGGAAAAAATGTTAGATCTAAAATGCAGAGAAAACTCTTATTCCCAACCAGACACCATAGCCTCAGAAATGGCAATCTCACTGGGTAAAGGAGATATAAACTGAGACATTAGGATGTTAGGATGGAGTCCTAAAAGAAGACAGAGTAATGCACTGGCTCTTACTGAGAAGTAAAAAAAAAAAAAAAGTTTCTTCATATGAAACAGGTTCTGTGTTACATACCATAAAGCACTTACCTTAATGCTTAGGGGGGGTGGAGCTTTCTCCAGTACAGTGCTTAGTTCTGGGCTGGGAAGACAATGCGTTTCTGGCAAGCATTTATACAAACCTTCAGCTGAGAGAAACCCCAGGGTGAGGACTACACCTGCCCTGTACCTCCTCTATCTTGGTCAGCATGGAACAGTTAAGGGCACTGTGTGATGTTTGCAACAGAAATCCTGCTCTCTTTGTGCTCATTCTTTTTCCCTTGCACACCCTCTCATGGATCATGAAAAAAATCTACTGTGAAGGGGACCTGAGCAGTGGAACAGGCTGCACACAGGCTGTGGAGTTTTCATCACTAGAGAGACCCAAAATCTGCCTGGATATGAGCCTGGCCAACATGCTCTAGGTTGGAGTAGGCAAAGCTCAGAGGTCCCTTCCCAACTCAGCCACTCTGTGATTCTGTTAATTTCTCCGTTTATATGCATGTATTGATGACAACAGATTCAGACTTTGTCCTTTGAGGAGAAAGATTAATGGGGGACGTGTGATCCCATTGTGGATCCAGGAAGGCAGTTGGCCTAGCTCTTGAAAAGAATGACCACACAGCAACTGGGAATAAGCCTGCTGGAGGATGGAAGCCCAGAGCAGAAGTAAAGCGAGTTTCTCCATTTGTGATTAAGAGCTGTATGACAATGAAAAATAAAGATATTCCTCTCTCCACGAGAGCATTCACACCTAGCCAAAAGAATATTACAGGATAGGATAGGATAGGATAGGATAGGATAGGATAGGATAGGATAGGACAGGACAGGACAGAACATAATGGAATGAAAGAGAAGAGAAGAGAAGAGAAGAGAAGAGAAGAGAAGAGAAGAGAAGAGAAGAGAAGAGAAGAGAAGAGAAGAGAAGAGAAGAGAAGAGAAGAGAAGAGAAGAGAAGAGAAGAGAAGAGAAGAGAAGAGAAGAGAAGAGAAGAGAAGAGAAGAGAAGAGAAGAGAAGAGAAGAATAGTTCCATTGGAAGGAAGCTACGAAGATCCAACTGCTGGAGCCCAACTGCTGACCACTTCAGAAATAACCAAAAGTTAAAGCACATTCATGAGGGCATTGTCCAAATGTCTCTTGAACATTGTACACATGGGAAATCAACCAGCCCTCTAGGAAGCCTATTCCAGTGTCTGATCATATTCATGGTACAGAAGTGTTTCCCAGTGCCCAGCCTGATTCTCCCCTGGTGTAGCCATGTGCTATTCCCATCTTGCCATTGGTGACCAGGAGCAGAGCCTGGCATTTCTCTCTGCTTCCCATCCTCAGGAATCTGTAGAAGCAGTAGTTTCCCTTATTTGTACTGTTGTTACTATTGTTCATATATATGAAATAAAGACGGTGTAAGAGTCAATTAAAACAACTGTAGGAGCTACCTGCCCACCTGGAAGAAACAGAGACTTACCTAGATTGGCTTTGTGACGTCTCAAGCATTTCAGAAGTGAATGTGTGTGCAATGGGTGGAGCAATGAGGTTTCCAACCTTCTGTTGCTCCTGGGCAGGAGCACCATACCTGAGAAATGCCTGAGAAATATGTTGGTACCTACTGGGCTCATTCTTGGGGAATGCAAGGCAGGGCCAGGAGCTGGGAGAGCAGCAGTATGCCACGATGAGGAGGATACTGTTGCTGAAGCTGTGCTTATTTAGAAAACCTTGACACGTGGGTATGTTTCTGATGTTTCAATGAGGAGAATAGGTAGGTGATGTGACTACAAGAAGAGGTGCTGTATATGGTGCTGTGTATGCTACGTGTTCTTTTAGTGTGCTTTAGATGAGGAGATGAAAGGCCAGTATAATCAAAACAATAGGGTAAATTAATAATATATGAGCAAGAAGAAAGATCACATTAGAAAGCATGCCAGCTCAGGCTCAGTACAAGCACATAATAACAGCAAGAAGTGGTATTGGATAGGAAAAACAAATATTGAAAGCTTGCATGCAGGTAGTGGGGGCTGGGATTTAATGGATATAGACAGTGATGGGAGAATGTTACTTAAGTGACAGAGTTGGGCACACAATGGCGAGCACTCACTGAAGGCAACAAATGGAAGAAATAAGCCAAGACAAGACATGGAGTAGCCTAGAGGGCACGGATAAACTGGAATTGGACAAGGAGAGGAAAGAGGACTTGGGAGTCAGCTGAGGAGAGAAGCAAAATAAATAATGCACTGCTCTCCTTGTCTTTTTTAGCTTTCACATCCTTCGTATGCTAATAATTTGATTGAAAGGCTTAGCTGCCTGGGAGAATTTCTTCTAAGAAAAACTGTTTTTAAGAACTTCTATCTGCATTTTTGTTTTTTAGTTAAAAATGGTTCACAGATGTTTTTATTCTGGTTAAGTCTGGTTTAGTAATTTATAGGAGAATTCTCGGGCTGAATTTTCAGCTGCATGAAAAGATGCACTTTCTTAACAGGACCACTATATAATCACTCTCTGACCTGTCATCTACTGCGGTGTTCACTGTAGTAAAATCAGGCAGAGCTGAGAAATGTTTAGGTACAGCTCCAAGTTTGTGTGTATGGATTTTCACGCTTGTAAGACAGTCACCTCTTTTACAAGCGTTAGTGCTAAGAAGGAAACATGAGACTTCCCACCCTCTGCAGAGGATGTCACTATTTCGCACTGAGAAGACTCTAGGGGCCCACTCCACATATGCACAAAACCCAGTGATGGAGGGATTTGAGTGCTTAGAGTTTTTCACATCTCAGGGCTAAGTGACACCGTTCCCTCACCTTCCCCTTCATGAGCACACATGTAGAGAAGAGCTTGGCCACTAACCAGTGCTTTTTGCTTTTATAACAGGTCCACTACATACCCCCACACACAGCTGTGATGTCTTTCCATTCTCTTAAGAAGTGCTTAGGGCAAATAGAGAAAGGAAAAACTGCTGGTCTTTAAGTTGAAATGACTGCTCTTCCCTGTTCTTAAACAACTGTTAAACCTTAGAGGCTATGCTTTGTAGTCAGCAGTAGTAACATGCACTCATAGAACTTACTGAAGCGAGGTGCACTGTGTACCTCTTCAGTGCTCCCTTTTATAGCTGGTGCCCCTTCAGAAAGCAGCACAGCAGTAAGTGGCACTGCCTGACTAGGAGTCCAGGTTTTGAGTCTGCCCTGAGAGCTGCTCCTGTGGGTCTGTTTTGGGTCTGCTCTGAGAGCCCTTCCTGACAGCAGGTCCTTGTTGCTGCATCGATACGTACGGTAGTAAGAAGTCAGGAGATGTGGGTCATTTAGCGAAGAGTTAAAAGGTGTTTTTTCACAAAGCACATTTGTGGTGTTTCCTAGGATACTCCTGCATCCCAAAGAAGTGGAGGTGAACAACAATTTCATAAACCAAGACTTGTTGCTGTGAGGTTAGCCAAAGCATTCAACTTATATCTACTCATTTTTCAGTTTCCATTTTTCTCCTCTGTCTGTGCAGAAATAGGGTCCAGTGACTAGTGTACAAGAAATCCAAATGAGCACAATTCTATTTTCATACAAAAAGTAGGCTGAACGCTTT
This sequence comes from Chrysolophus pictus, assembly GCA_037305975.1. Classification (NCBI taxonomy): domain Eukaryota; kingdom Metazoa; phylum Chordata; class Aves; order Galliformes; family Phasianidae; genus Chrysolophus; species Chrysolophus pictus. Next base: position 4,326,460 of record CM074577.1, read on the forward strand.
CTTTTCCTCCCACAAGCTCCCATACAAGGTCCCCCAACACCCTGAGGATCAGAAAACAGGAGCTTTTAGAGCTATGTGAATAATTAATGTCAAATTAAGAACTGTCTGTGATATGGCAGGAACCGCCTGGCTGCCATCCCAGCAGCGTGTTATCTGCTCCTTGAGGCCAATGTGTGCTGTGCTCACTGCAGGCTTTCCCTAAGGCCACGCAGCAGAGGGGTCTTTGTGGGTAGCAGACCCCTGGATGGATGCACTGCTCAAAGTTGGAGGAGAGCCCTCGTGGTGTTTATACACAAGGCCACATGATACTGGATTTAGCAGAGGGCTGATCGCTTTTAGGATTCTTGCCTGACACATCTGATATGAGTTAAATCAAAAGTGAAAGGCACTAAATAAAACCAGGAACAGGATATAGCCTTTCACACCAAAAAGCTTTTCAAACTTTGCGTGTATGGAATCACTCCACTCAGTACTAAGAGACAGCTGTCTCTGCGAGGAACGTGGCATCCAGCTAGCAGCTTAAGCCAATATAGAACATTGCTCAAGCCATAGCAATCTACCCATTTTTGTTTGCTGGCTGTTTACAGTCAGAGCTGTGTGACTGACAGAGATCATCAGCCAGAATAATTCCCTGCTGAAATTCATACTGTGAAATCATTTGCAGCATCACACTGACCTGAAAAACTGGCATTATTTCATATTATTTCAACTGTACTTAACTTGAGAAAACACTGAAAGGACCCACAAACCCTGACATTTCACTGCTTCATTGCAAGGATACTCATCCTCTACTACATGAGGAGGCTGCACTGTATTTTGACTTCCCTTGTTGCAGACTTTTCTTTAGTCTTTTTTAAAATTTATTTTGTTATGCAGTTCAGTCTCTTGGAAAAGTGCTGCTTGTTCTCACGGACAGCTCTAGAAAGCAGATCACTGCAGAATTCAGTTAAGTGCTACCTGTATAAATGTCCTGTAAGGTCAATATTTTCTTATTGAGAACATTATCTCACAGATGATGACACTGCATTCTGAATGGAAAAGCACTAATAACTGGAGATGATTCTCCTGTTTTCTCACTCTTCCTTTTACTGCCATTATGAAGCTTTAAAAACTAGCCAGTTCTTTGGATAAAATATTCTCTAAATACTAAAATATTCTCCCAATTTTACTGCTAGGTGGCAAACCTAAATATTCCTGCACTAGAAAGTAATTTTAACCACAACATCTGAATTAATGAGTCTTCTTTCGTTAATGTGCTTTAGAAGAATCTCAGTCTTCAATTGCTAACAACTGAGAATAAATCTTAGTTCTAGCCTCAGAAATTCAATAGTGCAGCAGTAACTCTTACAGTATCTTCATAGGTCAGTTAAAGAGAGAAGAGAGAATGTCAGAATGAAATATTTCACACACTTAACAGTTCAGTGTTTCTCTTCTCTTGCACAGTTAACTGTCTGAATCTCTAATTTTGCAGTTGTTTTCAAAGTTTTTTCATTATTTTCATGCAAAGAAAAGGAAAAACAAGATGGAAACATGCCTTATGTATGACAGAAGCAAACAAACAGTTGTTGCAGACTTCCATGATACAGGAAAGGGAAACAAAATCTACAAAATGAATTTTTATTAAATGAAAGAAAATCTGTTTTGTGGGTCAAATATGAAATAGAATATACAAAAACTTTACATCAGATCTCTTTTCAAAGAAATTAAATCCTATCTAGACTGAAGTAGCACTCGTTCTTTCCAAGAACAACACAAATGGATGAATATGCTTCTTACGGCAGTACAGGATCACACAGTATGCTGTGCTAAATTTCTGGTTACAGAGAAGAAAAGTTAAAAATCTAAACGGTGTCCCTAAAGAATCCAACTACTCCACAAAGCAACTTAAAAACATGACTTTTGATCATCATCTCAGAAGCAAATGACAAGTGAGTCAAGTGCAGAGTTCACAAAGCTTGCATATGATGTTCTCTGTTTCTATACAAATATAGACTGTTCTTTTTTTTTTTTTTTTTAATTTTAAAAATCCTTTTATATTTGACAGCCTTTATTTGGGGAAAAAGATGATCAGTTCATCAGGTTCCTGCTGTACTACTCAAGCAATTCCATTTAGTTTACCTCATCCTGTTTTTTAAGATTGTTACAATAAACCACAGACTGCAATATTTTGAAAAGTTGCTGTATGCTGAAACACAAATCTTTGTATTACCATCCTGTATATGAAAGTTCTGCAGAGCTCATAACATGTCTTTGGCATAGCACACCAAGTCCCATTTAATACTTTTTTTTTGCTTAAAAAAGTATATTTTCCTTTAGTAAAACACCTTAAAAACATCTATTTCTGATTTTGTAAAATAATGTGTCACCTCTTGTGTTGCTTTGCAAAATATACACACACGTTTTGGAAAAACACTGAGCGCTGACATAAGGGACTCATCTGAAGTCTGATCTGCTTATGAGAAGTAAAATATAATTAGAAATTCCATCTTCTGCATGAAAGTCACATGAAGTCATTCAGTTCAGCTTCAAGTGCTGCTGCCATTTCATCTGCTTCAGAACTGCTTCCTTCCTCATCTTCATTGCTAGATTCTTTACTGGATTCACTGGCAGCATCGTCTTCATCCAGTTTGCGCTTATGGCCCCTGGGAGGACACAGAGATAAAGTCCGTGAATCAAGGATCAAGGTATCTGACTGCTTGTTAACACAGAACACTATTCTTTGACAAAAAGAAAAAAAAAAAAAAACCTAGGCCTGAGGACTCAATATTTTTTCAGATCTAGGCAAAAAAGAAAAGCACTTACTTTCAAATGGACTAACTACTACCCCCACCACTGATTTTTAATTGTTGTTTCTTTCCAGCTGTGGGTGCAAAGTGCTGTTAATTTCATTTCTCCCATTCCTCTGAACAAGGAATGAAAACAAAGTTTAAGACAGTTCGAAAAAAAATCAATTATTTTAACTTCTTCTCACGTAACAAAAGAAAATGCAAGTCTGCCATGAGAATGAGAAACTACCAGAATTCACTATATTTTATCACATGATTATGAAATATCTAAGTACCTCCTATTTGTAAAAATTAAACCTTAACAGCTCAACCACTCTCACTGCATAGCTGCTCAGCTTATGTGCTTCATTCTTCCTTGCTACATCTCTTTGAAGTAGCACTGCCGGTCTGAACAACACATTTCTTCATATCTCCAGAGAATGAGCCACATTAAACAGGAAGCTGACGTGCACCATACTCTGCCAGAAGAATCACATTCCTGGTTGTGAAAGATCTCCAAGGAAAATCTAACACTTCAACTGGGACAAAGCCATAAGCAGAAGAATTTGGAATTGTGGAACCCTAAAATCTCTTTTCTTTGCCAAAACAGAATTTTAGATCAGACATATACTTCTGAGGCAAAAATAAAGTTGAGATCTTGTACAGAATTCAAAATGAGTAGACTAGAAATACCTTCAAAAATTACTCCTTGATCATTTGATCAGATTTCAGAGAAATATGCTCAAAGTGGGTCTCTCCTAAATGTCCTTTTCAATGTTAGGTAAGGTTTCATTAAGAGGAGAATGCATCCACTTGCTAGAATGAAAAACTAATGAAGTATCTTCAGCAAAATAAAGTAATGGTTTAGCAAAGGCCGCTTTACTTCTAAGAGTACAGACCAGTACCACAAAGCAAGAAAGACCTTTGATAAATTCTGACTTGAAATACGTATACCCAAAATAAATAGATACAAAGATTAAAAGTCAAAACTCATGAGCTTCTAAGCAAAACTGAAATACAAAGCAATTTCTATACATACAAAGACTTTCTTATTGTCATTCTCCCAGAGCCATTAATTCTCCTAAGACCAGACAACCACTAATGGTTTGAAGATGGGGGAGGGAAGATTTGGGTTGGATGTCAGGGGGAAGTTCTTTACAGAGAGAGTGGTGAGGTGCTGGAACAGCTGCCCAGAGAGGCTGTGGATGCCCCATCCATCCCTGGAGGTGCTCACGGCCAGACTGGATGGGGCTCTGGGCAGCCTGGTCTGGTATTAAATGGAGAGTTGGTGGCCCTGCATGTGGCAGGGGGGTTGGAGCTCGATGATCCTTGAGGTCCCTTCCAACCCAAGACATTTTATGATTCTATGATTCTCCTTGCTCACTGCTGGCTCTGTGACACCTGACCTTCCTTGTTTCAGCTGATGAATCAGGCTGTGATGGCAGGAGTGGGTCTGAATCAAAATGATAGGAGAACAGCACTGTGTTGCTCTGTCTTTTCATTATGAGTTCCACTGGGCCCAAAAGATACACTGCTGCTGCTTTGCTGATTACTTCCTCACAATCATGTTAGATTTATTTTTACTTCTGTACAGGGTGGTAGGAACAAGTTTGCAAATGACACAAAACTTGAGGAGCAGCTGAGATACCAGAGTCATGATGCCACCCAGAGGGACTCAGGCTGAAGAACTGGGCTGACAGGAACCTCCTGGAGTTACAAGAAAAGGTGCAGAATCCTAAACCTGCAGAGGAACAGCCCCAGGCATCAGGCCGTGCTGGGGAAGGGGCAGCTTGGCAGGAAAGCACCTGGAGGGTCTCGTGGCACAGGCACAAACCACTGCCCTCCTTAGAGACTTTCAAAAGCTGTCTGGACATGATTCTGGGGAGCTTGCTGTAGGTGGTCCTGCTTGGAGCGTGGAGTTGGACCAGATGACTTCCAGACAGCCCTTCCGACTTCATTCAATCTGTGATTCTGTGAGTAATAATCCTGTGAGGTGAGGCTGAAGCCCTGGTTTTCGATCTGGTGTCTGAATTCTTAAGGAAAAATGGGTTGAAGTGAAAGTACTTCCTGCATATTTGCTACCTAAACTAAAACGTGCCAAGGGAGTTTATAGGGCACTAAGTGCAGCTTAATACACAGGGAAAAGCAGCCTCTCAGGCATATTAGTTGTTTCTATGCATTAGTGCACAGCTCAGATGAAGAAGCACCCAGACTAAAATTGCTCAGTTGGAAGAAATCTTAGTGTATTTCCATTAAATGTTATGCAAACGTACGGAGTTTGTGTTTTACTTGTTTACTTCATGATGATTTCAGCCTTGAGAGATGCCGCACAGTTTTAGTCATTAATTACACTGCTAGCTGGAGAAGAGCTAATTGCTGAATAAAGAAAGCTGAGTCTTACTCAGCAGAATCAGAAAACATTACTGTTGAACAAGTAGTGGATTAGAAATATATCCTTGGTGCTAACCGAGCAAAAAGATAAATAAAAACACAGGAGGAATCTATAGAACAACGTTCACAGTACAAAACAATCATGTTTACAACATTTCAGCTATGAAAACTGATTGAACTGACTGAAAAATAAAATTCGCAGTCTGACAGCACATACTGCAAGTCTACTGGTATCCAACCCAGTACCAAAGAGCCTGGAGGAAAATATCCAGTGACTCATTGCTAGTTCATTATTCCTAAAAGTGAGGAAATATTTATTTATACGACTGAATAATCAAGTCAGAAGCCAGCAGGAAATGCAGCAACCCCCCCTTTTCACTTAAATTTACTCACAGAAAATACATTTCAGTAGCTACCTGAAATGCTCAGTGTAACATGTTAATTCGAGAATGGAGCACCCATCTACAAAAAGTCTTTCCAGAAAACGTTAAGGGGAAGTCCTGACGTGTTTCCATCTCTCACCCAGCTGTATTAAGCAGTACCTTTTGAAATACAAAAAACCAAATGCCATCTGTTTTGTCAGCTCTTGTTCTTTAGAAACAGAACAACAGCTCTATTCTGTTCTAGACTTCTTCGCTTAATAGAAAAAAACAACATTAAAACAACAACAAAAAAGAACACACGGGTACATGTTAATCCTCTGCTATAAAAAAGGAACAATCTGAATGCTGCTTTTATTAAGATATGAAAACCTTTTGCTATTTGTGTACTGTAAATTGCATCCTCATGCATCCAAAAGTATTTATATGCATATTTTATATGCATATTTTGAAATCACATGCAAAGCTAACTCGGATAGAAATGTGGAAGAAGAACATCAATAAAATAATGCTGCATTGTTTTACTTGGGAATTCAAAAAGAGTGCTAACAGATTAATCATTACTGTCTTAAGAGAAAAGCAATATTTTCCCATATTTGTTAACAGAACAGACAATTTCAAACGTGTATTCAAATTTTATGCCCGCTCCTCGCTATTCCTAGTTTCTGAGACATACTGCATAACAATTCTGAGTGGAAAAGTTATGCACATAAAGAAACCCCTTCTCCATATTAAGGGAGAATGATCCAGCAGTCTGTTACAGGCTTCCATCAGCCTCATTTGCATTTTTAAAAGTAATTTTGCTTGCCTGATATTAAACAGCAAACAAAATAACTGAGAGTCGTTACCTCCATCGACAAACAAACTTTCCAGAAGACTGACAGCTTTGAATATCTGACAGCTCTGTGACAAATCTGTACAATTTCCAACGCATTACATATTTATCTGTTGTAAAAACCAGTCCTAGGAACCCCATCGGTTTATGTTATCCTACACTACAGCTTCCCTTCTCACAGTCAAGTTCATCTCAAAGTCTTTGAAGTCATAATTCTAAAGCCTCCTCGCTTTTTACGCCATATCAAAGGAAGCTTTTTTTCTTTCTTTTTTTTTTTTTCATCTGAGACTTTTAATCTTTTTCATATCTGGGATGGGGAAATCATTTAAAAAAGAAGAACTGCATTTGTAGAAAAGTATTTAAATGAATTATCAACGTATTGAAATAAAATTTGAATGTAATTTGTGATGATATTAAAACAAAAAGCAGTTGCAGTTGTACATACATAGAAGTTAACTACAGAAAAAAATCTACAGAATGCTAATGAGAAATATACTTGGTGATATTCTAAATATAGAGACAGGAACAAAAGACAAAACTAAGTTGTAATAGAGCATGGTACGTGTATGTGAAAAATAAACCAGGAAAAACTCTTCAAAATAAACATTTGTTCACTCGACCTATGAAAATGATCACTAAAATATGACTGCAAAATGCAACTACAGGTCAGACAAAAATTCCACTTTTATCATTTAATTATCAAATTTAGTTCTCTGAAAGAGCCATAGGGAACAAAGCAGTGAAAAGAAGTCTAGTATGAGTAACTTCTTCCACTCTAAGTCCACTGTTTGTAATTTGTAGCTGAAAAAGAATAATGCTGGATTTTTTTCTTTATCAATTAAAAGCAGATTTTATCAGGTCTGTTTTGCATCCCAGTGGCATCCTTTTAAGAAATACAATGCAATATAAAAATGGAAACATCTAACAAGCAAAACGAATGGAAGGGTAATATAACCCTTATTTTCAGTAAAACCAAAGAGAATCTTTTTTCTGTACCTTGTTTCAAACCTTGTAAAAGAAATCGTACCATAGAATCATAGAATGGCTCAGGTTGGAAGGGACCAACCACAAATCTACAGCTAGTATTTAAATAAATCGTCACTTACACTCTTAAACTCCAAATGCCCACATCCTCCTCTCCTACTTTGCTAAGCAGTGAACTTCCAAATCACTGAGCATGCAATTACAGCCCAGGCAGTACTGCTTCAAGACTGACTATGCTGCCCCAGCCACGCTTCTGAAATCCAGCGTGAAAGGTCTGTCCTGGTTTCTGTACACACATGGTCCACAGTGTTCTGCAAATTCCTGTAACACCAAGAAGGGTGGTGCCAAGTTCTGAAAAGAGATGGGAGTCTGACTGCCTTTTATAGGACTTCCACTTGGAGAAGTTTATTTAGATAACAGGTGTCATGAACTAGAACTCATCTCAGCAAAACTGCTCTTTCACCAATTTTGAGGATGCCAGTCCAGTGTCTGCCTAACAAGATTAAAGGATGTGAGAGCTGAGAACATGAAAATCAGTGCTGTGGGCATTAATATATTACATAGGGCAGGCGAGATGATTACACTTTCATTCAGTTTTACACTTTCATTCCAAGTTTTGCTTGAAATAGATATTTCTTGACATGAGATCCAACCATGCATAAAAGATGATGTTACAGTAGTAAGCAATTGCCTACAGAAGACCTATAAAACATAAGGCTCAGGTATACACCTGAGGCAGTTCATCTCGTGCACCTGTGCAAGAATACTGAACTGTCCTGGCACAGCAGGCTGCCAAGCACATGGCTGAGCACAGCGAGTAGCGGTAGCTCCATTCTGACAGACTGGAGTGCATGTTTGCACCTCACCCTAATGCTATCACAACAAAGACAACACACAGCATCACAGGAAGAACGTTTCATGAACTCATCCAGCATTCTCTGCAGAACTATATGATGATCCAGAAATCTAATACAGAGAAAAAAGCGTAGAATACGTTTATCGCTTTGCAGGATGCAAAAAGGAATCAGGGAGTTGGATCTCACCCAACACTACTGTCAGTGCTATTCACAGAGATGTTAGAGGAAGCCCACCAATTCCAACCAACAGCTGGATGATTTTGAACTTACCAACAATAAACTGTGATCTAATTCATCGCTGTTGTAACAATTTCAAGGTTAAAAAAAACTATTCTGAAAACTTCTAAAACTGTTTTAACAGCAGCTTTCTAGGTCTGTGAAATACACATGCTAATGTACATCTAAAACGAAAGGAAGTTTTTAAAGACAGAAAATCATAGAGAGTGTAAAAGAATTTCAGGAATTATAATGATACATCAATAGGAATACTTTGTAAATTTCACTGATATTGTCTAGCTAACATTTGGCATGGCAGTATTTTCCTGATAGGCCAATCTAGGAAAATCTAGTAACTCTCCCCCTCCATTGAAAATTGTTATTTCTTAACAATTAAATGTTTGTTCAGGTTATTTAACACACTGAACTAATAATAATAATTACACTGAATAAAGCAAAACTGGAAAGTTGGATCTATAGTTCTGCTTATACTACGAAATCACAGATAAGTAAACTATACCTATTATTTATTATTTCATTAATTCCAAATTACTTGAAAATGATTCATGTAGTTGTTATGAGGAAACAATTTAAAACTCACAACATGGATTATTTCTTCCAAAGAAAAATGATAGCTTTATATCATGTAACTAACACTCGTCATTAATTTGCAGAAGACAACAGAAAATTAACTATCCTGGTAAGTATGTGGAAAGCAGACTGTTACGTGACACTTTTAAGATGGAAAATACTCGAGTGCATTCTGGAATGTAATCTCTCAATCATATTTTAAAGTAACAGAAACAGAATGATCTGGTCACTTTTTCTGATCAACTTCTTTCTAGACTGACTGCATCTGAAATAAAACCTCCCAACATGGGAATCAGCCAATACTCAGAAAAAAAAAAAGAAAAAAAAGCACATCAGTCAACATATGAGTATTTTAAAAACTAAAACAGACCTCTGTTATTTGATTCAAGTTCTCTCTGCATCTGTATCTAGTTTACAAACATTACTGTTCTGACAACAAATGTAATCAACTTGTGCTGCTAAACTAGTACTGGAAATATCTACATGCATGCACAAATATATAAAGCCTAGAGCCTTGTGCCACTCTAAGTTTTGTCACAGGAAACACTGAAGGAGACAGGCAGTAATGTCTCACAGTGTGATGAAGAGTAACTCTGTATGTTTAACTCTAATCATTACAGATCTAAATGCGAGCGACTGCTTTTAAAAAAGGTAGCATAGAATAAAGACAAAAAATTGGAAAAAAGTGTAAGATGTTTGAGCAAATGAGAATGTTCAGAATTGTGTACTGAAATATAAGTTTTTATATGAAAAAGCATCTGATTCCTCTGGGGAAATAAAATGTCCTTCATTTTTTTTTTTTTTTCCAAAGCAATACACTGAATATGAGGTGGAATACTTGTATCATTGTAATAGAGAACACCTGAAGTTTAAAGATCAAATAATGCAAAATTATGGTTAGAATTCTCCTTTCCTGTAATCTCAGCTGGGTTTGTTAGGTACCATTAGGCATCTTAATAACTAAAGACATAACACAGCTTACAACTCACCAACTTGTACTAACCAAGGCAACTAGAAGTAGAATTTGGTGTTACTGGCTTAAATAATCATTTTGTGGGTTTCATAAAAACTGAATAATGGTGTAGAGTTTTGCGTTAATTAAACCTCAAGTCATATCTCAAGCAGCTGTTTTTTTTTTTCCTATACTTTGTAAAAAGTTCAATTATTACTTCTGTATTCCTATGGAGAGATAAGAACAACTTTGGAACGCAAAGATATTTTGAAGGAAGTACGGGAAATATCTCTCTGTAAAAGAAATCTCTGCACAGGAGAAAAATGTGAAAAAGAGGAAGAAAACACTGTCTCCAAATGTACATGTACATGAAGTGATTGTTTACTCCTGTAGTGATCCCTAAGACAAATCTCAACATTTTCCTTTGTATCTGACACATTAAGTTCTATTTGAAAAACAGAGATGGACAAACAGGAAATACAATGGCAGGTTACCTGCTTGACTGAGCTAAATTTTTGTTGCTTTCAATTGCTAAATCTAAGTTTGTATTCCTTTTCTCACTTACTTAGCAGCTTTTTAAATTAGATATTCACAAATTAATATGTATGTTACTATGCATATGTTATGGGCTAAACTAATTTATAGAGAACGCTAAGATGATTTTGTCAAAGTTTTTAACTCTAATTTTTACTATCACTTTGTCGTTTTAAATAAATTACTGAGTTTAAACTGCAACTAGCTAAAAATAGCATTATTTTAGGATGTTCATTCAATAAATGATGGCTCAACGACATCAACTAAAGATAACACAAAACACACTACCCACTCTGTATGGATAACAGAGCTATCTAATGGATGCACAGAAAAGACTTAAAAGCTTCTTTAAAATGTTGCACTCGGTCCAAGAGAGGAATATATCCATGTAAGTATTCCATTTCATGAAATGCAGATCCACTTCTACTAGCTTGCTTGCTCCTGATAAGAAAAGGAATCCTTCATCCTCCACATGACTGAACCTGGACAGTCCCCGAATTTATTGTGTCTGCTGCCTGCCTAGCAGTGTGGTGAACCAGTTAATTTCTCCAACAACAACAGAGCACAAGTTACCCATTTCTGCTATGTCAGAGTTAGCAGTTAGTTTTCAATGAGTACATCAACTTAAGTACTTTCTTATGTAGGTGCTGCACCATTAGAGCTGTTTCAAGTTGATTAACATCAGAGATGTGAGAGAGGTTGTCCCTGGCAATGAGCTGAATGAGCTGCTGGATTTGTTCTTTGGTATCATCATCCCACTGGAATGCTTGTTCAAGTAGTAGCTCTGTTTCTTTATCAGAAAAATCTATCACCCCCAAGGGCAAGATATGCTACAGATTACTCAACACTTTCCTTCCCCCCATCTCTTCCTCACTCAAATTTACCCGCATTGCCACGTTGAGTTTTTCTTTACTTATTGACAGAAGTTTCATACAATAATTTTTTTTCTCCCTCTAATAAAATTCATTGGGGAAGACTTTGTTTTGAAGATAAAATAGCCGTGAAATACAAAGCTACAAAACATGGATCCTAGAAAATAATTTATCCATGTAAAAAGTCATATTTAAAGTTCAGACACTCCTTCAAGATGTTTTAGAAAAGCCAGTAAATAACAAGATGAAAGGCAGAAAGTCAACGTACAATGGAAGAAATTTTAAACATAAATTTGTTAAAAATTTGGGCTAGAAATTGTTGGCTTTCCATAAAAAAAGTGGGAAGCAGTGCCAAAGCTTGTTTTACAAATACAAATAAATTGAATTAAATTTGTAGAAAAGCTGCATCGCTTTTCCATCATTTTTTAAAGATTTCTGTAAATGATACACACAGACATCATCAGTTAGAGGAACAGCCATTATCAGTTTGATCAGTTGATCAGGTTGATAATTCCAGCTGATGATACAAAGCTGGAATGAGTGGCTGACACACCAGAAGGCTGTACTGCCATTCAGCGAGATCTGGGCAGGCAGAAGAATTGGTAGAGAGGAACTTTATGGGGTTCAACAAGGACAAACGCAGAGTCCTACACTTGTGGAGGAACAACTGCATGCATCAGTACAGGATAGGGAATGATCTGCTGGCCTCTACTCTGCCCTGGTGAGGTCACTTCTTCAAAAAAGACAGGGATCTTCCAGAGAGAGTCCAGTGGAGAACCAGGAAGGGGCCTGGAGCATCTCCAGTATGAGGAGAAGCTGAGAGACCTGGGACCCTTAGTCTGGAGAAAAGAAAACACAGGGGACCTCATCACTGTTTATAAATATCTTAAGTGAGAGTCAAATGGATGGGGCCAGGTTCCTTTCAGTGACAGGACAAGGGGCAATGGGCAAAAACTGGAACACAGGAAGTTCCATACAAATGAGCTGCCCAGGGTGGTTATGGAGTCTCTTCTTCTAGAGATATTCGTAACTCCACTGGTTGCTTTCCTGTGCAAACTACCGAAGGGCATGTGCTTTAGTAGGGGAGGTTGGGCTTGATGATCTCCAGAGGTCCTTTCCAGCCCCTAAGATTCTGTGTGATTTTGTGATATTCTGTACCTTCTAAACATATGTTATTCATCTCTAGCTGTGCAATAATAAGAAACTTTACACGTATTAAATCTGTATCTCTGCACCGCGGGGTCACTGACCATCAAAAATTCAATCTGGTTCAAAAAGCATATGCTAGCCTATCTGCCAAATCCAATCACACAGCAGAGCATTCACTGTATCAGTTGTTTTCATACTAGCTGCCACATGACAAACTACCCAGTAAACAGATCACAGCTCTGCAGACTAACAATACTTCATCCCATAGATAGTCTACAACTTTTTTCTGTCAACATTTCTACAATACTTATTATTAAGTATACTCAATCTGTACCTTCTGTTGTGCAGTTGCAATTTTTTTTTTTTAATTGTGCTGTCCAGAAACTCAGATCCACTGTACTGGTCATCTGCAGCCTGCCTATGATTCTGGTAAAGATGTCAGAAGTAGAAAATGCTTCATATTTATGTAGGTCACTCTGAAAGTAATGCCTCCTATCTACTTCCATGGAAACTACAACAGATACAAAGAGCACAATGACACTACTTGCAATTTCTCAGCTACAAAACACTAGTTTTCAACAGTCACCACCTTTAGTTATGCATTTTTGCCAGCCATAAACAGGAACCTGAGTGCCATGCTTGTAAAATTCTGCACCTGCAGAGGTGACCCACTGTCATTATTGTCACTGTTGCTGTCTGTCACATGACAAAAGCATATAATGGAATACTGATGGGAAGCTTCAACCTCTACTGCCATACCACTAACATACACCTCTGACATCATGGACCAACGTAGTAAAATAAGAGGCATCACTTTCAGAGCAGCCCTTGTATTTTCAATCCAGAGCAAGAAATTTCTGCTGAACTCTGCCTTATGAGTGTAGTGGTACCAGCCACAGTTGCACAGAATATGATTAGCATGATACATGGATATACAGATACATGCAAGAGGAATATGCAAAAAGTTATTTCTCTGCACTCCAAACCCTACTAATTCTACTGAGAGAGCCCAGTATTTAAACAGTAAGTTAACAAAAGTTAGGACTGTAACAAATTGTCCTCTTTCTAGTGCTCCCTAGAATGAGACAATAGCACTGGAACAGACTAGAGAAAGGTCTGACATGCTAACCAAACAGGGCCTGACTGAAGGGGAGACCAGATATTTGCCTCTATGTGACTATGGGAATAAAGTGGCTCTAAATGGTGAGCAATATACAGCTGAACTGTCTGAAGCAAGGGTTCACTACTTTGTACTACTGCTCATCCCTTCTAGTCAGTCCACCTGCCCAGCAGTAGCAGAGGTAGAGCAGCTTGGGCCATGCAATAAGGTTTTGCAAGCAGTTCTGGTTCCTTCAGCTCAGTTTTTCCTCTCTTGGTTAACACCTGGAGCCCTAAAAATCTTCTTATGGGACTTTCAGATGTTATCATTTCAAGGCAAAGACACAGGTGCCCGATGTGAACTATAGTATCAATAGATACATCTATCTTTCAATTTCTGTGGACTATGTATGCAGGCTCTAAAGCTTGTGTGCCTAACACAAACACATTTTTAGGAGCATTCAACTAGACCTGGTTTATCTGATGGGTTATTTAAAACTGTCGTGTATTAAATTCTCTTTCTATACAGATATCTCCTAGGATAGCTAAAGGCACACTCAAGCCACACCAGCAAGTCTGAAAGTGGCAAAATAAGTCTCTAAAAGGGAGATGTGAAATTCTGACTCTGAAAACGAAGAGGAAATCCTTCTGTACATTGTGGTGGCAATATGCACAAGACAGGTGGCAAAAGATACTGGGACATCTTCTGTGAATTGGGTACTTAAAACATCCATACTGTGCTTTTCACACGCTGAGCTGATTAAAATGCACGGACAGTTTCCTGCAATCAGCTTGACACAATGTACTTATCAAATCCACTCACATTTTATACAAAATATGATCTTTTCCAAATGGAAAAACCTATTAGGAGTTCAAATGATCGATGAAGTGCTCACAAGTGGAGTGACCTAACCATTTTTATTTGTTTTTTTATCCCCTGCATTAAGCAGCAGCACTGCCTTTCCTCCATCAATGTTTTCGGCACAAGCTTCAAGTAACCACTTTAATTGTTGACAAATACTTCTGCTTTGCAGCCATCACAGACTTGCAGAAGTCAAGATTTATGTGCATTAGTTGTTGTGTGATATGTAAAGTACTTTTTTTTTTGCCTTAATAGTAGTTTAGAATGAAAGATTAAAAATCTTTGCTTATAGTTGTTAACTTCTTGGTTTCCTTATTCTCAAGAGATATTTAAATACCCATATATTTTACTAAGGGAAAACTTCAATTGTTTAACAGCTTATGAACTGCAGTGAAGATTCACTAAAGGGAAAAACTCTGATTAAATTACTTCATAGCCTACTAGGCAATCCAGAGACTTCATGTCAGCTTTCTCACTGAGATGTAAACTGAAGCAACATGTTACTGGCTTTCCTCACCCTGAACTTCTTTATCCCTCACCATTCCTTTCACATCACAGTTGCAAAAGAATACTGATATCTATAGATGGCTGAAATGGGGGTGGTGGTAATAACAAGTGCTTAAATATTCACCCAGGACTGGGGGAGCTGTTTCACTGTGTCAGACTGCGTCAACATCCAGCTCCTGTTTCCCTGGGTAGGGGCTAAGCTGGGATCTCATCAGCACAGGCCTGACTCCTCTTTCTTTCACCTCTTTTGTAGGTTTTACAGACTTGCCCTGGGCTCTTCTGCCTCCCAGGTAACCAACGCTTATCCCTTCTTTCAACTCTGACCTCAGCAATGCTCATTTTACAGTTGATTTAATAGTGATATGCTATAAAGTAAACAAACATTTGCTCCTGATTCTGACACAAACTCATCTTTACCCCGGAAGCAGAGAAAACGGAGCTAGATAAAAAGTTCATTTAATTTTTTTTTTTTCCCTCTCATTAGTCTGGAATGCATCTTAAGCTCAATCCCGAGGTCCTGGGATCAATCCTCCCCACTGCAGAAACACTGCTTTCAGTGCTTTGCACTTTCTTCTTCAGCTGGCCGCACAGTCAGAAAAGAATCCTCTGCTAAAAGGCACATCTTTTTACTCTGCCCTTTCTCTCTGATTTTGTGAATATCTCTCATCACTTTTCAGGCCTCACTGTTTCTAAAAGGACAGTAACAAATACTTGATTTCTATAGCTGGCTTCTAAAAATTCCAGCTGTTGCAGACAAGCGTTCTTGCAGATGTAAAATTATTTCTCCTCAGGTTCTAGATACTCCATTGTCCCAGGGTGAAAGCTATTAGTTAATGGCCCATAGTGATGGAAGGCAATGACTGCAGAAAGATTTCTACTTTAAATACATTGAAGCATTAATGCCAAATCAATTTAATTCCTTCACACACAACTCCTAAGTTATACAGAGATACACCAAATCATTACAGATGCTAAGTCAGAAAAAGGAATGTTTAAGAATGAGATTCCTATCTACACTTTAGTATTCATTAGAACGTTTGATGAGACAAGTAAAACAAGGTAAATACTCTTATGCTTGATGACCTACATTACAGTTCCAAACTTCTGCTCCTGCAAACTAGAGAAAAAGGACTATGTTAGATTCTCAGGGCATTTTGCAAACACCAGCACACTTCTTATAGAATGTGTAAGTGAAGCCTATTTCGTGTTAAAGTAGTCAAGAAAATAAAGATCTTTTGTGACAACACTTCCCTAATTTTAGTAACATATAGAAGACTTCTAATCATCTGTCCAGGCTTTACAACAGAGAGTAAAAGAAGTCAAAGGCACGTGGTCATTCTAATCAGACTGTATTTCAAAGCATTTTGGAAATTCCCACCTGACATAGTCCAACACACAGACAAAACAGTGATTTCAAATACCTGTATGAAAAGTACTGCTGTATGGTTTACAAGTCCTTTAGCAATTTACAGTGACTTGAACTCTTTGCATTGAGGACAGAAATGTGAAGATACCGCAGAGTCATGTTAAAATACCTCACACAAGTTCAAATCACTACTCTTGAGTTTTTTACTGAATAGTTTAAAAATGTTTAAAGAACTGTAATAACTTACATTGTTCTTAATGTAAAATTAAGTAGATTTAGAATTTAGGTCATCGTTAAGTGGAGAAAACCTTGCTTATTATATCACCAAATGCTAGAGAAACTTGGCAAAAGTAACACCATACCCATATGGAGAGATATAACTACTTTGGAAAAAAAAAATATCCCCAGAAAAATAAGAAAAGCTTTAAGAAAAATCCTACTGCTGTTTAAATTGGATAGGTTTGATTTGAAAAAAAAAAGAACAAAAAACAATTATAATATTATGTTACTTATTATGTTATTTATGTTATAATGTTAATGAGAAACAACTTAAATTCAATTGTTTAGGAATACTATGCATGAATAGTAGTTCAGATGTTCTCTCCGAGAAGAACTACCCTGGGAGAAGCTACCAAAACTGAGTGACATACAGCCAGTCTCCTTAAACTTCACTATGGTACCAGCTATGTAAGATTTCTGGGGGAAAAAAAAGTACTAGCGATAATACTGAACTTCATAACATCATCACTGACCACAGAATAATAATTAACAGCACATTCCCATGTTAATTTCATTCTCCTGTTGCAATTATTATTAGGCCATTAGCACCGGCAAAGGCCTAGGAAGCATTAATGGTGTATGCTAAGCAGCACAGCCAGCTGTCTCAGGTCAGGTGCTGTGGATGCTATGTGTACATTACATCCACATGCAACTTACACATGTAACTACACCATTTTACAGTTCCTGGAATTACCCACCTACACTTTACAAACACTCTGCTTTTATACAACCAAAGCTGTAGGGCAATTCCACAGTATAATCAAACTATTTGTTCTATGCATTAATTCTGCACTAAGGTTTCCTTGGAAGAAGCAAAGATCGTATAGCTGGTTTTCTAAGGGCCTTAAGGAGAACGAACATCTCTATTTCAGTGGTGAAAAAAACCTCTACGGAAACTCAGCAGCCTGACATTGTTAGCAAACATAGATAAGCTGTGCATATAGGAAACAGAGAAGCAGGAGACCCGTCTCAGTCTCTTGATCTAAATGTGAAGCAGCACCTTGGTTAATTTTAGCTCGAGTTAATAGTCTAAATGTAATAGTCTAAATGTGTGAAAGTTTACACTCTTACTGTTCTCTCCTGAAACTTTTTCTTATCCAGTTAATGATCTGATGCTTTCCAAAATGCATGTTCCTCTTTAATTAACAGATATTGTGCTGGGCTTTTGAAATAACTCATCAGTTAGCAGCTCAGAGTATTTCAGGATCTGTAAGCAGCATGTCCTTCTGTGATTTCCCAAGGCAGACTTTCTATCTCTTGAGCTACTTATCAGCAAAGTGCGCTTGCAGTCTTTGAACAAAGACTTTTAGCTTATAAAACAGTTGAATAAGTACATGTTTGTTTCTTACTGTCTGTGTCTCTCAACATGTAACTAGATGTGTCTACATTTCTCAATAATCTTTCAGGATTACCCTTAATCTGAGAATCAGTAATTTCTACATGGAACTACTTTACGAAGGAAACAAATCAGGATAAGAAAAGAAAAAAAAAGAGACTTCAGCAAAAAATACAGTTAGGAGATATACACATACACATATAAAATGTCTCTCCATTTTGACGTGGTTAGTAACAAGTGCAATAACTGAAAACTAGAATTTCTGAAATTGCTGAATCATTTCTTATTTGAAAAGTTTTACTCATATGCAGTCACTTTTTTGTGACACAGAATTATCATTCAAGTGCATTTTTGTTGAATGTTAAGATTCAAAGAAGTTGAGTGCCACGTCATAGAAGCATCACAGCATAGACAGTGACATTTCAGAGGTCATACATACACATAATTTGCATTGTTTTAAATCTATCTTACTTCCTAAGTAAGTAGAAATCTACATTTAAAGAGTCGCCTGCTTTCCACATGATTAACAGTATGCTTTGTGCAAAGGAGAAAAGAAATATATAAGCAGCATTTTACGTCTGGATAAGTTGTAGCTTGCCATTTCCTTTTAAAAGCATTATATTTCTGCCTTGAAAACTGGTTGAAGAAACCTGATATACTTTACAGGAATTAAAACTCGATGATGAAAAAGTGTCTTGGTGGACAGCAAGCTGAACATGAGTCACCATTGTACCCCTGCAGCAAAGACAGCTGCAAGAGTATCCTGGGTTGTGTTAAGCAAAATATTACCAGCAGATCGAGGGAAGTGATCCTTCCCCTTTGCTCAGCACTGGTAAAGTCACACCAGCAGTACTGTGTCCAGTTCTAGGGCCCTCAGTTCAATAGAGATGCAGACACACTGGAGAGTCCAACAGTGGGCCACACAGACAACAAAAGCACTACAGTATCTCTCCTATGCTGAAAGGCTGGGACAGCTGAATCTACAAGAAGTCTTGGGGATGATATCATCTAAGTACATACATCCCTGAAAGAAAGGTGCAGAGAGGATGGAGCCAGGCTCTTCTCAGTGGTCCCCAGTAACAAGACAAGAAGGAATCAAAACAAACTAGAACACAGGAGGTTCCATCTGAACACCAGGAAGCACTTCTGTATTGTGTGAGTGACTGTGCAGTGACACACAGGTTGCCCAGAGAGGTGGCAGAGTCTCCCATACTTGGAGAAACTCAAAGCTATCTGGACATGGTCCTGGCAGCTTGCTGTAGGTAGCCCTGCTTGGGCAGAGGGTAACTGACTACATGGCCTCCGGAGTAGTTCCAGAATCTGTCCTCAATTGGAATTTGGGAAGTCAAGCAGAAGGAGGGCTACCTGCAAAATTCTGGAAGTGAGAAAGTTTTTTCAGAGGCTCATGAAAGCTTCTGGAACAAAGTCCTACAGAAATTATGGAATACAAACTTTCACCAGCTTTCTTTCCAAGTGAAATATTCCGTTTGCTCGTCTGGGCTTCTTTAGCATCTCTCTAGTTTTATACCTACATTTCTGTATGTAAATAAAACAGATTTTCAAACAGGAACACACAGTACTACATCACTGAAAACACCAAGCAGGACTACAACAATGCAGTGATAGAACTGAATAAATTGATCAATACATTGTCATCTTTCTGATTTTTTCAGTACTGCAGCATTTAAAAAATTACTCACGGATCTAAAACTGAAGATAATATGAATTGCCTTGCCCTTGGTCCTTGTTCTTGTCTTTCATGAAATCTTAAGCCACTGTGAGAGTCACCAGACGCATACAGTCAGAAAAAAAACCAACAAACCTCACTGTAAATGTCACAAGCAAGAAGTATTGTCTGTCTAAAACCCAAACCTAACTTTTTAGTAAAGATCCAAATTCTAGATCCCATCTGATTTGGGGCTAGAAATCAAATGCACCTTTGACAAAGTCTGATAGCTTTTTAAGATTACATCATACTCAAGCCTAATATGTATGAAATAATGAAGACATTTTACTCAAACAATATCGCAGAATAAGTGAATGTTTAGACAGATTACAAATAGCTTGTCTAAAATTGTAATTAAAAATAAAACCATGTTTTGTACATCAAACTTCTGCTAGGCTGCTTGTTTTCCCAGGTAAACAAGGACTTATTTAAAAAATGAATTCTCTATAAAACATGGCAGCTTTTCTGAAAGGTTGGGGACTGGGTCACCTTTAAGTCTTTCTGAAGACTGCAAACGTGATTCATATAGACAGCAAAGTTTTTTAATGTCAGTGTAATTTATTCCATGTAACTGGATGCTTTATGGCTAATAATGCAATCATTTTCTGAATACAGAGCATATTTTATTTATGCTAAAAGTATTATTTTATCTATGCCAAATCAAAATTAAGAAAAATAAACAGAAATAACATGCTTACATGCTTGAAAAACATTTCATTTAGAAAAATACCGTCTGCCTCTCCATCTAAATATTTTACAGTTCGTAATTTTCATTGCTTTAGGATCCCATAAAGAAAATATAGTAGGCAAGTTTTATTTCAGAACTGCAAAGAACTTCAGTCAGCTACAAGGTTAAAGAGGGTATGCTATGGCATATTTTCAAGTACAAAGATTTGGGGTATATTTGATGTTGATGTTTTTGATATAACAAATCCTTAAAAACAATATATTGCAGGGGTAAAACCAATTGTAATACCATAGAGAAAACAGCTATGAGGCCAGCTGTAACTCCTTCTAACCTCAACTTACTGCCTATTCAGATTCACTTTCTCAAGTACCTCTTACAATTTTCTTAATATTCAAATGCACACTGTGTTCCAACGTGATTAGTGAGCAGATGGAAACACAACTGTAATTTAATGTGCAACATAACTAAATTTGTAGTAGGTAGATTTTTAGTAACAGCTTGAAAATTTAGGTCATTAAATTCATTAACAAGCTTGAAGATATGAATGTCTCATCTAGTTAATTGAGTGCTCATGTAAAAAACTAACATATGCATACATTTCACTACGTAGCTGATTTTACCATTCATCAGTGACACTCTTATAATTTAAGTAATTTCCCACATGAAATTTTAAAATAAAGTGGTGTACTGCAACGTATCAACATTTAAATGACCAAAAAGAAATACAAAGCCATGGTCACTGCCTAGATGTAAGATATCAGAAATGATAAAATTGGATAAAACACTGAACACACAAAGCTTAAGTGGAATATCTGAGTTCTCTTACTTACAGTTGCCCTGTTGACACTGTATGTACTGAAGAAATACATTCAGCATTGATGCATACGAGCCTTATGACTGATGAAAGGCAGAAATAGCATTTTATTCTGGACTAGCTCTAATCTCATCCAGTGGCTTGAATCTCGTTAGCAGCCTGAACAGAGCATGGAAGTTCTTGCAGCTAAATCCCAGCCTACATTCACGTGAAAGAACTGATTCATATACTTTATGGCCTCTCTGGGATGTGCACCAAAGCACGGCCAGCAGTGACAACCTCAAGAGTAGCTCCAAAGACACACTACTACTGATCTGAGCTTAACAAGGCCAGATTAGATGGGGCCCTGGGCAGCCTGGTTTAGCATTAGGTGGGAAGGTTGGTGGCCCTGCATGTGGCAGGAGGGTTGGAGATTCATGATCCTTGAGGTCCATTCCAACCCTGGCCATTCTGTGATTCTGTGATTCTGTGATTAACAGCAATGTAGACAGAACCCTTAAGTACCAGAGCACACTACTGCTTGCTCCTCCTAAAAGCTGTGTGCCACATACACAGACATGGCTGCTCTGATTTTCACTACTTCTTTCAAACATTTACACATCATGTGTGCTAGTTTCTTCTGTAATATGTTTTTGAAGAAATCTGAAAGAAATCATGTATCTACACAACTCTAGTACTACTGGTTTACTCCATCAAGAATCCCAACAGCTCACAGTCATGTACACTGTCCTTGTTAATCCTTGTTGTGACTTACACCAGCTTTGGAAGCGTGACCAGTGGTCTGAGGTCATCCAAGCATAAAAGGAAAAATGTCTAAGAGCTCCACAGAGAAAAGAACCTACATTTCATTCAGTCCCTCACAAGAAGAAGGCTATTTTACATTGGTTGCTTCTATTTATTTCCATGGAAACGACAACAGATACAAAAAGCACAGTAACATTACTTGATAGACCAAGTTCTCAGCTACAAAACATGATTTTTTCAATGTAGTCATCACCATTTACTATGCACTGCAACCAGCAATGAACGAGAGCCTGCATGCAATGCTTGTAAAAATCTGCACCAGTGCGGCCGACCCACTATTTCACAGTTGCTATGACAGTGTCATTGCTGGGAAAATGTTGCCCACACAGCAGGCATTACTTTCAGAACAGTCCTCATAATTTTCTGAAGAAAGCAATGTTTCTATATCATACTTGATTATAATACAGGTTGATAATGATACTAGTACACTTGGAATATGGATTATTACACTAATGAAATCACAGTTGAACACGTGATTTGGTAGCACATAAAACATCCAAATTCTGCACAGTACAAGTGATAGCAGATGAAGGAGCAGCAATAAAACTTTTCCTTTTTGGAGACGAATGACAGTTGGAGCATTTTAAACTATGAATTACTGATTTCTAGACTTATCCACAAGAGTTTTTCTATATGAGGTCATAAAACTTAATTACTTTAAACAAGGAATAGAATAGAAAACTTCTTTACCATAGCAGCAGAGAAAAAATTAAACATAAAAACTAAAACTGGAGGATGCACAGATCTGCTCTGAAGGTTTAAGATATTAATAGAAAGATAAATTCTCTCTAAAAAGCAAACAGATTAGGATAGCTCATATCTCAGAAATCCCCCTGTGGAACAGTTTGCTCAATTAGATAGCATATAATAGCAAATGAAGAGGAAAAATATTTTTTACTGAGAATTTTTTTTTTTAAAGTAGTGTTATCCATTCAGACTTACTGAAATGTTACTGAAATTTCAACATCCTTTTTACAAAACTACTGTCTCTTTTTTATGGCAAGTCACACACAGACTTCTATTTGTTGAGATTAATTATTTTAAATTTTTTATTTTTGTTTTAAAACACAAATTAATGCTCCTTCAGCAATCAGTTTAGTCAGGCATGCCTGACTTTTTATTGACAAATAGCTTTAATTTCAAGTAAAACAACATACAAGAAATATCACTACACATTTACGTACCTTAGACTGTGTCTACCTCCCTACTTTCAGCATCTTGTCATCCACTTGCAAGTTTATGAAGGTGTTGAAAACCCTTTACTTACCACTGGCAAAAAACAATGCTCCAACCCCCCAAAAAACTATTACACACCTATTTCTCAAAGCAGCATTTTCAGAAGATCTAGATAACCCCTTGGATGTGACATACCATATACCTTCCTAGCTTTTTTTGGTGAATGGAAAAAGGGAAACATTACTCCCATTTTAAAGAAAGGTAGAAAGGAAGACCCAGGAAACTACAGGCTGGTGAGCTTCACCTCTGTGCCTAGGAAAATCATGGAACAGATCCCTCCTGGATGTTATGTTAAGGCACATGTGGCAGAAGGAGTTGATGTGAGAGAACTAGCACAGCTTCACCAAGGGCAGGTTGTGCCTGACCAATCTAGTAGCTTCTACGATGGAGTGACAGCATCAGTGGACAAAGGAAAAGCAACTGATGTGGTCTACCCCAGTTTCTGCAAAGCCTCTGATATGGTCCCATACCACATACTTATTTCTAAATTGCAGAGGTATAGATTTAAAGAATTGATAACTCACAGGAATTGGTTGGATGGTTGCAGCCAGAGGATTATAGTCAATGGATCTGTGTCCAGGTGGAGATCAGTAATGAATGGTGTTCCCCAAGAATCTGTCTTGGGATCAGTCCTCTTCAACATCTTTACCAATGACACAGACAGTGGGATTCAATGCACTCTCAACAAGTGTGCTGTTGATACTGAGTGTTGCAGCTGATTAAACAGAACGAATCATAGACTCTTTTGAGTTAGAAGGGGCCTTTGAAGGTCATCTAGAGTCCAACTCTCCTGCAATGAACAGGGACATCTACAGCTAGATCAGGTTGGTCAAAGCCTGGTCCAGCCTGACCTTGAATGCCACGAAGGATGGGGCACCCAACACCTCTCTAAGCAACCTGTTCCAGTGCCTCACCATCCCTATTGTAAAAACACTTCTTCCTCATGTGCAATGTAAATCTCTCCTCTTTCAGCTGGAAATCGCTTCCCATTGTCCTATTACCAAAGACCCTGCTAAAGAGTGTGTCTTCTTTCTTATAGCGGCCTTTCAGTACTAGGGGGCTATCAGGTTGCCATGGAGCCTTCTCCGGGCTGAACAATCCCAGCTCTTTCAACCTGTCCTCACAGGAGAGGTGTGTTCCATCCTTTGGATCATTTCTGTGGCTCTCCTCTGGACATGCTCTAATAGCTCCACGTCCAGTTGAGGTTACACCAGTACAGACTAGAGGGGCAGAATCACCTCCCTCGACCTGCTGGCCACACTTTTTCTGATGCAGTACAGAATATGGTTGGTTCTCTGGACTGTGAGGGCACACTGCTGGCTCATGTCCAGCTTGCCATCCACCAGTACCCCCAAGTCCTTTTCAGCAGAACTATACTCCATCCTTAGATCCCCCAGGTTGTACTAATAGGAAGGGTTGTCACAACCCAGATGCAAGACCTCGCACAAGGATTTAGTGAACCTCATGAGGTTTACCTGAGTCCCCTACACAAGCCTGTCTAGGTCTCTCTGAATGGCATCCCGTCCCTTGGGCATGTCAACCACACCACACAGCTTGGTGTTATCCACAAACTTGCTGAGAGTGCACTTGATCCCAGTGTCAGTGTCACTGACGAAGATGTCAAAGAGCACAAAGAAGAGACCTGGACAGGCTTGAAAAGTGGGCCCTTGAGAACCAAATGAGATTCAACAAGGCCAAGTGCAGGATATTGCCTTTGGGTTGGTACAATCCCAAATATGTGTACAAACAGAGAAGCAGCCCTGTGGAGAAGGACTTGAGGGTTCTGGTGAATGAAAAGCTTGGCATGAGCCAAGAACATGCCTTCAGCCCAGAAGACCAGATCCTGGGCTGCACCAAAAGAGAGGTGGCCAGCAGTGTGAGAGAGGTGACTGTCCTCCTCTGCTCTGTCTTCATGAAACCCCATCTGTAGTACTGTGCCTACACCTGGGGCCCCCGGCAGAAGAAAGGTACGAAGCTGTTGGAGCAGGACCAGAGGAGGGCCACAAAGATGATCAGAGGGCTGGAGCACCTCTCCTACAAAGAAGGGTTGTGGGAGCTGGGCTTGTTCAGCCTGGAGAAAACAAGACTCTGGGAGTTCTCAATGTGGCCCTTCCAGTACATGAAAGGAACTTATAAGCAAGACAGAGACTTTCTACATGTTTTGATAGTGATAGAACAAGAGAAAATGGTTTTCAATTAAAAGAGGGGAGAATTAGGTTAGATGTTAGGAAGAAATTCTTTACTCTTTCTTTACCTTTACAGAGGGTGGTGAGGCACTGGAACAGGCTGCCCAGGGAAGTTGTGGATGCCCCAACCTTGGAGGTGTTCAAAGCCAGGCTAGATAGGGTCCTGGACAGCCTAATCTGGACGGTAACTCAGCCCATGGCAGGGGTGCTCAAAACTAAATCATCTTTGAGGTCTCTTCCAACCAAAGTGATTCTCTGAATTCTTGAAGAGAAAAACTCCTCTACTTTTATAAGGCACCCATTATAGCAGATTGGAAATCTAAATTAATATTGAAAAAAAAGCAGAAAAATCAAATATTTGTCACAAGAAGACTTCCAAAGACTACAGCCTTTCAGTTACCAAAAGTTTCTAGGAAGATTACGAACAAAACAGCACAGCTAATTTGGTATAATCTTTTCACATAAATCAGTTTTGAATCCTTTGTAAAGAGATTTATGAAGCATTACAAATCCTTTTGTGTGTCTAAGAAAGAAAGGAGAAGTGAATGAGTTAAGTATAAGACATAGTCCAGGCACGACTACAAAGCAGAATATTGTTACTATTTTACCAATATCGTTATTTCAAATATTAGTGTGTAAAAGAGCTACGTGATTCAATCGCGAAGGACAAAAAGATTTTTTAATTATTTTTTCATAGGATTTACAATCAGTGTAGTAGCTTTGAAATAGCACAGAGCACTAAAACCTTAAGCCTTTAACAAAGGCTGTTTTCAAACTAATTTCTGTATGCATTTATTTTGGATAACTTCGGAAAATTCGAAAGTATACCCAGTTTGGGCAGACTGCCTCAGCACATACATTTTTGAAAGAGAAAATAAAGGGAATATTAAGTAGCAAGATAATACAGCATTTCCATGGTGTGAGTGTGTGGGGGGGAATAAATCAGGCATGGAAATATGCATTTAACTCACTAAATCACCTGAAATTTCATTCTGAAGACAGAATACACCATTGACTTTCACCAAATTTGTGTTCTTCATACTCCTTAAAAACAAAACAAAACAAAAAAACCCAAGAAAAAGCAAAACAGTTTTTCTGCCCAGATAAGGAAAAAAGATGCAGAAGAAAACAGTACTTTCAGAAGTGAACAGAGCTCTAAAAATAGCCAAAGGCTGATTACTGCCTGACTAGGTGGGAGGGATAGGACAGGGATGCAGTAAGTTAGGTGGATCCTGTATGCCATTAACTCCCTTCATTGAGCCCAATAAACCTATTCAGAGTGAAAATTTTAGATAACTCTGGTCAAGATCTTTTTTAGAGGATAGATGTTTCCTAGTAGAAAAATGGAGGAATATTAGGCTGGCAAAGAAATTTCTGTAATCTGCTCCCAAAGGACGCACTCCTTTGCCTTCCTTAACTAAATTACTTGCCCTTACCAAGGCTTTTCTAGAACACAATGTATATTTTCTGTTATGAGACTACAAGAGCAGTGAGTGGTCAAGATAGTAACTTGTCTTCCAAGCCAGGAGTAATAAAAAAGCCTTATATTTCTTCTCGTTGCTACAGAAGCAATGAGTAGTTTTGCTCTAACAGCATGATCTAACACCATGGTGAAAAACACAGCTAAGGGTTATTTTGAATTCACTTCTGTCCTACCCTTCTCCTCTGAGAAACACCCAGATTCACGCACTGCCTGCAGCTGACATTCTTCAGGGTAAAAGTCACACCAGATCTCCCATTTTTCTCCAATAATCAGAAGGGACAGATTAAGAAGACAGATTAAAAAAACCTTAAAGCACAGAATCCTAGAATCATAGAATGGCCTGGGTTGAAAAGGACACAATGCTCATCCAGTTCCAACCTCCTGCTATGTGCAGGTCACCAACCAGCAGACCAGGCTGCCCAGAGCCACATCCAGCCTGGCCTTGAATGCCTGCAGGGATGGGGCATCCACAGCCTCCTTGGGCAACCTGTTCCAGTGCCTCACCACCCTGTGGGCGAAAAACTTCCTCCTAATATCCAACCTAAACCTCCCCTGTCTCAGTTTAAAACCATTCCCCCTTGTCCTATCACTATCCACCCTTGTAAATGGCCGTTCTTCCTCCTGTTTATCCGCTCCCTTCAAGCACTGGAAGGCCACAATGAGGTTTCCCCGCAATGTGTTATGGCATAACAGCATTTTGTAAGAAGAGATAGAAGTGCTTTACCTCATTATTATGGAGACAGAACTCCTCAATCATTCTTGTTACACTGCTGTGGTATTAAAGAATTAAGCATACACAGAAAGATCAGATGTAAGAGATCACTGACAAGTAAAACCCAGGGAAAGCTTTATATGAGGTAAACCCAGAGAACAATCCTTCAAACTGATCTGGATTAACGAACTGCAACACTGCTTACAGTTGCAATTGAAACAAGAATAACTCTATACATTTGTTGGTAAAAACACAGAATAAGTTTTTCTAAGCATATTTGTGATCAAATGGCATCCTTAAAAGGAAGAAGAAAGCATCTAGTTTGAAGAGAGAGAGTGGGGTAGAGAACAGAAACGTGCTGCTTGGTGGATGAAATTTTAAGACTAGGATTTCCAGTTTGATTCTTTCTTCCATTTAAAAAAGATTTCTCCACTCATAATCATAAAATGAATCCAGTATAACTGACTTTGTCAGTGATTTTCTAGATATGTGTAATTACTTTCCAAAATTGTTGAAACCCTCCTGCTAAAATAATATATTTTTCAAATAAGTGAGTAAACACACACTTAAAGTAACCCACCAGTATATACTGGAGTTTTATCATAAAGATCTCTAATTAAAATAACTTAAAGGTTTGGACAGTATTTCATTCCAATGGATTCTACCTTCCATAGAATAGAAGGACTGAAAAACACATATCCTTGATTCATAGGCCACAGCCATCCATTACCTGAGATCCAATACCCTAAAATCACGGGTAACCAAATAATTCTTTTCAAATAATGACACCCCATCATCTGACCCCCTCCCCCCTCTCTTTTTTTTAATAGAACATTTTTTGCCTCAGCTTCAGTGGGAAAACCATTTTTACTGAACTCTTCCACAAGCAAAGAAGTATGAAATGTGGAGCAAATCTAAAAGTGTTTCAGCTCGAGCAGTTTATGTCTGTCAAAGACACAAGCCACCACACTCCACACAAGGAATGGAATTATGTAAGAAAGAAGCATTGGGCAACTTAGTGCCACTGAAAATGCTTACCTGAAGACCATTTCTGAAAAGACAAATGTTTTCAATCAAACTCCAAAGTCTCCCTTCTGTCCAGTCTGCTTTTTAAATCTTGTAAGGTAAGTCTAGAAGGACCAGAAATCTGACATGCTAGTAGATACGACTGTTTCATGATCTCTAGTTGGTACAACTGCAGAAAGTTTGGACAGGTATTTTAGATCTTTGTCTCGAATGAAAAAAATATTGTAACAGGCTGAAGTTAAATAATTATGCAGCAACTCTCCACTATATACCTCCTCACAATACTCGAATTCATTATAACAAGACATAATTGCATGCAGACCAAGAAATATTTTGACAGTTAGTTTTATACTTCTAAGTATTTTATTATAAGCCTAATTAAGGATAATTAAGACTATTATTCTGAGAACAGTAGCCAAAAATAGTGTGAATAGCCGGGGTGAGGACAGCAATACTGTACGTACCCTAGAAAACACTTATTACCACAGCATTGATTTTGCCACGTAGAAATTTTGAGTAACATAAGAGCTTTCAAGTAAAAATGTTCCCAAATAGAAGCAATGTTTACAGTGTATATTTATTCAACACTGATAGTTCCCTGAACGCTAAGTATAGAAACAAATCATGTTTTGCATGCCCAGAGAGGCCTCTTCCTTCTTAGTCTTCACAATCACTTCCAAACAGAAGTGACATTAAAATTCTGCAGAACATCCTGCTTATGTGAAAAGAATAAGATACGCTGCCAATGAGAGCACTTGTTTTAGAAGCTGATTCCTGAATCCTGGATTTCAGTCTGGAATGTTTCATTGCTTTTTCTAGAAAAAAGACTACATGAAGCTGCAGTAACTTTTTAATCTACTACATACAAAAAATGTTTATTTCATAATTGTTAAAAATGCCAAGGTATTCATTCCTGTAAATGTCCTCTTAGCTTGTCTGAATGATGAGAACTATTGTTGTATTAGGATTAATTTGTGCCACAAGGAACCATGCATTGTCTTCCAGGATGGCACACACACAGTGCAATACACACTTTTGTTGAAGAAGGTGGTGATAGAAGTTTTAATTCTTGATAACTGAAAACATCCTTTTGAATTTCCACTCTTAACACAGGACTCCACTAATTCAAAACACACTAGTTCACATGTTGCATTACCAGCATCAGTTAAGTTTGAAGCCAGAAAAGAAAATACCTGTGATAAGCTTGAAAAACTTTTAAGCAACGTTTTCCATTACATAAAAAGTATTAATTGTTTTCTCATTACCTGAAACATGTTTTCTTCTCCTAGTTTTTGAAGTCTTCAGAAAATTAGACTAATCGTGCTAATAACTACATACACAAACCTGGACTGTTCTGTGTAAAATGAAAAGCTTTCCCAACAACTTTGAACTTTAGAAATATAACTAGCTATAAAATTGGAGCCTAAGCATACAGAAGGGAGAGCACATGCTTCCTCTACTTGCCCTAGCTTAAGAGTAGGCATTTCCAGGAAAATACATCCAAAATGACAAGTGTAAATTTTCCAAGTGAATCAACTCTTCTGATAATGAGGAGAGGAGCCGGTTGCTTATCAGGGATTTTTAATTCTGTACAGCTTAGGACTGCGTTTGGTTTTTTTGTTTTGTTTTTGTTTTGTTTGTTGTTGTTGTTTTTGTTTTTTCTTTCCCTACTCAATGACTATGCATTGCTTTCAATGGTGGCTTTGGTGAAGAATCTTCTTAAAATGGATTAATGATCAGTGTGCCTTGTAGTATTCAAGTACGAAAACGGCACTTATTTACCAAACTATAGCAAGGAACAGTAGTAATGAATAGTTTGCTTGATTGTGGATGCATGATCTCACTGGCAGTATCAACAAATGGGCTATATTTGCTTCCTGAAGCTTTTCAGCACCCTTAATTCTATGCAGAGATTTCAAGGCATTGAAATAAGCTTCAATAGTAGTCTAATTCACAAGCGTCTAATTGAAATATTGCTTCTGCAATGCAAAGACAGCAGATGTAACAGCTTTGTGGGAACACATTTTTTAAGCTGAGACATTTTCCTCCATATTCCCACATCCATTGCCATGAAAGGCCAACAGCCAAAGAAAGTGTAGTTTTAAAAATTCACTGATTGATCCAACTCCAATACTTAATTGCAGTTTTCAAAGTGGGAAATCTGAACGCAAAACTTACAAAAGGACTTATGTATTATGTGTGCTAAACTCAAGTCTGCAAGAAAAAATTGTTCAGAACAACCACACACCAAAAAGACTCAGATTAGATGTCTGAAGAAATTACTTGGAAAAATATACATAAATGAGAGCAAAACAAAGTTGAATTTTTCTTTAAACAGTATTTTCCTATTACCTATAATGGGGAATAATTGCTTATTTTATGTTTAATTCTAGAGAGAAAGAATCCTAACGTTTTCTTGAACATTCAAGAGTTGACAGAAGACAGGAGTACTGATTTTCATTTTGCATTTACTTGCCCCTTTAAATAAAAATCTTGGGCAAAGAACCAAGTAAAGATCATTCTTAAAAGTTAATATTATCCTTTTGTGCATCTCAGCAGACAGGTTCTTTATCAAACCGCCTGATAATTAAGTGAGCTATGCTAATGCAGCAAATGATACAGGAGGCAGGAAAAGATGAACTTGAGGCACAAATATTTAAAAATTCGTATCTTTTCCATATCATAAAGATAAACCACACTATATGTATCATTTAGAGAAGGATTCTGGAAGACTATACAGTGTAGTAACATTAAGACTTCACACAATTCAGTGAGTTACACAGATGATCAAACAACACCCACATTCCTTGGCAAAATGTTTAAAATCCCACAAATTTTCAACTACATTTGAGACATGCTGTTGAAATTACCCTTAATTCTTAACAAGAACTACACCATGTTCTAATAACAGTCCTATAAAGCATTTTGCATAGAAATAGAGCAGTAAAAAAAAATAAATCAGATAAGTATGAATTACTAACGTAAGGATTACTGTCTGAGAAGCACTGATATGTGGAAACTTAAGACCCAAGACTGTAAAAGCAGAATGTCTCCAGAGTGGGAGCTGAAAAAAGGTTATAGGAACAGCATCAAATACACTGGCTCAATTAGCATGAGACGTGTCAAACAAGATTTTTTAGAGGAGATTGCAGGAGATTTTTTTTGGCAGCAAGAAAGCAAGCAGAAGTGTCATTTCCATCTTTTAGCACAGTGGCTATTAAAAGAAGTTGCTTTTATATTTGAAAAAAAGAAAGCACTTAAAAGAAGCAAAGACATTCTGAAGGAAGTGTAAAAAAAACCCTTTCCTTTTAAAAATCTAGACTCTCTTGGAAATACTTCAGATGACTACCATGCTAGCAAGTAACTTAAAATACATACGTGACTCCAAAAGTAATGCTTCCTGTTTATTGTCATGGAAACTACAGCAGATACAAAAGAGTACAATAACACTATTTGAGAGAGCAAATTCTAAGCTAGAAAACATTTTTTAGCATAGGTACCATCATTAGCTGTGCATTTTTGCCATTCTTGAACAACAGTATACATGCTGCATTTGTAAAATTCTGCACCACCAGAGGTCACCCACAGTTGCTGTCAACACTGCAGAAACACACCACCCACCACCTCCCTGTGCTCACAGCCATCATTTGGTCTCCATAAATGTTCAGCAAGTGTTGATGAATGTCAATTTGGTGCCATTTTTTCTGCATGGAGGAATTCAGGGACATGCCTTTTCTTCTTACATGTCAGATGCCATTTTGTCAGACTTCTCCCTCTGCTGCCATCTGCTGCATGGCCACAAAATGTAACAGAATACTTACAGAAAGGTCCAACCTCTGCTGCCATACTGCTAACATTCACCTCTGATGTCATGGGTCAAAATAATAAAACAGGAGACATTACTTTCAAGACAGCCCTTGCACTTTTTTTCTGAACTGTAGTATAAGTACAGAAACTCACAATGTATATGCAAAATAGAAGAACGCATTTCAGAAAATAAACTACTGTCAGAGCTTGAAGTACCTTTTCAGATACTTGTTCTTAGAAATAAGTTTTCACTATCAGTCAGGAATATCAACTACTCTGGACTGATGCAAAAATTACCAGCAAGCAGTTTTGCTGAAGGAAACATTTCACTGTTGTATGCTTCTATAAAGGAAGCTTAATTTTTTTGCAAGAAAACAATTTTGCTAATGAATTAGATATTACTTCTGGTTTTTAGATTTCTTCTATTTAGTTATCATACTTTCCTCTTAAGCAAAAGAAAACATGTTCCAAACACACAAAGTAGTGAATTTTCTATTCCAAAACCGAGTAACTTCTCAGCAGAACAATTAGACTTCACAGATGTTTTTACAGAAGCTGAAATTATTTGAAGGAAACACTGTAAAAATGTAGGACTTGGTATTGTGATTTGACAACAATCAGAAGTAAGTTTTTTAAAAAGATACTGTACAAAGCTTCTGATAATGAACTGAGAAATCACAGAATCAACCTAGGTTTGAAGAGACCTTCAGATTATCAAGCCCAACCATTAACCTGATCTCCTGAGTCTCATCACTAAACCACAGCTCTTGGTACCACCTCAGTGAACATATTACAAAATGTCTGATGCATGCTGAATCTAAGTAAGGTTAGCTGCTTTACTGAAGCTTTTCATTAACCATTCCCAAAATCTATTATGTATTAGTAGGAAGGCAAGCACATGGCAACAATTGTATTTGCTGTTCAGGGCATCACTTTCCACTGGAGATTTTCAGAACCTAAAAACTAAAACAGGCAAAAATCTCACCATATACGTTTCACTTGGCAAGTTTTCTTAACAAGAGTGTTTCACACTCCTGTCCATTCTTCTACCAAATATATTCTGCTGACATTGCTTGCTGAAGTCAGGCATCTGTCTGCTTCAACAATGGATCAAAGCTCTAACAGCAATTCTTCTATTCCAGAATGCCTTCTACAAGCAGCCTCTCAGAATAAAACAAACCGCATAAAGATCAAGAAGATTTAAGAATAAAAACTCATTTACCTCACTTAGATTTTCTAAATAAAAGTAATTTGAAGATGTATTTTATTGCTATGCAGTTCATAATTGCAAGAGGCAGATCAAACATGATTGACATGAACTGTTATTTTTAAATCAGACAACACGACTGCTTGGTCTATGCAGTATCCCTTTAACACGACATTTATGAGATAAATGCAAGCATTTTATTGACTTATATAAGAAGCTGGGACTAAAAGAAAACAAAAATCACCCCATATGCCGTCAAATTCCAACCTAACTGTACGATATCTTCCAAAAGTCACAACAATAAGAGGATGCAGAAAAGATACTGTAAGTTATTTCTCAAAAATAGCTATTAGATTTCTCAAAAATTATTTTTTCTCCATTCATGAGAACTTTTGACAGACATGTCATATGAGTCAGGGAAACAGTAATGATACTCTGTAGATTTCCAGACCAAAGCCTAGCTAATGCCAGTCTAATAATAATAATAGAAGTGCTAGATTTCTATAAAAATGCTATAGTCTCCATGTCAGTAACTACTGACGAGGTGTAAATGGAGCATTACTTACAAAAAATCTACAGTCTCTGCAGGCTGCATCTCTTGTAGGAACAAGATGAGCTACAATATGGAAGTACTGGATCATGGAGAATATTTTTCTTCATTTAAAAAAAATAATTTTTATTTTATATATTCTGGAGACATTAATAGTTAAAATATGAACACAAGAGTGACCATGGGAAGCTGTGAAATAAAAGGCCAGTCCAAGGCCTTTAAATAGTTGGGAATAGTTGGAACTGGCCTCTACAACATGAACCCTTTTTTTAATTAACATGACAAGAGGTAATGGTGTTCACAGCAACAAATAAGTTGCAACTCCAGGCTACGTAACTGAGCAGAAATAATTGAAAATTACAGCCTAGCACCCCAAGGACACCAATTTTCAGAAAAGAAGTTTTAAACTTGCCAGAACTTGTATAGAGTTTCATTTTTAGCCAGGAGGTAGTATTTCTGTGCAGTGGACTGAGCTCTTGGAGGTTTTAATCCTGCTATATAACAACTGTTTTTACGTTATCCCTCTTGCACAGTATATCAATAGCACATATAACACCAATTGACCATGAAGACATCAATGTAAAACTTAAAACCAAAAAATGTAACTAGGATGACAGAATCATGCATTGGTTCCTGACTAGTAGACACTGAGTCAGCATCTGAACTTGCACTTTGTGCGTAAGTTTGCTAGCACTCCATTCAGCTTCAATCTTGGATGCAACTTAACAAAATGACAGTGGTCTTCTTAAAAGGCAGAAAGGTCAAAAATAGAAAACTTACTTAGGAAGCCTCTCAAAGACTTTATTCTAGCAGCAACACTACTAGATACACACACATGGCCTCACACTATTCTGAGTGCAGAAGCATATCTACGCTCATTTACAAACTGTCCTAAGTACAGCAGAAGTTAATTACAAATGTACTTGCTCTCTGTAAACCAAACATGAGGAAAAGTATTAGAAAGCAATCCTTAACATGTTCTTTTCTTTTTTTTTTTTTTCAGATAAGTTAACAGAGATATGCCACCAAGTCTTGCTACTTCAAATGGAGTTCTAAAAATATTCGCCGTTGGTTTGTCTTTCCTCTTTCAAACTCCACTCAGGAGGCAATTTTTTACAATTCCAATTTAACTACATGAAATGGACTAAACTTTTATACCTTTCTTATGCCTAACACACTTTTTTTTTTTTTTTAAACAATGTTCATTGTTAGAAATATCAATGATGAACTAAATGGTTAGCTCATTTTCTGAAAACCCCTGACACATTGCAACCAAAATTTCCTGATGAGTATCGCTGTAACAAATTATGTTGTATTTTTCTGTTTCTCTTGCATATCATTTGTGTGGTTAAACATAACTGAAACTCATGACTAGCTCTTATTGTGTGGAATCCAATAACTTTTACTTGGATTGTGATGCTTGCTTTGATCGGTAAGCCAATACTTCTGGTTTATCACTGTATCACAAAAGTCAAAACAATATAAATCACTTAAGTCCTACCTACTTTACCCACCACTAAGGAAAGCTATTAGTTTATGCCAGCTATTCAGCTTCAATTCTTACAACTGGAAACAGTTGTAAGTGAGCAGAAAAACTTCATTGTGTGTGTAAGTCATGTTCGCATTTTTAATGCTTGGTGATACAGGATGACAACCCCTGCAGTTCTAAATTAAAACTAGTATGACTTCCATTGTATACTGTCCTCTCTGCATTGTTTTCTCTGTGTTCTTAGTCTTAAAAACTTGAGAGACTGCAGACTGAGAACCATTAAACAATATAGTTAAAATAGACACTTAATTATCAAGTTCCAGCTCACCTGCAAATTGGTTGATAGTCATTAGTCAGCAATCTATAGTGGAACATTCAAATCATTCTTGCAAAAAAGACTAGTATGTTTAATTTAGCTTTTAAGGGACTAAAGCATAAAATCATCTTAACCTCATTTTTATCAATTTCCCATTGAAAAACTTTCATAATGCAGAATTAAAAAAACAGTTTCCCAAAACTGTTGGGAAAAAAAAACCCTCACTCGAAGTAACACTGCAGAAGACACTGCCCAATATCTGATTCGAGATTAAGACTACTTTAAAATTGGCACAGCTTAGTGATCTTCAGTTCTTTCAAAACAGATGAGACTCTGGTTTTCAACAGATAGTTATTATGACCATTTTTTTAAACAATCCCAAAACACTGCAGAAGCAAGCATGACAATTCCACATACTTACAAAAAAAGTTAGCTACAAACTAAGGTTGACAACAAAGATTATGAGGTCAAAAAACATATTGAATAATGCTGAAACACAATGAAACATCATTAACACTTCTCTTTACGTTCAACAAACTCATACCTGGGTACACTGCCTGTTAAGCTTTTTTCACTTGATGATGATGATAATGATGACGACGATGACCGAGGTCTCTGATCCGTTTTCACTCCTGTAGCCTCTGTTGCACTAATCTGAGGTTTTTCACCTTTCTCTTCTGGCTTTTTTTTTTCACTATCACTTTCATCACTGCCTTCTCCTAAGATGTCATCAACCTGCCAAAGAGTGAAGAGTCAGTGTGTCCTCTAACAGGCTTTAACATAGTCAATACTACATAGTTATTAGACAGTTAAGTAATCATTAAGAGTATGCTTCCAGTTGTCTTGACTTCCTCTATGGAAATTCAAATTAAACACAAGCACACAAGTACCTTAAAGGCAACTTCTGAAACAGCTCCAGTAGCATTCTATTCAAATCAAATATATATAGTCTGCTTGAGAGATACGTATGTACTCATATGCAGGATTCAGTCACATAGCCTTAATTATAGTAACACTGAAGCTGTAAATAAGAAGTATAATATGGAAAAAATGTTGTTTTTTATCTACAAAATGGATAGTATTTTGTACTGTTACAGCATGTATTTATATGCCTAACACAAGTGCTTCTTTAAGACTCTAGCTAACAACTATGCGTATACTTATCTGTTTAGGAATATCTGGAAGTAACTTCAAAAAAGGGCATTTCTAACTATCTCACTATGAATGGAATTAAATGCAAGGAATCCTGCTGTAACCTATTTGTCTGTTCATGCTAATTAATAAAGGCAGGTCTATGAAAACATTTAGCTACTTCATTAAGCAACTGTTTCCCTTTCTGAATACTCGGCACAAGATTTCACACTCTCTCCAAATCATATTATTTAGCTCCATCATGTCCAGAACTACTAAAATTAACATTAAAAGCAAATCATACTCATGATCAATTCTGCTTCTCTTTTAGTCATCACGAACAGTGACTTCAAAAAAAGATGAAAACATGAGAAAACATAAATGAGGATCCCACAGGAGATCATGGAAAGAAGCTGAGTGTATTTATCTATTGATATTATTTTCCAGAAATCAGTTTCTCTCTCAGTCTAAGTTGAAACATGTCTTTCAGTTCTCACTAATGTCATACCTACTTTATCAAGACAAAAAACTCCATATATGAACACGCTCAGAAAGATTTTACATTGGTTTGTAATGGATAATTCTAAAAGGTAAATAAAGGCTGAGAAATAAGAAGGCAAAAAAAAAAAAAAAAAAAGGCAAACTCTTGCAAATGCTCTACTGCCCACATTGCAGAAGTAAATGAAATACATTTTTCATAGAAAAATCTCAAGAGACATCTTGCAAGCAAGGAGGGAGAGAAAACAGGATTTTGTTAACAGTCAAAAGAATATGCCTTTTATTTTTCCAGTGTTCAGAGACAGGCAATACGTAGAACCCAATACCAATGAAGATGCTTGATAGCAACTTCAACAAAAACGTAGGTGACTCTCAGGAAACTCTTCCTGATGACTTCAGAAAGATAGAATACATAGCAATAATCTTCAGACCTCTGGCAAACAGATGGATTTGCAGGGCTTATTATCTTTATTATCTATTATCTTTCCAGAAAGTGTAGTCAGCTACTCCTGTCTGACTGCTGTAATGCTTCTCGAGCTTTACAACAAACGGATTTTAAAAGCCTATGCTATGCTTGGATGAAATGACTTTTAAACAACATGAAAAGTAGTCAGGTTCTTAGATCAACAGTTTAAGTTGGTTTTCCATTGGTATTACAGTTTCTGGGATGAGAACACACCTTTACTAAGAAGGTAATCAGTGTACTAACATCCAGCAATTGACAGTGAGAGGACAGCAGAGACATAGAGCTCTGAACAAACTACTTTCCAGCAAGACCAGTGTTTCCAGCAGACCTTCATTACTAAAGCAGTGTTTTTCCAGAAAGATGTTTGTCACAGATGCTTCACAAACTGAAATTGTATATTTATTTAAAATACTTTGTACAGATGATTTTGCCAGACTAGCACTCCAGCTATTGCTATGTCTTTTTTTTTTTTCCACACTTCACAAGGATGGCATTTCTTGCAAGTCAAGAATGTCACTTAATCTGTAGAACTAGTAAGTTATACTAACTTTCATGTTTTATTTCAGTGAAAAGCATTTAAAAGTGCATGTGTGAGCTACATAAATATGGCAAATTTTGAAAATGGTTGCATATGAAAATAATCAATAAAGGATGATACTTAGAAGCCACTTTAATTAGGATGGCATCCAAACTGCAAACTTCTACTTAAGTATTTAACTAAACAGCCAGTTGTGCTTAAAAATACCGGGACAATCATTTTCATCTTTCAGAATTCCTAAGCAATCAAAAATATACTGCTTTTCCTTACACAAAGAGATTCAAGCCCTTCATTCCAAGAAATTGATAGGTTAAAAAAACCCAAACATTAATATTTAAGTGACACTTACCTAGACATATTCACTAGCTTAATCTGCATTGCATTTATTTTACTGTTCTTCCAATTAGCTGAATAACAAGAGTCTCAATGTTTCTAGTTCAGGCAATTATGTCTACAATTCAAACATGACCAGAAATATTGTAGAATATCTCAAGCTGTACATGTATAATTACTTGAGATATGATAGGACAGAAGTGTTAAAAAGAAGTTATACAATATACATTATGTCTTTTATTATTAGTTTTTTAATGTTTTGAGTTATATTGCTAGCATCCTGCAACTCCAGTGTACTCAGAACTGTCCCTAAGAATCAAACCAATTCAGTGTTCAGGGCTGGTTTGGCTTTTTTTTTTTTTAAATCCAAAACATGTTTTGGGATTAATATCTCCCTAACATATGAGTGATTCAAGATGAATTATTTGTTATAAAATGGAAAGAATTAGTGGTTTGCACTTGCACGTTACTTCTGAACTATAGGACACAAACTGCACAATGTAGTAAGCACACTGTATGTGGTTTATAAATTTTTCAAGCAAATAGGCATAACAGACAGAAAATGCAGAAGATGGTGCTTTTTAATTCTATCATCATTTATTTCTAAAGCATCTGAAGCCACATTTTCATCACAAAGCTAGCTCTGAGACATATGCATCTTGAAAATGCTGCTGATCATCCTAGTTTTGCCAGAATGAGCACTTATATTAGCACTTATATTTTTCTTCAGAGCACAGAGGCAATACTGCCAAAAGACGTTCTTCCACTGGAGAAACAGTGAATTACATGGAACAGTTTGGCATGCTCTGTGGAATATGAGAAGTCTCCCTAGAGGACAGATGGCTTGTTTTCATAAGCCCCCATAATTCTTAATTTGATCCCATTATCCTTCCAACCCTCCCTTTACTTCCAAGATTCCATTCTGCTTTATCCCAAACTACGTTCTTTTAGCAGGACAGTGAAGTTTTAGTACCTATTTCACATGAAATGCATTAGGAATCAGGAGCCTATTGGGAACTTTAACACAGTAGTAGAAGTGAAAAGCAAAAGAAATGAGATGGGGGGAAAAGTGACATCAAATAACTGCAAATTCAAAGGAGTACTTCTGCACCTATGAGATTAATGGCAAATGATAGTAGTGGGCTGTAAATCAAACCAGACAGAACAACAGTTCCATCTTCTAGCAGTTGTCTTACTCTGGGAGCACAGAGCTATGAAAACAAAACTTCTTAATACTAACACTTAAAACTTGAGCAAGATCAGATGGTGGTTAAATAACTTTTTCTTTCAGAATAAATGATGACTCCCTATTTTAATGTTGAGATGCCTTCTACTAGAACTCAGTCTAATTTTTACATACACTTTTAAATCCACTTTTTACATACACATCAATTTGTTGCATTTTACACTTGATAAAAGAGGCTGAGCTCAACAATCTCTCTTTCAATGTATCTATAATCTTTTTAATTTCTAGAGAAGACAGTAGCAAAAAAGAAGCGTATCAACACTGAAGGGTAAAGAAAATGTAAAGGAAGTAGAAAGACAGAATTCCTGTAAAATTCCAAAGGCAAAGAAAGCTCTTATGGAAAAAGAAATAAAATCAGAATCTGGCTGCATTTATTTTTATAGCTACAGGGAAACACTTCTATTCACATAGCAAAAAAATCTGAAGTGGAATTCTTAGGGTTTTTATGATAAGCTTTCAGAGCAACCAATTAGTCATGAAATAAGAAACCTAAAGCGAGGCAGAACTATTTTCTCTCTGCCCTCAATATACTAATATTCTAGGAAGATCCAAACCCAGCAGGATGGGTAGTTACAAAAATCCACGAGACACATCAGTGCTAACAGAAAGACTGGTTTTGTAGGCTATGAAACTATGGAAGTTGCAAATAGCAGGACAGTAATCACAAGCTTTGAATATTCTATCACTTCCTTGCAATACTGCATCTCTGTAAAACACTCAGCATAAATAAAGGAAAACAAAACCTGAGAAGACAACAGATGTGCCTGGATGACTCACTCGCTACTCAGTAAAACTTTTTAACAATCAAAGCAGAACTCTGCAATCAAGTTAGAATTAGATGAGAGTAGAAGTAGTAAAAGAATGTAAGTTTGTACAGTAAAAAAAAACAAAAATCAAAAAACTTTCTACCACAGTTTAACTGGTTATGGAGTTAAGGCAGTTGTTTCAGAACAAATCTGCAAGCTGATTCACAGCAAGAAATGGATCAGTTGCCAAAGATGAAACAGAACCACATCCAAAGCATAAATATCAAATTACAGTGGAAAATTGGCAATAAAAGAAAAAAAAAGGAATCGTTCATCAGAAAATAGGAGAGAAATTTGTAGAAAAAGAAGTTGCAATATCTGTAGACAAGTAAAAGGACTAGATGCACAGGAAAATAATTACAAGAAATGACTGACTGCCTTCGCTACAATTTCCACAGCATAAAACCTGTACCTTCTGAAAAAGGAACCAGAAAAGTATTGCAATACCAGAGATAAAAATGCATGAAGTTCTCTTGTCCTATACAAATTTATAAATACATGAACATATATTATAATCCACACATATATATATCTCCATATATAACATCTCCACATATTACATAGATGCATATACAGAGATAATAAAAATATTATATACTGTATATAAATACTTCCATAAAATATTTGTGTGCTTTTACGTAGCACATAACTTGATATCTTTTGCAGGGAGCTGGGGGAAAGGTGGAATTTCACTACTTAGAGCTTGGATGAATGAATGAATAGTACAAGTAAAAAAATATAATCTGGTAAAAGCCAGAAAAAAGCTTTATTTATAATTTTATCATAATAAATTGAGCACTGCATCAAACAATACCACTTTATCAAGGAAGAGATTAGGAGAGGGAAGAAAAAGAATAGTGATGACAGGCTTTGAGTGCTAAAACTAAGATTAGTCTTCCAGACAGAAAATCTAGAAAGCCAGCACCAACCAGAAATTGCCTAGCAGGAATAACACTTGCTGGAAGTGTACTGGAAGTACTGGAAGAAAAAAGAAAGGAAAAATGTATACAGCTGAATTCTTGAAAATAAGCACACAAGGACAGTACATGAAAAGCTGAAAAAACACTAGCTCAAAAACTGTTGATTTTCAAAGTGAACAGCTATAAAAAAAAATATCAGTGTTGATAGTCTGGCTTTCTATACAAAGTTATTTTAAAAATGGAACTGTATTTTATTTATATTGTTTTCTTGATATAAATTATAATTATAAGAACCAAGAGTAGGAATAACATATAAAACAAATAGTTTTATTTCTTTCAATAATTCATTAGGTCACCTTTGTAAGCTGAGATTCAGACGTTATACTTGTCTGCAAAACAAATCAAGTCCACAACATAAAACACCCCCAAAACCAACTTCTTCGCTAGCAAACGGGAATAAAACATCTTACTGTGCCCTTTTAATACAACAGCATTAACAATAATCGAGACCCCACCCATTACTGCTTTGTTCTTCAGCAGCAAAAGTACTTGAAAAGTAATCATATTTCTCCAAATGTGTTATGTAAAATATATCTTATCTTTTCTAAATATTCTGTGGCACATTTGGAGAGGAGTTGTACTCAGTGATCCTTATGGGTCCCTTCCAGCTTCAGATACTGCACGATTCCATGATATTTCTGTGAGGAAGGTGTTGCCTTTTTTCTCTATCCTCAGACAGCTCTTCTGGTTTAGGGA
The DNA here is from genome assembly GCA_037305975.1 of Chrysolophus pictus. Lineage (NCBI taxonomy): Eukaryota > Metazoa > Chordata > Aves > Galliformes > Phasianidae > Chrysolophus > Chrysolophus pictus. Next base: position 4,369,172 of record CM074577.1, read on the forward strand.
GCAAACAGATTTCTGACTTGCATAAAAAGTCAGACCTTTACACCAGAACAGAAGTATATCTGTAATGAGTGTTTCCTGCTCACTGTGATGTGGAATTCTGCTTATCCCACATTACTGATCTGCAAACACAAAAATTAGCAGCCTCTAGAAAAGTCTACCAGTTACAGGATGAAAAAAGCAATCATGTGAGGAAAAAGTCTTTAAGCCTTGGCTCTTCACTGAGAACAGCTGCTGTAATCAAATTTGAGTCTCCTGAAAGGAATCATTCCTCACTTAAAACACTGAAGGAATACTTCTTTCTTGTTAGCAAGCAGCTTTTCAGTTCCATGAGATTGTTCTCCACTGTACAGCTTACTTTTGCAACATCACATTCATTTTTCATCCATTATCACCTTATCCTGTCATTAAACAAAATACAAGTGTAGTAAGATATGGTCAAATAAGATCCCTCCCTTCTCTGCAAATTTACTTGGAAGGTCACATAAAACTTCCTCGAAGAGATGGAGACCTTGTGACTGAGCTACTCTGACATACTTTACAGCACTTGTATGATTTAGCAGCAAGATGTTAAACACAAAAAAGATTAACATCACAAATTTTACTCCAAATATGTTAGTTAACATTAGTTATCATTTTTTTTTTCTGTTTATAAAAAACTTTTTATTTGTAATTCTTGTCTCACCTAATGGAATAGCTTCTTATGTATATTTTTTATCAACACTTATTTGCCATTTATGAACAACTACTCGAGAATCAGGACATTACCTTCCATACCTTCAAGAACATCTAGTAAGACTTCTAAAGATGCTGTTAGAAAAGATATTATGACATGATGCACGTGCATAATTACACTTTCCTACAGTACAATGAAAGTGTGTATTAGGAGATCTGAACTTACACTTTGAAAGAAAATATTTTATTCTGTAAAAACATTAGAAGGACAAACTTGCTGGACACATCATGTCACTCCTCAGTACATGAGATTTAAGGGATAATGTGCAATGCATGTCAGTCTCATTTCTTCTGGGTAGTCATAGAAAATATATGAAACAACAACAAGTTCTTCTTTCTTTGGCATCATAGTGTTTTCTCACTTCAAATTTCTGACTTGATTTCTGGAATCAGGTACTACACACAGGCATGGGCTCCAATGCTCCTTTGTCTCTTTGTGTACAGATTTTCTCCTCTGTCACAATTAACATGGGCTCATTCAGAAGGTGGTGAATCAGTACAATAACAAACATAACAAAAAAGCAGTCTTGCTTACTAATACCATGTGATTTGATGTTTCTATTTAAATCTTCCCCGCATAATGAAAATTTTAGTATTAATCTGTTTTTAATAAACTATGTTGGAATGCTTTGTGTTTGAATATCACACCTGGCAGCTCTATTATAATCAGAAAGGGCAGCAGTAACCTATTTTATTATGCTGGCCTATAACAACAGAGGCAGATGTTGGTGGTACAGCAGTAGAGGTTGTATCTTCCCACCAGTATTCTATAACATTTTGTTTCTGTGTTACCCCCCCTCCCTGGAGACTTCAATGGTGAGGCTGGATCAGACCCTGAGCAACCTGATCAAGCTGTGGATGTCCCTGTTCATTTCAGGGGAGCTGGACTAGATGACGTTTTAAGGTCCCTTCCACTGTAAGGACTCTATGATTTTATGATTCTATGACAGATGGTACCAGAGGGACAGTCTGACAAAATAGTATATGGCTTAGAAATGTATATGAAGCAAAGGTATGCCACTGAATTCATCCATGCAGGAAAAATGCACCCACTGACATTCACTAATGCTTGCTGAACATTTATAGAGACCAGTGAATGCTGCCACAGTGAGGTAGTGGGCGATGCATTTCAGCAGTGGTGATAGTGACATAAAGGACAGGCCACTTTCTGGACAGCCATGCACATTTTTATGAGCACTATCTTGTTCACTGCTGGTGAAAATGGTGGAGACTGTTGAAAAACTGCTTTGTAGCTGAGAATTTGCTTTATCAAATAATGCTACTGTGCTCCATCAGTTGTAATTTATACACCTTCACTTCAGAGACACTTGTCAAGAAGTTCAGGTGGTCTTAAATTCCTGTTCCTCTTTCTTTCGGGTTAATATGCTTTTTTATTTAATGCTTACCAGCTGTCATTTATTGTATAACACAAAAATAATCCTGCATTCAAACTTCTAATACATTTGTCTTGCAATACTACAGATACTTTAAAAAACAGACCAGTGGTCTGCAAAGTAGAGGAATCACGCAATCAGAAAAGTTTTATTTTGTTTTAAACATAAACGGTTTATCTGACAAAATTCAGACTAAAAAATGAGTTTTCTTTGACTGTCACCCAGAATTCTCATTATTAATAAAATCAGTATTGTTAAGACACTCCAGCAACAGTATACAAGTGACATTTAAATGCTATCAAGTGCAAGCACCAGGAAGCTTTTGCCTTGAACAACAAAGCCTGACAGATGGAACAAAAATAAGCAGCAAGAGACACTAATTAAATCGCCAAGAACAATTTCCTTCTGTAGACATCACAGAATTCTCAAAAAAATTAGATTAACTGGGCAGCAATGCAATCTATAGAACCCACATAAGCATACTGCTCTGTTGAACTGTAATATACTTAAGTTCTTTACTTCAAAACACACTCTAAATCTTTCCCCTGCTCCCAAAAGAAAAGGTTTTTTCTTCTCTTAGTACAATTAATAATAAAGGATGCAAACTCCCTGTACAGCTGGTTGTGCTAGGAGAAAGACCACAAGCCCACGCTCCAATGTCCAGCTGTCATACAGTTACATCTTACATAATTTCATTTATATAAAATGAAGTTGCTATTCTGCTTTCCTAAGTTTGCAGATATTTTTTTTCTAATTGCACCCAAAGCAAATGTTTACGCTGACAATTTAAAACAATCTGAAGACTCCTCAAACTACCACAGAACCTGAGAATATCATCCTTCCTCTTACATTATTACAAATATGACATAACTTCTATTCAAACAACTTTGAATAGGCTGCTTCTAGTATTTTTTTTTTTTTTAAACACCCCAAAGCTCAGATGTGCTTTGAGAGCAGACAGAATAGGCTGCTGTTTAAGGGAGGTAGTACAGACACAGAGCAAGCAGAAAACGAAGTGATCAGAATTTCTTTTCTAAATAGATACTGAACCCTCTTGCAGCACATGGAACAGATCCCACTGCAAATGAACAGAGCTGAAAGGCTGGGCAGCACCTCTACTGAAAAGGCCCTGGGTGACAGCAAACTAAACCAGGGTCAGCAATACCTTGGCAGCAAGGAAGGATAACCACCACCTCTATTCTTCAGCCTAGGACTTGCAAACACAACAGTAAAAATGGTAACTGATACCAAGGCATTCTTAGCTACGAAAAACTTAAAGCAGTTATTCCTTGAATTACTAACATATGACCATACTTCAAACTGCAGCCTTCTCTTTTACCTGCCTACACTTTTCTCTCCATTCCCTCCCAGTGTGTAGGCCTATTTAAGACGTGGGCCGAAACCAACTGCTGAATAGTTACGTAGAAAAAGGAGGAGTGTTCCTGTCATAGAGCAAACCTCTTCTGGTTTTAACTGTAAAACTCAAGAGACAGAACAAATATAATTGGTTCATGTTCTTAACAGTCTAGAACTCTTTCCCAAAATGAATTTTCTGGTATTCTAGTATTCTGTATGCCCAGTTCCCACTACTTCTCTCATAACACTGCCTTATGATTTAATAGAAATCACCATCAGATCTCTTTTTTCAGTCCAAATGTTTTTCTTTCCTTAAAACACTACCCCTGTTTGTACCATCTTTGTAATTCCTTTCCTCCAAATGTCTTCACCAAGAAAAAGGAGAAACAGTTTCTCACATAATGGATTCTCTGAACTCCAACTACACTGGAATCAGTGCACAAGAAGGAGCTAAATAGGAGAAAATACTTAGCTTTTGCTTTAGCACATATTCTCAGAGGGTTTACAGAAAATAAAAGCATTTCAAAGTAATGATCAGAACTTGTCGAAGTACTTATACCACAAGTGCAATTCTCAGTGTTTGATGTCGTATTTGAGCTGTTTTTCAAACTCTCAGATAGAAAACAAGAGACTACTGCATTAGCTTCCCAAAAGGGAAACATTTTAAAGTCCTCAAACATTTTACTGATGACTCTCCAAGCACACTTAAGTCTAACAGGAGTTCAGTTTGCTCAAAGGCTTAGGGACATAAAACTTTCTAAAACTATTCCAGTAAAAGTTCCCTTGATAATTCTCACAATGAACATACCAAACTAACTTAGACCACACATTCACTTGATCTATTCAGAATAAACACCTGTTCTCAGTTTAAGATTTTTTTTTTTTTAACAATTTTAATTCCAGCTTTATATTATTCTATAAAGCAAATTCTTCTCCCCTTTATCTTAATTTTTAAATATCACCAAAGGTCATTCTAGAACTATTTGAAATGATTTTTTCTTTACTGAGACTGTGTATTTTTCTGTAAAAACTCTAGTTTGAATCTCCATTGGCTCTAAGCCTTATTTTAATACTGCAAGCTTTCTTCTACTAGAACAGTATCAACCATTAAACTTGATAAAATTTTCACTCCTGATCTGATACTTGAATGTCATTTCAAATAAAATTATCAACATCATGAATTTACACCATTTTTAGAGGGAAGCAGGGTACTGAAGTTTCACTTCACCTTCACAATTTCAAAAATCGTATTTGCTTTTTCTTAGAAAGCCAAATAAAAACACAGAAATTACTGGATGAAAACAGGACGCCAAAAAGGAAGAGGTCTTTTGTTTCCTTTATTCTAAGATTTTTCTGCTCCCCTCTATAACATCACTGAGGATCAAGCTGAAACTACACATTTAACAAGTAGGTATAAAGTTTAAATTTAGGCTCAGATGTCCTAGTCTTGCAAGAAGACCTTCAGAAGCAAGCATGACAATCAGTTTCAGCATCCTGCAGCTATACTGGAATATCTGATTATCTGGTGAACAGATAATCTCAGTGATATTAACAGCTTATTTATTTACCTTTAAGTATCTTTTTAAGGTGGACTATTGCCTAGCTACACCAGTTCCCTGTCCCTTTTCACTTTGTGTCTACACAGGCACCCATGCCAGCACAGTATATGAGACTAGAAATAGAATTTAGATAAGCATCTCTATTAAATGTACAGCCACAACTTGAATAGTGGAAACCTGCAGATCAACGACTGGGAAACCTATGGATAGGAGTGTTATCATATGCTCGTGACCAATTTAATTTAACTGAAGGATCAAACCACCTGCTTTTATTGTATCTTACTGGTATTATCAGTAGATTGCATTAAACATAGTTCAATTTGTGTGCTCTGAGTAATCTTCCAATTTTTTTCCATGACTGTTAATCTTAAAACAAAAATCCTGCAGTGGAACAAAAGCCTGAGCTGCATGCTCTTAAGAACCATGCTTCAGCCTTCCTGACTTAAACCTTAGGCAAAATCTTAGAGGAAGAAGCAACACCAATATACTCTTACCCCAGGCAACAGAAAGAACTGGTAAAAAACTAGAACTGACTACAACTGTTAAAGGTAGTAGAGGTGGATACTTCAGGGATCTCAGCCTGCTGCAAACATGCACTAGTACAGCACCCATCTTGTAAAGCTTTGTAAGTAACTGGGGAAAAAGTCATCACATCTGTACGTAATCTGCTAAGAATGCAATAAAAAAGCTTCATTTTACAGTTCCACAAGTCTCTTCCATCACTCCAGCTATTAGCCAGGGCATAGTTCTGCCAGAAGCCATAATACTTTTCTTATTCCTAAGTATTTACTGAGAGACATGCAGAACTAGACTAGTGATCGTGACTTTTATTAATGAAAGTGATCTAATTTACTAACAAAAGAATACTTGCATAAGGATTTTAAATACAATTTAAAAATGACATGAAGTTAGAAATCTTACCATATTATTAAAACAACACCTTGCAATTTGAGAGGACACAGTGCCTAAACTCTGAGTTATCTTTTTTTGGTGTATTTCACTGCCAAAGGGGACAGCCAGCAGCAAGATGCTAATGAACTCACGTGGGTAGCACAGTAATATTATCAATGAATCACCACTGCCAAAAAAAGATTTGGGGGGTACTGGCAGATGGTAAGCTAGACATGAGCCAGAAATGTGCCCTCACAGCCCAGAAAGCCAACTGTATCATGGAATAAAATCAAGAGAAGTGTGACCAGCTGGCCAAGGGAGGTGATCCTGTCAGTCTCTGTGCTGGTGAGGCTTCATCTGGAGTACTGCATCCAGATGTGGAGTCCTCAGTGCAGAAGAGACACGGACCTGCTGGAGGGCATCCAGAGGCGGGCCACAAAAATGATCCAAGAGATGGAACACCTTCCTGCAGGACAGGTTGAAAGAGCTGGGGCTGTTCAGCCTAGAGAAGACAAGGCTCCATGGCGACCTGTTAGCAGCCTTTCAGTATCTGAAGGGAGGCTATTAAGAAAGAAGGAGACAGATCCCTTAGCAGGGTCTTTACTAATAGGACAATGGGAAGCGATTTCCAGCTAAAAGAGGGGAGATTAACATTGCACATAAGGAAGAAGTTTTTTACAATAAGGATGGTGAGGCACTGGAACAGGTTGTCTAGGTATGTGTTAGGTGCCACATTCCTGGGGACATTCACACACAGTCAGGCTGGATCAGGTTCTGAGCAACCTGACCTAGCTGTAGATGTCCTGTCATTGCAGGGGAGTTGGACTAGATCACCTTAAAAGGTCCCTTCCAACTCTAAGAATTCTATGATTTTATAGTTCTCCTGAGCTCCAATCTTGTTTTTATTATGTTATAAAAAAGAATGGACATCTGTGAATAAATGTAAAGAAGTGTTAAAAAAAAGTGTAAAACTACCATTCTGCCTGCTATCTTGCTTCCATCATTTGCTTGCTCAAAGCAAGCTTTCTCTGCACAGAGACTTCATTTTGTATCAACTTTCTGATCCTCAAAATATGTTCAAGTCCCTTCTTGACAGCACTTATGAAATTCCACCAAGAAACACAAAACAAAAAAATCCATAGACAATTATCACATCTCTCTTACAGAGTTTATATCCACACGCATTCTGTAGAGGACAGTGCCCAGCCTTAAAAAGCAGTGGGTTTCCTAGATAACAAAGACTAGGATTAAGTGCAATCTCTTCAGTGGATATCATGTTCCTCGACACAGAGGTCAATAATTTTAACCTAAGTTTAGCATAAGCATGACCAGACATCAGCTGGTAGTAATGAACATTTGGGAAAACTATTTTTGAACTGGCTTTACTGGAAACTGAAGAGAAGATGGCAAAGCCAAGACAGTTTTGAAATGGTTTCTGCTGAACTAGGCAACATGACTGCAAACAGAGTCTGTATGATTAAAGTGTGAGCTTTTAAACAAAGTAGTAAGCAAGACAAGTACTGTACAAGTGCCCTGCACAGCCAGACCACTCATTCCATGAGTAATTTGGAGATTAATAACATAAATTACTTAACAAAAAAAACAGAACAACAATACAAAGCAATACAAAGCACAACAAAAGATAATTCCAGGCACTAAAAAGTGTTTAGTTTCACAAGAGGCCAGCTCCATACGAAGCTGATGATTATCAGGTGGTTTTGAGATTATAGCTGTGTTGCAGTATGCCAGCTGTATCCAGCCCTCAATACCTCTGTGATGAAGCAAGTTTGATGCTGGAGCACTAAAATATCTGAGACAGGCAGCTGTCTGTGCTCATCACAAAAAGCAATATCATCATGCTTTCTATGAGGAGTGAGAAATAATACTGCCTACAGCTCAAGCCCTGGCAGAGAAAAAGTGTGTAAGCTCACATACAAAAAAACCAGAACAACAGGGATCAACAATTACATTCTCCTCCTAAAATAAAAATTTAATACTGCTATAGTAGACAGTTTTAGCAGCATGGCTATTCTGGTAATTATTCATTCTGTGAATGCATCACAGCAGCAACTTTTTTGCTGCATCAGTTAGGGGGCTCCAGTTCATCAGCTTTTTGTAATTATGTTAAAGTTGTACTTTAGAGTACAAATATTCCTGGTAATGCTGACCCAGTAGCTCCATACTTGCAGGTGCTAGACCATCACAGACAGAGCTGAGTGGCTGTACTCACTGCTCTCTGAAGATAGCAGAAGACAAGGCTTTAGACTCTACCAAAGTAAAAGAAAGCTATTTGGCCTCAAAGATGTATTAGAAATGAGCAACTTAAATTACATATATTTTCAATTTAAAACTAGGTCATCTTATGACAATCTATTGAGAACTGTGGACTAAACACTCATGGTAAAAACTGTTGCTCAATGCTGTATCTAGAAATAACCTGGTCTTTATGTCAAAGTGGACTTGCATTTTTATAACCCTAGAATTCCAAACTAATTACAACTCTGGATAATTACAGCAGACCAGCACTGTGCATATTTCTAAAGATTTTTCAAAGCACTTAGAAAAAAATTCAGTATAGCATAATATATGCTTTCTGTTGAAATACAAATACTAGAGTATCTTGATAAAACAAAAATAGGTAGGAAAGAGTAGTTCAGGATTAGACCAAGACTTGTGCAGGCAAGTTTAAATATCATTCACAGAGAACAGCAGCTAGAATTCAAGTGTAAAAACATGCTAAGACGTGTGATGAGGCTGTAAGGCTGTATATACAGAAAGCTCAGAATTGTAAAACAATTTTCAATCTGTTCCCTAACATGGCTCAGACAACTCGTTTTTAACTATGTCAAATTAGTGTTGACAGCCTAGATGCGTTTGATTTAGAACATGGAGGTAGATGCATATGTCAAAATGAGGTTATTGAACTGCATTTAAAAACATTTTGCCCCATTTTCAGTGAACAAACAGATGAAAATGGCTTATGGTTTTCTTCATTAAGGCTAAGTGCAGAAAGTTGCAGATATCTAACATACTATCAGTATTGCCCAGAAAAATCAAACATATAGAAATGCTTTCTTCTGTATACAACATTCAAACTTCACTTTTTTCTTTTTAACACCCTATAAATACATTCTACAGGTGGAGAATTTATAGATGTAGTTTCTAGTTCAGACAAACTAACATTAGAATAAAGCACTTACTATACAACAGGCATATTTTAGAAGTCAGCAAGAGAAGTTATATATGCAAAAAACACAAAGAGGTTGGATTTGATCTTATTTGCAAGATAATTTTTAGCAGAAGTGCTAGAATGATATCACGTAAAAAAAAACAACCACTTTTCTCAGTGCATCATGAGAAAATCCTCTAAAATCCCAACATCACTCGCAAAAATGATTATGAGAACAGTTGTAGAAGAAAGGAATTTGAGCAAACTGTTGATTACATCAGAAAAAATATGAAGACAACAGCAGAAATACCTTTATTGGGAAATAATTACCTCGAGTAGTGTTCAGTTTTGGGTCCCTCACTACAAGAAGGACACTGAGGCCCTAGAACATGTCCAGAGAAGGGCAATGAAACTGGTGAGGGGTCTGGAGCACAAGTCCTATGAGGAGCAGCTGAGGGAGCTGGGATTGTTTAGTCTGGAGAAGAGGAGGCTCAGGGGAGACCTCACTGCATTCTACAACTTTCTGAAGGGAGGCTGTGGTGAAGAGGGGTTTGGCCTCTTCTCCCAGGCAACAAACAGGACCCGGGGAAATGGCCACAAGTTGTACCAGAGGAGGTTTAGGTTGGACATAAGGAAAAACTTTCACTCAGACAGTGGTCAGGCACTGGAATGGCTGCCCAGGGAGGTGGAGGGGTCACCATACCTGGCAGTGTTCAAGAGGCATTTGGTTGAGGAGCTACGAGATATGGTTTAGTCTTGTGGTAATAACGGTGACAGGAAAATGGTTGAGCTAGATGATCTTGTAGGTCCTTTCCAACCTTGTGATTCTATGATTCTATAAATCCAATTCATCACTGACTGACTGTCAATGGAATAAACAGGGAAATCCAGACAAAACCCTTACTACTCTATGTTTTATCTGATTCCTGAAAGAAGGCTAACTCTGAAGTAGGCATAGATGCTTCTTTAGTTGATGTCAATTTAGTACAGCCCATAAATAACTGCTGCTGTAGCATAAATATTTTAATTATCTAAGTTACCCGCTGAGTATAACAGAAGTGAATCAGCCTCAGCCATAATTTATCTATATTTTCTCCTAACAATGGCTCAATCAGTGAAGAATCTGAGTAATCCCATTCATTTCGCACAAAACTCTGTGTAACAGTCAACTTCTTCGTAAGTATCATCTAGCTTTTCCTCACAAATAGGTACGTACAATTTTTAGCTACGAAACAAGTGTCATAGATAGTCTATCATCTGAATGTGACAACAGGTTCAAGTGTTTGTTTTTTCCCCCTCATGGTAAATAAAAAAATCAAAATGAAAACAAGATGTGCAAGTACACCAGAAACAATGAAACTGAGCTTAAATAATGTTTTTCTAGGCAACCTGAGTAGAGAAGCAGATGAGGTAAAAAAAAATTGGTTATCTAATTGAGACAATAATAAAATAGGTAACAACTTATTACCCAAAACAGGAAGGAGGATTAAGTAAAATATAACATCAAAAGACAAAAAAGAAAATCCATCCCCTTACTTGAAGCTGCCACGTTTAGGGCAAATTGTGCCACTATGTTCCCTTAATAAACATACAAACTATCAGACAGCTAGTTTAATGCAATTAGTGGGAAAACGAAGGCTCTGCAGACAAATGCTTCACATTCTGATACTCAATTTAAATTTCACTAGCTTTTTCTACACTGCATTTTCAGTGTTATTTTAGTCACCTGACAGTCAGTCTCAATGCATCTGATCAGGATGATGTACCTCCAACCTGACCATGACCAATACTGATTTTTTAATAATAAATATTACATCTTCTGCAATTGAAGAAAAAAAATCATGATCTTATTGGAACTGCTTACACTTTCAGTGGAAAATAAGTTACTTAAAGCAAAACAAGACGTAGAAACAAATTACTGACATCCAGCTTCCTTTAAATGTTTGACTTTCTCTTCCAGTGCAGTAAGCTCTTTCAATTCCACACTTATGATTCTTGCTGCTGAGCTGTTAAAAGTGGTACTGGGCAATTTTAATCAGTTTTTGCTGCTAATCAGGCTGAATAAATTGCTTAAATGTTATTTAACTTTAATATTAGAAACAAGTGAACGTCAAAACCTTATGCAGGGGAAAGCAGTAAGAATACCTTCCATATTTTACAACAGCTTTAGGCTATGTTCATTACAATACAAATTAATGTTTCTTGGTGCATCTGTCAGTCATCTCTCAACAGCAAGTCCTCCACGAACGTAAATAGCAGCAGCAAACAGATTTCTAGCATCACAGCCTTACTATTTCTCTATAGAAAACTAACCACAGAGCGAAGAAAAGTATGTTACAAGTTAAGTCTTACTGGTTATTAAGCCAGTTGTAATTAAAGTGCTTCACACTAAAAATGAAAAGTTGATTGGATGGGAAAACTAGAGATTCTCCAGCTTCCATGCTACTTCGCATGAGAAGCTGGTCAGAGCACCACAGCTGGGATGGATGAGAGTGAAGGTCACAAAGAAAGGGTGATAAAGGGGCAACAAACAAAGAAAAGCAAAGGGCTAGGTCTACAAAGGTTACATACCAGCATTATCTTACTACCTTGCCACCGTTTATTGCTCAAAATACTTTGGGAAATTTCTTCCCTCCTAGCTGTTACTGCCTTGTAAATTTCTGATAAAGAATAGCATATTTATCTTTGATACTTTTTCATATGTATCTTTTCACCTATAGTTTTTTTTATAGTTTTACGTTTTTCCTCCCTGAAGTGCAAGTAGTCCACATCTTTTAAAGCTACCTTAAATAAAGGGCCAAGATGCTGTATGACAATCACTGACAACAGTAAGTATACACAACCATACGCTTTTAACTCCAAAAAATGCTATAGTATTTAGGAAGAGATTGCTATCCAAATTTATTATCTGTACTATTTATCATACTACATTTTAAAATATCATATCTGTGGAAATTCAAGGAAGTGTTAATAAGTTACGATGCAGTGCCCAAGCCAGCCCCATGCACTATTTTGCACTAGGAAACACATCCATTGTATCACATTAGTATTTTTGAACTAATCAAGAGGCTAGCACTTACATAGATAATAACTATCACTAAACGGAGCAAGAAAAACACTGCCTCTAAATGCACTGCATAACATAGTCACTCAGAATACAAAACTGATATTCAGGAATACAACTGTACCTACAACACTTAGAATAAAGTAGAGCAGATTCTACCAACTCTTACCCTTTCAAATGCACCTCAAATCAACAGAATCATACTGAGGCAAAAGAAGTTTAGTAAATCCCACTCAAGAAAAAAATATCAACTGCTTACACCCACTGATTCACAGAACATACCTTTGCAATGTGGTCACTTTGCAGCTGCTAAATACACATCCTGACAGATGGTAGGAATCAGTACAGCTCTAAGTGAGAGATGAGAAAGCTGGAGCTCTGACTGGTATCAAATTGATTTTCTCTCTTCCCTTCTCCCAAGTCCCAGAGAGGGTTTTAAACCAGCAAAATATTTTACCTTACAAGGCAGATAGTGGCACTTGACAAGACACAGATGCTGCTTTCAAACACTGACAAAAAAGGGCAATAAATATAAAAGCATAATGATCATACAACTTGTAGATTACACGTACTGAGAAGTTCTAGGACATTAGTAAAATCCCAGGCCATCTTGGATGAAAAGTCCCTGCAAGATGCAATTAGAAATATTTCTACCATGAAGCTTTCCTTACTGAACTTTCCACCAGTGACATCCATTTTGGATCTACCTAAGATGTTCCTCTTCTGACCTGCAAGTGTTGACAGTGACAGATTAAACATTCACAGCTGGCTGTTTTTTGCTGTCATCTCCAGTCTACCATAGATTTGTCATCAGCAGGCAGGAGCACTGCAGTGACTTACAGAGAGTGACTGTAAGTGACAGTGCACTGCACAAACTGTGACTGTAAGTCATAAACTTTCACCTATCCTAGAAGAAAGATTACAGCTCCACAGAATCACACCAAATAGATACAAGGAACAGTTCTGTACCTCCATGACAGGACAGATACATCTTTATTCTTTGGCAGAAAAGAGGTCTGCCAAGTCACTTCAACGGAATCATAGGACACAAGAAGCAGTCTCAGATTGCAGCAGAGAAGGTTTAGATTTTACACTAGCAATTTTCTTCATTGAGTGGGCAGTTGAGCATTGGGACAGTCATCTGCAACATTTACTCTTCAATAGTCAATGAAATGACAACACTGGTTTTAAGGAAAAAAGCAACACACAGGAGCAGGTATTACAGGCAAGAGATACTTCAAACTATTTACTATAGATTGCAGTTAATCATTTGTAAGCCTCTTTAAACACAGTCTTGAATTCTTGCCCTTTACTGAAACTGCAGTGTATCAGCATACCAAGTACATACCAATATAAATACCATTTTTTTACAAAGCAACTGTTTGCAAATTACATATCACATAGCTACTTATTTAGAAATAAATTTTTCTCTGGACTTATAAATAATTATGAGGCCTGCTCTGAAAGTAATGCCCCTAATTTTATTATGTTGCTTCATGACATCAGAGGTGGATGTTGGTGGGATGGCAGTAGAGGCTGAACCTCCTCGCCAATATTCCATTACATTTTGTTGCTGTGATGGCAGCAGAAGGGCTGAATTCCTCCATGTGGGAAAAAAAATTGCACTCATGATATTCTTCAACATTTGCAGAACATTTATGGAGACCAAACAGTGGATGGGAGCACAGTGAGGCAGTAGTTGGTGCACTTCAACAGTGCTGACAGCAGGTCACCTGCACTGGTGCAGACTTTTATGAGTGCAGCATGCAGGCTTTCGTTCATTGCTAGCAGCAATGCATAGTTAATGGTGATGACTATGTTGAAAAATAGCGTTTTGTATGTGAGAATTTACTCCATCAAATAGTGTTATTTCACTCTCCGTATCTGTTGTAGTTTCCATGGAAATAAATAGGAGACATTACTTTTTGAACAACTTATGTACAAATAAACTAAATTATTCCATAGCAAAGAGGCAACAGCAGTGAGAGATAAAGCATTTGTGCATAGCTAGCACAAGAAAAGAGGGGAAAAATTTTTTTAATGCATGTGTCAGCATTAACACGCTTTTTATTTCTCAAGTGTGGACCCTCTCAGTATGCACCATGATTAGATATTATCCCTTTGCATAGCAGTCCTAGCACATTTAACTCTCTTGTTCTTGCACTTCCCTAATATTCAAGCAGCCTCCCATGCCAGGGGCAAAAGAAGTTACTGCTGGATATGGTCTTCCAGATCTTTGACACCAACAAAGCTGCAAAAGACTGAGTGATTCTAAAACTACTGCCCAACAGATGGAATGCTACTTATTCCTACTTATTCCCTTTGACTTATTTGGCATCCAGAGTACAACCTGCACAAAAACACTAAAAGAACAAACAAACACATAAAACCAAATTTTTGTGATAGATGTCTGCCTGGGGAAATTCTTCCTTCTGTAATACTGTTTCATTAGTTTAAGGATAGAAAGTGATTTAATATACAAATAATTATAATTAAGCCCTATTTATTGGCTTCCATCTTAATATATCTGAACAAATATTTCTTGTGTAACTACATGCAAATTGCTTGGATCTGTGTGGCTTTTTCAGAGATTTTTTTCAAAGTAAAAAAGCAAGATTTTTGTAAGAAATCAAACTAAAAGCAGTTATGTTACATGGTTTTTACATCCACAGTGACAGCATAAACCCCTGCATTCCCTACCTCATTTTATTGAAAATAAATCCCAGTGACTTCATTTAAAAGACTCCTTTTGACCTAGTAAAAATCCTCATCTGATTTTGCCAGGGAATTCAGGAGAAAAAAAACTGAGGATGCAGTTACAAATACAGAGCAAGCTCTGAAGCTTTGCCCTCATGGCTCATTCCCAGTTTTTCCTATCCACAGCCTGTTGCCGGCATTAGTGCTCATGCTGCTGCAATGGCAGGTTATCTCAGGAAGCTGATGATGACAAAGATTAACCTTGAAAGTCATCTCTTCAGACCAGACCAGCTCCCAGAACTGGCTTACGGTATGGTCCTGTAATCAACGCTGGCTCAGGGGCAGGAACACAGTAACTGAGATTTGGCTTACACTACAGCAAAGCCACACAGAAAGGATCTGTTTTAATCCTTCCTAGACCACGCAGTATCCTCAACATACCACTTCTTAGCTCTAGCACTTGCTGTTTTAAAGCAAGCTATCAGTGCTGTGACAGAAACGTACTCCTCTGCTCCCCCATGGTGGTTTGGCAAGCAGCTGATGGCACAGCCATTACATCACTGCAACAGCCAAAAATGGTACTAAAGCATCTTTATGGCAGGGAGCAGAAACAGCACACTTCAGTGACATTATTACAAAAAAAAAATCTTATTTTTTAACAAATTTTGATACAGATTAGATGTCAACAAAGCCATCTGTGGAAAATAAATTAGTTACAGCATTATCAAAGTGAACTGAACACTAATAGGAAATTCCTATTAAGCGTATTTTCATTTCAGTAGATGATGTTCTTGACAGCAGAATCTCTTGGTTTGTTCCATTCAATTTTTGGATTTTATAAACTATACACACATACTTCTCTTTTTCATAAGGGGTACTCCCATGAAACCATGGAAATACATTTTATTACTTAAATTATATTTCTTCTTCATGATTACATTATCTTTAGCAGGATAAAGGTAATGATCTCAAGGCTACGGTAGTCTTCCCTGACCTTTCTAGTCAGCTTCCAGGAGATAACCTGCAGACACTATCATGTTCAGTTTAACCTTGTCATGATCTGTGCTCTCCTTCCATGTCAATGCTGATATTTGATTCCTGGTCAAAACACAAAGGGGAGGCAACACAACAGGAACACATCCTCCCCAGCAAACAAACCCAAGATGTACACTCCCACCAAAGCCAAATGAAAAGTTTCTTCTGATTCAGTTGCTTGAGGATCAGAGAGAACTGTAAATGTTTCAGTAAAGATAGACTGGGAACATAAACTGGTGGAAGAGAAATCTTTTGGCAACATCTGTAATCTCAAATCACATTTCTGAACCAAAACTAGTCAGCTATGAAAACTATCTACTGAAAACAAGGCCTCTTTTTTCTGAAGTTCATCCAGTCTAGTTTTCCAGATACACAGTTCAAGTAAAAGCATAATTAAAAGAAATAAATCACCATAATTTAAGATGCAGAATACTTAGAAAAAACAATAATTTATTTGGCAATTCCCTTCTGTAGCAACAGGAGAGCACAATCAATCATAAAACAGCACCAGAATATTCTACCAAGATGCCTCAGAAGTATCTTTAAAAGCAAAATAAATACTTATTGAACTAATTATGAGAAACATGTACATTTCCTTTTGGATCAGTTAATATACTGCATACAATAGCTGTTCACAAGTACCTTCCAAAAGACACACCACACTATTCAAAGACTACCCAGAAACAACGAATTGCTATAAGTGCTGTAAGTATCAGTGAAAACACAGAAGAAAATAATGGATAGGTTTAGAGACTGGGTACCATGACAAAACAATATACTGTTTCTTGGGAAAGCCTTACATCTAATGGGCAACATGCTTCAGAACAAAAGTCATAAGAAATGAGAAGCTGTTAACTTCAAGAGTTACTACACAGAGTTATAAAGCTTGCACTGATATGAAATTCAGAGCAGATCACAGTGGAAGAAAGTCACTGGACATGAGCCTGAATTTTAGCTTGAATCTAGAATCTAAGAACAGCTAAGAACAGCACATCTCAAAGCTATGATATGCAGTAAACAAACTTTTTTTCCCTTAACAAAATGTGCAGTTTCCTTCCCATACTTTTGTTTTCTGAAAGTAACACTCAAGGCCTACTACGGCTGGAATCTCATAAACAACTTACTGCTAGAGGTTGGTAAGTTACACATGTTTGCATCCACACCTTGTGACTGAGCTGGGCTCAAAAAGGAACATTCAAGATTGGATTTACTATATATAACTATATAACTATGCACAGTGTAATGAATTCATGAAAACATAGCATGCAATGATACCATTCTCCCCCTGCTCTGTATCATTTAGTATTAGAAGAAGGTGGTTCATTTGAAATAAGTACAAAGATAACTGTGAAATAAGCAGCTAGTGGAGTCTACAATGAATTGCAAACAATGTATTTTGGCTTGAAAGAAGTACAGTTTTTTGTTTTTTTTTAACAGAAAGCTCCCATCATCTCCAGAACGACAAAAATTTTTAAACAGTGTTGAAATTACACATCTATGGATGAATGAGGCCCCATCCTCTCCCTTGGTGCTTTCACATTCTCTACAGCCTGGGCTCTTTATAGCCACAGACCTGTCTTCTCCCATCCAGCCCCAATTTGGTCCAAATTATTTGAAGATGTACTTTAAAGTGACACCTAACAAAGCTTAACACACAGAAATATAACGTTTCTCGTGACAAAGCTGTACTAAAACAAAGATCTGCTTTCATGGCCTGCTTATGTGCATGAGAATTCATTCCCTGAACTGGATTTTGCCTTGCAGAACAGAATTCCCATTTTAAACTAAACTGTACCTCTGTCTGCTACAGCTTTTATTTCAGGTTACTCTAGAGGCATACAAGGTCAGTTCACATACATGCATAATTTAACAGAAACTAAGAAGTTACATATAACTAATAATCATCGTTAGAAATATATCACGTATCAGTTAGTTAAGCTCACCTCTTTATCCATACTTTCTAAATCCTCTTTACATAGGGTGTACAAGGGCATTGTCTCAGACATACTTGGCTGGCGTTTTCGCTTAGATGGACCAGGTTGCTCTTCATTTTCAGTCACTGGTAGGTCTTCCTCAAAGATCTGCTGCTGGTGTGGTTGAACAACTCTGAAAAATTTCAGGGGTCTCACATAAGAAAGACTTGCTTGATTTATAACTTGTCTAGAAATAAAATCCTGCATACAGTTTATGACTGAATACGTATGACTTCATTTAAAAGGCTTTGATGTTCATCAACTCAATAGAAAGAAAGATCAAGTCTTTCAATAACACTGCTTTTATTTTCAGTCCTGTAGCATAAGGTCTTATTTTGACAAGATATTTACTCTCATCTTCCCATTTATTTTGTAAACATCAAACCTTTCCTGAAATTTAGAGCTTTATTAGCTGGAGATGTGTTGCCCTGAAAAGTACTTCAAGGTTGGTACTCAAAATTTGTCCTTCGTTTGACACATTCATCATTTATGAAACAACTCTTACATTCCTTTCTTATATTTCTCCTGATCCTACATTGTGTTTTCTTTAGTCTTAAACTATACTTTTCTAGTTCTCAACCTCTCAGACAAGAAATCTGCAGATAGATACCTCATTTCTGTGGCCTCGATCTTCAAATACTTCCCAGATGCTAAAACTACGTAAGATGCAAAACAGACCATATTTTGTTTGGGTTTGTGTATTTAGATAGATCAGTACTTCAACTTGAATAGTATTATCTCCTTAATTACTGTATTTCACCATATATACAGGTAGAAAAATGATAGAATGGATAAGACAATAACTTCATGGGAATTGCTATATAATGGTAATAAAATGCTTGACGATAATTAGAACAGCAGCAGACATCCATCTTTCTGAGCTAACTTTTCTCATCCATTACTACCTAGCTAATTAAGACTTGCAGAAGCTATAACTGCTATGCAGAACTTTTACCTACAGATATCGAGTTTACCACCTCCAGAAACACATCACAGCAGCTCAGCACACCCCAGGGTCACATTTAAAAGATCTCACAGTCAGAAAGAGCTCCTGTGTCACAAATTCTTTACGCAAGCTCAAAGATCGTATGTGTGGAGAACAATTAGCACAAAGTTTAAAAGGAGCTGTATATCTGAAATCTCAAGCTGTTTTGAGCTGTAGCCACCAGGTGAGACACCAGTATCAAGCTGTGCATGACAGAGATGGCAATTCAGAAAGGATAGAGCACAGTACCTGCTGGCAGGTTTCAATGCAGCATGGCTGCTCGTTATCAAGCTTGTGTTTTCAAGCTCTAAAGCTGTTTCTTGAACAACAGCTCTATGCAAAAAAAAAAATTCACCCCACGATCAAATATGCCTTAAAATTATGTAAATTCAGATACATGAGGTTCTAGAAAAACCATTTCTCCTATCACAAATTTAACAGCTTCATGAGAATGCCATATAAATACGAAGACTTCTTTCTACATCAGTATTTCACGACGCCTGAAGCTGTTGATAGAGCTCCTTTTAGAGGACTTGTAATTCCTAAATAGTATGCTTCCTTCCTGTCAATGCCCATGGAGAGGTACAGGATATGTGAATTCATATTTTAAGCTGGGGGGGAGGACAACACGATAACTTAAGTCAATTGCTTTTTTGCCACGAACTGCATTGCATGCTACTGAAGATGTACAACTCAACACTACTCAGTCCCACAGCAAAAATTAGTTGCATTTTGTCTCTTGAATACACTAGAATTTCCTATGAGGAAAAAAAACTGACTTAGATGTTGTGTAAATGAATGAACTAAGCCTTTTTTTCTGTTAAGAATTTTTAAATACAATTTAACAGTTGTATCTCTCCCCCTCAACTAAAACTTTCCATTTAAGACTACGGACATTTCTGGTATTAAGTTCCTCTGCCTGGGCAATCATTTTCATTCTTAAGAGGAAAAAAACCATACAGTATACCACTGTATTTTCCAAAAGGGTCATTAACAATATGCTTCCTGTATCTTTTTAATATTTACCCTAGCCAAGAGAAAGGTAGTGATGCTATACATTGCTTGTAAAGCAGTGTATGGAAAAATGAAAGATACAAGCCTCTTACCAACTGTATTAACACGGCAAGTTTGACTATGTCAAGCATTATATACTTGGATTATATGCTGCAGGCATGCAGCCAAGCAGATTTTTTTAGACTAGAAAAAAAAATCTGATCTATTTAAGAACACAGAATCGTACTGATGACAGAACTCCTTCTGCAGTATCTGCATCATTGTATTTTTCTTTATATATCTTGAATACTTTGGAGAACATCACCCTCACCTCAAATGTCGGTAAAAGCAGGTACTATTTAGCACCTTTATTGAATGAAATCTGTATTGACAGTTTAATTCAGGAGATACTGCATTCCAAGATCTATGCAAAGCAGTAACATGCAGCAATAATACAAGTCCCAGGTTAGTCCTGGAAGACTCCATCACTGGTTAAAACAGTCAAGAATCCATTATACACACATGGATTAGCTGTAGATAACTGTACAAGCAGCTTCTAAATGCTTGTCAGATTTTTCCATTATTTTCCAACAGCTACTAGGTAAGAAATACTACATAAAGTACTTCAAAAGGCAATACAAAACAATGACTTCTTTGAGGTTTGTGGCGAGCATTTATGTTTTACCAAAGACATTTATCAAGATTTGCATTTTCATCTGTTATGTAGATTATAATTAAAGAACATACAAATGCAGGAATTTACATTTCTTACCAGATTAGATTTATGAGCACTTTTTCAGAAGTAAATATGTATATATTTAACCCTATATGGGTTAGTTGGTACTTGCTAGTCTTACAGGTAGAGCTACATACGTGTCTATGAGAAGTTTATGAGAAGGCTGAGTTCAACACTTGTGGAAATAATAAGCATCTTAATATTTCCATTGTTAGAGCACTGAGGCCAAGCATTGTTGTGTAAAGGTTAAACAAAATATTGACATTCCATTCACTCAATTTGGTACTTTGTGTTTTTGTTGTCAAGATTGATAACATTAGGTAAGAAAAACTGTAATACTGAGCATGCAAGCTAGACATGAAATTTTGTAACTTGTGATTTTTTCACTTTAATCTAGTCCAAGAAGCCACCTGCATTTCTTCTCATGGATAACACTGAATTACACACTTCACAAGTTGTCACCACTTTAAGTGCTTTCCATACTTCTGACAGAATACTCCTCATAGTATGAAAGCGCAAACTGTTGGGATACATGTGTTGATAAAGCTCTTACACAAGTTATTAAAAAAAATTACCCTTGCTGCTTTCCAACAGGAAAAAGAGATCAATTGCCAACTGTCAGTAATAATCAAGAATTTCCAGTACAGCCACAAATTCTTTGCTGTCCTTTAACTTTGACTGCAACAGCCATGACAAAAAGCAGGTATTTACATCTCATAGAACTGAGCAGTGTCCAAATTTACATCTAGCACACAAAAAAGTTAAAAGAATCATGTGTAGTTCACTGGAGTTGATTTCACTATAAAGTAGATATTTCAACCAGTCATATTCCATTTTAAATTAATTTCTTTGTGGAATTCAAGTTGAATAAGAATGCTGAATCCAAAATTAAAAAACAAGAACTGAAACAGTTGGGAAATTCTATTCAGATAATTCAGAGCACTTCTTAATAAGCAGTCTTGCAACTAATTATTTCCAAAACTCTATTCTTAGAGTAAAAGACGAAATATTACTGTTATATGTGACTACTATTTAATTTCTACAATGATTTCATTGCATGCCAGAAGAACTGTTGTTGCCTGTTGTCTGAAATTGAGAATCCATTGAAGTTTTTAGAAATTAACAGAGAACATTACTGCAGGCTTTAACTGCACACCCATGACAGAAGCAACTGAAAGCATCAATTTAAAAACTCGTATCTGCAGCATTAGAAAAAAATAATACGTAAAGTCTGTGAAGATACAAGATGTGTTGCCCTCTATGTAAAAGTAAC
Source organism: Chrysolophus pictus (assembly GCA_037305975.1). Lineage (NCBI taxonomy): Eukaryota > Metazoa > Chordata > Aves > Galliformes > Phasianidae > Chrysolophus > Chrysolophus pictus. Next base: position 4,391,029 of record CM074577.1, read on the forward strand.
TGCTCTAACATCACCTCTCTGAAGTGTTACACTAAGCTTTATTATTTTTTTTTAAGCTCCATAAGCCATTTAAGCTATCATCAATACTTCAGAAAGAAAGGACATGATGGCAATAACTATGCTTTAGCTACGGCTCAGAACAGAGCAAAACTGTTCATACTTAGCTTTTTATTACTTGTTTACAGCCTTGGTGTTCTGTCTATACCATATGTTCTATCCATTAAAATTACTCAAAATAGTATTTGGTGACTGATCTCCACAACCCTTATCAAGGTATTCCTTGTTACTACAGACAGATGAGCTGACAAATACAGACATACCCCAATTCAGGCATCACTGCTGGCAACCGAGAAATTTTACCACTGGAACCAAATTATTAGGAAATGACAATGAAAATACTGATTATTTGCCAGCATAAGAAGGCCATAGAATCACAGAATCGCCAGGGTTGGAAGGGACCTCAAGGATCATGAATCTCCAACCCCCCTGCCACAGGCAGGGCCACCAATCATCCCACCTAATGCTACACCAGGCTGCCCAGGGCCCCATCCAACCTGGCCTTGAACACCTCCAGGGATGGGGCATCCACAGCCTCTCTGGGCAGTCTGTTCCAGTACCTCACCACTCTCTCTGTAAAGAATTTCCCCCTGACATCCAACCTAAATCTCCCTTCCCTCAACTTAAAACCATTTCCCCTTGTCCTGCTGTCACTCACCCTTTCAAAGAGTTGATTCCCCTCCTGTTTGTAGGCTCCCTTTAGCTACTGGAAGGCTGCAATGAGGTCACCCCGCAGCCTTCTTTTCTCCAGGCTGAACAAGCCCAGCTCCTTCAGCCTGTCCTCATAGTGGAGGTGCTCCAGTCCCCTGATCATCTTTGTGGCCCTCCTCTGGACCCTCTCCAACAGCTCCCTGTCTTTCTTGTACTGCGGGCTCCACACTTGGACACAGTACTCCAGATGGGGCCTCACAAGAGCAGAGTAGAGGGGAACAATCACCTCCCTGTCCCTGCTGGCTACCCCTCTCTTGATGGAGCCCAGGATACCATTTGCCTTCCGAGCTGCAAGGGCACACTGCTGGCTCATATTAAGTTTTTCATCTATCAGGACCCCCAGGTCCTTCTCCACAGGGCTGCTCTCAAGGACCACTCCTCCCAGTCTATATGGATGCCTGGGATTCCTCTGGCCCAAGTGCAAAACTCTGCCATGAAGATGATCAGAGGGCTGAAGCACCTCCCCTATGGGTACAGGCTGAAAGAGTTGGAAAGAGTTGGGGCTCTTCAGCCTGGACAAGAGAAGGCTCCAGGAGGAACCTTCTAGCAGCTTTCCCATACCTGAAGGGGGCCTACAGGAAATCTGGGGAAGAACTTTTTATGAGGTCACAGTGAAAGGACAAGGAGAAATGGTTTTAACCTGGAAGAGGGTAGATTTAGACTAGATATTAGGAGGAAATTCTTTACTGTGAGGGTGGTGAGACACCGGAACAGGTTGCCCAGCGAGGTTGTGGATGCCTCCTGGTTTTCAAGGCCAGGCTGGATGGGGCTTTGAGCAACCTGATCTAGACAGAGGCGTCCCTCCTATAGCAGGGGGCTGGAACTAGGTGATCTTAAAGGTTCTTCCCAACCCAAATCATTCTGTGATTCCACAATTCACTTTCTTAAATTAAAGCATCTCAGCCCTGTGCACTGGCAGCCAAAACTGTTGAAATGAAATAAAACAAGGGAGTGGGAATGAGATGCTATCTCACTGCATCCTCAAAGCATTTGGGGTTCTGAGAAACTGAACTAAGATAATAGTTGATTTTTAAGGTTCTTTAAAACTCAAGATATGTCAGAATTTGATTGTTTCTCTCTTTTCCCATAAAAAGATTAAATGAAAAACCTCTGTGTTAAAGAAAAAAAGTTATATGCGTGGACATAACTTTTAAGTTGTTGCAAACATAGAATGAGCATAAAAACTTTTACTTTATAAAGCGATTATTAATATCAATGTAAGCCATCTAAGAAGCATCATGACAACTATAAACACATACAACCCTATTGACACTATTTCTAGACAATCTCCTTTCCACAAGAACTGGCAAACAAAAGCCAGAAACTTTTCTGGATACATACACAGTATATCTACATACTTGGTGTCCTTTGCAGATGACATGAAACTGGTAGAAAGTGCTGATCTGCCTGGGGGAAAAAAGGCCCTACAGAGGGACCTGGACAGGTTGGACTGCTGGGCTGAGCCCAATGGGATGAAGTTCAACAAGACCAACTGTCTTCTGTCCTGCACTTCAGCCACAACAACCCCATGCAATACTACAGACTTGGGACAGAGTGGCTGTTAGACTATAGAAGAAGTGTACCTGAGGGCATTGGTTGACGCTTTGCTGAACGTGATCCAGCAGTGTGCCCAGGTGGTCAAGAACATCAAATGTCATCCTGGCTTGCACCAAAAACAGCATAGCCAGCAGAAGTGTGGAAATGATCATCCCTCTGTACTCAGCTCATTACACATTGAGTACTTTGCCCACTTTTGGGCCTCTGCTTACAGGAAAGACTCTGAGACCCTGGAGTATGTCCAGAGGAAGGCAACAAAGCTGTGAATGGTCTGGAGCACAAGTCTGATGAAGAGTGGCTGAGGGAGCTGGGATTGTTCAGTCTGGAGAAGAGGACGCTCAGGGGAGATGTTACTGCTCTCTACAACTTTCTGAAGGGAGGCTGTGGTGAGGTGGGAGTTGGCCTCTCTTCCTACGTAACTAGCAATAGGGCTAGAGGGAACGGCTTTAAGTTGCACAAGGGAGATTCAGGTTAGACATTAGGAATAACTTCTCCAAAAGAGTGGTCAGGTGCTGGAACAGACTGCCCTGTGAGGTGGTAGAGTCACCAACCCTGGTGATGTTCAAGAGATGTTTACATGTTATATTGAGGAACATGGTTTAGTGGGAAATACTGGTGATAGCTCAGTGGTCAGACTGGATCATCTATAGGAGGTCTTTTCCAATCCTAGTGATCTATGATTCTTTAAATTTCTTCCTATTCATTTAACATATCATAGTGATAAAATATAGACTTCAAAGACAGTTTGAAAAAAGCTGAAAACATGATGCGTCTCCACAAACAGATGAAAAAGCCCCTTGTGTTCCCAGAAACAATATAAAAACATGTCTATAAAAACATGGAACAAAAAACACCAAACAATAGACCAAAATAATTTAGCTACAGGTATTGAAAGAAAAAACATAATAAGCTACTCTACTGTACAAAATCTTTAGAAATGATACACCTCAAAGGGCATGGGGTAGAGAACTTTGCATTAATGATTCTATTTTTCTAGTTGATTAACTGAATTGCTTCATAGCAACTGTTTTACTCTGATCACATCGTAAAAAGGAATTTTCATCACATTTTGCAAAGGTAAGTGCTTAGCCTACAACCAGATACTTCTTTACCACTGGTGTCAAGATGACCTGCTAAACTGTTAGAATCCAGAAAACAAGGTGTCTTACACAGGTACTCAGGAATACATTTCAAATATTTTATGCATCCATAAGAAAGAAATGTTGCTTTTGTTGCTTAACCAAACCCACATGTTTTGATAAAGTCTAGAAGCTAGCCTTACACTTCAAAAAGCAGGCCTCCTCCTGCTTCCAATGTCTTGAGTTAGTACTGCAAGGATTACTAACTAGTACGTGGTCATATGGCTATACTAAATAATACAATTAACTACAATCTTCTTCTACCACTTACATTCTTCAAAACAGATATCTATGACATCTGAAAGTATTATTAGACAAGGAAGAATTTTTTTTTTAAACCAACAAAAGCCAAATCCCATGAGATATATTTCACAGAAAAAAAAAAACAACCTCCTCCCAGCTCTCCCCCAAACACAGAGTACACAAGCTACATACTGCATTTATTTCTTACAGTTTCTACATACCTGTATGAAGCACAATAAGCATCTACAATTCTAGGATCCTGATTTCACTTCAGCTGACTATTCTTTCTTTCATTTCCCTCAGCTAATTGTTTAAAGAGTCCATCCTTTTTAGAAAGCAGAAAACTAAAGCAAAGATAACCATGTGATCAAAAGAAAAGATAATCAGTTAAATTTCCTACAACATCTGAAAATACAGTTGAAGTGACTCATAGCTATGCTTTATATACCTGAAGGATGAGTGTTCACCATGGACAGGTAAGGCGATGGGAGGAGCTGGAGACTGGATGTACATAGACTGGCCAGATGTTTGAGAGCCTTTCCTGATTAGTTTTCCAGTGTTAGGATCATAAAGCCGAACTTCAGGACCAGGTTGAGACTTGGGATGGATGGGTGTTGGGTGAAACAGAGCTGTCTGAAATGTGCTGTGTGTATCAGGAAACGTGGCAGGGCTATTTTCTCTGTTGGATGAAATACAAAAAAAAAAAAAAATTGCTTTAAATTTAAATAAACTACCTAAGGAGAATGTAAGAAATGTGCATTCCTTTTTTCCTGTATAAGGGAAAAAAAAAGACAACCAACACCTTGGAAGACTTCTGAGGAAACATTCCCTTCCCCACCTCCCCCCCTATTAAAGTCTCACTGAATTTAAAAAAAAAAACAAGACAATTTCATACTTATGTTATTAAAAATATAAACCGAAATGTTGTCTTAAAGTTACAATAAAGAAATTGCTTCCACATGGAAACAACTACACTACCAGAATAACAATCTGCACATATGTAACAAAGAAAAAAGCATACTGTGTCATATCTTAGCATTTGCACTTCAGCATGGCTCTGAGACAAAATAAACATGTAGCATTAATTTGCAAATTCCCCAAATTCATTTGTTAAAATACTAAACCACATCTGATCACTCTGCTGCATTTTATAACATTTTAAAAGTATTAACAGAAATATGCAGATTAGTCTGCAAACTATCCAAGTAAAATTAATTGCCACAAGAAAAAGAAGCAAATCAACTCATTAAGAATAAACAACATCAGATAAAATGGCATGCTGAGCACTAGGAAACTAATGCTACAAAAAAAACCCCAAAACAATTACACTATTTCTAAAGAAATTGCAAAAGTGTGACTAGTAAAGTATTTTCATTAAGATAGATGTGTAACTCACTGAAGTTTTAGGGGGAAACATACAAAGTTAAGATATATTTCATTTGAAACAAAGTGGGAAAAATTATCATCGTGTTTCCATGAAATAGAAAAATAAAATCAGAAAAGTCAGAGTGGCTTAGTTAGGAGATCGTTAAAATCATCCAGTTCCAACACCCCTGCCACAAGCAGGGTTGCCAACCACTAGATCAGGCTTCCCAGAATCCCATCCAACCTTGTGCTGAATGCCTCATGGAATGGGGCATCCACAACTTCTCTGGGCAACCTGTTCCTGTAACTTACTACCTTCTGAGTAAAAAATAAAAAAAAATAAAAGAGTTACCTAACATCTAACCTAAATCTACCCTGTTTTAGTTTACAGCCATTCCCCCTTGTCCTTTCAGTATCAAACTGTAAAAAGTCAGTCCCCCTCCTGTTTGTAAGCTCCCTCCAAGAACTGGAAGGCCACAATGATATCTCCCCAGAGCCTTCTTTTTTCCCCCATCTAAACAAGCCCAACTCCCTTAATCTTTCTTCATACAAAAGGCACTCCAGCTCTTTGATACCTTTATGGCCCTCCTTCAGACCCACTCTAGCTGCTCTACGGTTTTCCTCTACTCAGCTCCCCAGGCTTGGGCACAGTACTCCAGACAGGGCTTATAAGGACAAAGCAGATGGGGACAATCATCTCTCCCTGCTGGCCGCTCTTTTTTTGTTGCAGCCCAGAATGCTGTTGGCTAAAATGGGTAGAAAGTCCTACATTCACTTACCTAGACACAAAGAAAACTATGCAAGCAAGTTGCTGTCCAAATTATTGGCAGTTACTACTAGTTTTCTAGTAGAAATAATGTCTGAATTTGATTAAACAAGCTAATACTACTTTTTAAAAACAAATGTTCTAATCAAGCCACACATTCACAGTTTATCTCCCATCTGATAAGTGACCTTACTCTCAGTGTTCCTGCTTTTGCTGTCTTTGGTATGTACGAGGTGATTACAGAGGCACATTTTGCCCTCATAAAGGAAATCTCTAACTTGCTCAAGTCATTCAATCACACTTAAAGGGAAGGTCCTTTGATAGGCTTGCAAGCTGCTATTAGTGTGAGTTTATCTAAACAGACCAAATGGAGAAGTGGAAGCTAGCTCTACAGTACATCCTTGCAGTACATCGCTGCAAGTTATTTTAGCCCTGTCACTTTCCTCACTAGGTCTGCCCTTCAGCTTCCTCTGCATTAGTATAGTTTTTCACTGTTCCTTCAATTTGGTGGCATTCAAGTGCACGCATAATTTTTAACCCCTTCTCCTTCAACATACCATATTATCTCCAAACTTCTTGTTCTCTAACTACTATCTTTCTTCCAGTTTTTGCTATCTTCACATATTCCCCTTTTACGTTTTTTTTCCCCACCCTCACCTTGTCTCTCTCCTTTTCTTCATTACCAAGCGTCAGGAAAAAATGCAATACTTTACCAATTTCTCATGTTATGGGAGTGTACAATAGATTTTATTTCTTGATTTGTCAACATGAATGCTCCCAAACCTTGGTGGCATTCCCTATGTTACGTGAGTGAGCTAACAAGGTCAACTGCTCCAGCTGAAGTAGCTAACAAAAACTGCTGAAGAAACTAACAGCACCACTGATTTCTCCTAATGCTGCTAGTTGCTGGACTGCCTCTCATTAGTCATTTTCAGTTTAAGCATCATAGAAATAGACAAAAACAGTTTTCATAAGCTTGTAAGCATTATACAGTATACTGGGCTTGTCAGAAACTGGTCTGAATAATCTGTTTTCATACTCTGCTCCCTCAAACTTGCATTTACCTGTGTGTTTTGATGTAGTCATCCTTCAAGGGAAACAGCTGTTCCTCAACCTTGTCCCAGCGCTCCAGGCAGCTCCACAACCAGTCAGGGTTTACAACATGGAGGTCTTTGCAGTCCTGAGCTTGTCGTACTTTTTCTGTGCCTATTATGAAGTTAAATGTAACATTACAATATTCCTAGGTATATACACAAGACAGTTTTAAGTACAAACTGGTTTATGAAAAACATTTCTTGCCACCAATCCTTAAATAAGTAAATAAAAAACAAAATCTCCAAGAAAACAATTTTAACTAGTACAAGTGAGATTCTGTATAACATGTGATACAGTCCAACTCAATCTGCATGGGGAACTGGCACAGTGGAAGTATTCTAAAATTAATCTGTACATAAAGTTTCTACATTTCTATGTTAACTAAATAAACAACCTAAAGTTTTGCATTTCATCTCCTTCACTTGTATTTGTCAGAATCTAAGCAGCAATGGCTCTTCAACACTGCTAAAGACTGGGAATAACTTACCACACTAACTTCTTATGCAAAGTCCCCTACACCTACCTTTGTATGGTACAACACTGCCATTTAACAGCCATCCACTTACTCCATCTATTTTACAGAAGCAAGGTCAAAGCAGACAAGTAGGTTATTTAGTGCCAGAGGGGCACAACAAACACGAAGTTACACATGGCTAGCAGAAAGTCCATATGAAACTATTCACAGTGCAGCACGTAAGCAACAACTGATCACAAATTCCATCCTCCAGAGAAGCCACCATAAAAGAAACTCTGTAATGTTGAAACAGATCTTTGCCAAGAAGCTTCAGAACCAGTGAGTAAAAACAAGCCAATAAAATAAAAGGTGACCCTGAAGTCTGGCTGTCCAAACATCAAGAATGCATTTCTTCCTTACATTTGACTAGGTGGAAGACAGATAGATAAATGAACGAACAGTAGTATTTGTTTCATATTTATGAAAGATCTACAGAAGGACTTAATATTTGGAGATAAAGTTATAAAACTTGCTAAGTTGTTAAATATATAAGCTCCATAGAAAAAAGAAAAACAACCATGATTCTGACTTGCTGTGTGCCTCAATTGAAGCACCTTTACACTACAGAGTCTATTATAGTTGAGAATTCCTTAGAATTTCAGAGACCTATCTTAGATGAACAAAGATACAAGACAAGAGCTATTACAGAAATTGTACTGAAATCAGGTTCATAAACACAAAAAATTCAAGAAAAACAACAAAACTAAAACACTTGTTGGAAGTTTAGGTGTTTGTGCCTGGTATTCAATAGTGAATTGAATATAAGACATGACTGGCCTTGCTGCTCTTCATATAACAACTTGGAGCTGACAGAACACAATGTACATAGGTCACTTCGAAAGTAATGCTTCTTATTCATGTCCATAGAAACTTTATAGTGGAATAACACTACCTGAGCGAACAAATTCTCAGCTCCAAAATACTATTATTCAACATAGTGACCACGAATAGCTATGCATTCTTATCAGCCACGAACAAGAACCTGCATGCCATGCTCATAAGAATCCACATGGCTGTCCTGAACCATAACTTGTCTTTCAGATCACTGTCACCACAGTTGAAACACAACACACCATCCACCGCCTCACTGTGCTCACATCCACTTGTTTGCTGCCATCTGTCACACGGCCACAAAACACAATGGTGAAAAGATCCAACCTCTACTGCCATACCACCAACATCCATTTCTGATGTTGTAAGAATAGCTGCTTTAAATCAGTTTCTGATCCCCCAAGAAAGGTAGAGGTCACAATCTGGTAATAAAGAAGGAATTGCTTACCCCTTTCCAAGAATCAGGGCTTGCCTAACACACCAGAGAAGGCAATTTCTGAATAGAGATGCTTCTCTTGTGGCTGTCAGCCCTTTAATGAGGTTAGGGAGGCATAGGCCCAAGGTTCATCCCTTCCATCACAGAGGTGAATTGCTTCCACCTGTGCTCCCAGGATCAGCTACGCCCCTTCATGAGGTACTCAATCACTGGTTCAGGCCATGACCTAACAGTTTCCATTGGACATAATAAATAGGAGGCATTATCTTCAGAGCAACCCTTGCAGAATAACAACATGAGTGCGATTTCTCTAATAATCATACAGAATAGTTAACCAGAGTTGTGGTGAACATGTTCCAAGCATGATCCATCTGAATAAAAGTTTTTCTGCTTCTGCTGCACATCTATTTCTCCAACTCAAGATACTGCTGCTCCTTTTGAACTGCATCAGGAAGAGGAGCACCAAAACTCCTGAACACTTAATAGATAAAATGAGGTGAAGGTGCATGAAAAGACAGCTTCCTTGAGATATTCCTAAAGCTGAACTTTCTGTATTGCCAGCTATTTCATCTTTTTGCTCCTTGCATACACATATACATTTCACACTTGTGCATATCGGATCATTTCATATTGGACATAGCTACCAAAGTTCTGCATCAATTTCTCTTCTAGTCAACAGGACTGTAATGAAATGTAAACCATTTTCCAGTGCTGCATTAAGATACACTTGTTGACATGAATAGCACTGTGTAACCAAACCCAACTCCCTGCACCCAGAAATCTTACCTTTCTCAGCACTGTAACTTGCAGTTTTTCTGCTTCCTCCCTGTTTCTGAAGTGCAGCTGCCTATTGCAGCACACTGGAAATAGCATGAAGTAATACAACTGTCATCTCACAGGTTGCCTTCTATTTCTAGATGACATCTTGAGAAATCAAGATTTCATACATATAAGGCTCTTTGGTGGAGCACCAAAGATTTGCTGGAACACCAAATTTAACTGATAGAAGAAATAGTACTGCAGTATTTAATATCCTTGCCCTGTCTTCCCTCTCTCACCAGTGTAACTTCCCGTTTTGGAAGCATGCTTATCAAGGAGAAACAATTAGTCCCGAAAAAGGATTTTAATGTAAATAACAGTAATTCTAATGCATCTATAATATCTGAATCATCTAGCTGGCTAAAAATCATCAGAGAATTTTTGTTTCCTAAATATTCTTTTGCATTATTTTCCTTTATTCATCTTTCTTTACTTCAAATTCCAATCTAAAGTTGTTTCAAAAAATGTCAAGAAGGTATACTCGACTTTCCACACAAAGCAGCTAGGGTTTAAATTTATCACATCTACCCCCTATGGATACAGCTGGAAGCACTTAATATTGGGAAAAGATTTTCAATTCTGGAGAAGGGACTAACCAATTCTACTACTGAACTTGCAAACAAAAGGTTAAAAATTAAACAAATAAAAAAACACAATGAAGCAACAATGAAAGAACACAAAAACCCCACCAAAAAATCCCACCAACCACCTCCTACTAAATTTATTATTAATTGATCAACACCCACAATGCTGCAGTGAACTTCTACAGACATTCTTCAAAAGGCAGTTTTGTTATAGCACTTTACTTGGACTTATCTAAAGTATGAAGGCACTTAAGCACAGAAGATAAATGAGACTTTGGCTGTATGTTTATGAAGTCTAAGAAATGTTATACGGCATACTTGGCCATGTTCTCATTACCGAACAGCACAGCCCAGCAGAGCAGAACAGATGCTGGAGGACTGATGAGCACCTCATCAGCTTTCATGGAATCCTGCTTTGGCTTAGCTCCGCTTGGTCCCAGAGACCAAATACCTTTGACTGTTCATTCATTTGCACTTTCCAATTCAATTTCATCCTAAAGTAATCGAGCGTGCAAGCTCGAGACTGCTCCAGGGTTAGCCAAAGTACACTAAGGATTCACTCTCAAAAGACCCCTCAAATTCTAACATTAGGAAGTCAGTGTGCCCTGAGGGCAGCTTATAACCAGGTGATCAGTTGGCAGCTTTCTCTTTCCTCTCAGCATCTCCACGCTAGTCTCAGCCATAAGCATTAAGAAGATAGATGAGGACGAATAAAAGGAGATATAGTCATATGGCAAATGACATTTTAAACAACCTTAACATACGCCAAGTCATCAAGAACAATGAACTGATTCACAAATAGCTTTTAAAATATGGGAAAAAGGAGAAAATGAAATGTAATTTTAAAAAAAGTTGAGGGCCTAGACTGAATTATACCCATTTCTATGTAACCGAGTGATTTTCAAATGACCTGAATAGCTTTTACCTTCTTCAACAACGAAAACTTAACTTAAAAATCAACTACAGTATCTTCCATTTGTTCAGGAAGGAATATACATAGGCCACTCTGAAAGTAATGCCTCCTATCCTCTTCCATGGAAACTGCAACAGATACAAAGACTGAAATAACACTAGAGCAAATTCTAACACACAAAACACTATTTTTTTCAACACAGTCACCACCATAGCTATTTGCTTTTGCCAGCAACGAACAACAGCCTGCATGCTGTGTTCATAAAAATCCACATTAGTCCAGGTGACGCACTGTTGCCACTATTGACACACACCAACTACTGCCTCACTGCACTCACATCCACTGTTTGATCCCCATAAATGTTCAACAAGTGTTGATGGATGCCACTGGGTGCTATTTTTTCCCCACACTGAGGAATTCAGGGACACACCTTTGCTTCATACACACTTCCATGTCAGACGCCATTCTGTCAGAGTGCCCCTCTGCTGCCGTCTGTCACACAGCAACGACATGCAATGGAATAGTGTCAGAAAGGTTCAACCCCTACTGCCATCCCACCAACATCTGCCTCTGATGTTGTACGCCAACATAATAAACAGGAGGCATTACTTTCGGAGCAGCCTTCATAACAAGATTTATGAAACATTACTGCAAATGTTTAACCAAGCGTGTGTATGGCTATACCTAATTATGCAGTGCTGTTCACTGTTGCTTAGATCAAAGAACAGATGTTTCACAAAAATGAAATAAGATTTATGTGGCATATAAATAGAGTGGGAAGAACTACATGGTAGCCTTTCCTCAGTCACTCAGATTTAGGAAAGCTGATTAGATGGCCAGTAATCCAGGCAGACTGTATTTTCCTCCCTATCTAAGAGAAAATTAAGATTCTGTTTTTTAGTTAAGAACAAGGATTTATTTATTTTTAGAATTTAGAGTATCTGTACTGGAAAGAAACAAACTGCCTGTTCGCAGAGAAACAGATAAGCACACACACACGCTCAAATTTAACTATTTATTGCAGTAGGCTGCAAGGACACGGTAAATACAACCCCAAATAGCAACTCTTTGCTTTGCATATGGAGTAATTAATTATGATATGTTCACAGGTGGGGAAACCTTCTCTCAACCCTCCGGGTCTTGGGGGTGCACTGTTTCACACTGATATCCCCTATTTTCTTTGAAAAATCCTTCCTCTCTTCCTCACTCCAAAGCTACCACTGCTTACTTACCTCCACAAGTGCTGGACATGTCATTTTACGTGCTCAACTAAAGAACAATCATCACGTAGGTTAACTTTCTTGGTCTGAGTGCTAAGTCTGCCATTCTTAGTGGCATCATGCAGAAACACCACGCTGACAGCTATGCTTCAACATCATCTTCCATAACCAGGTACGGGGTGGTGCTGGTGGAGAGGGTACAACTTGTCTAGTTTCAGCACTGAAGAAACAGGCTTGCAAATAACACAACAGAAGGAACGTGCTCCCCTCCACCATTTCACAAGCAATTAGATAGGAAGCAGAGTTTCAGATGTTTCTATTTGCATGGCTTACCTGCAGCAAATAAAGACTTGCCTAATTTGCCTTCTAACCACACAAGAATCAGTATGAAAATTATGTTGACAGCTGAATTATCACAACTCCAACTGTGAGAGGACACAATTTATATCCTTAAAATCTGATTAAATTTCAGAGATTCCCTCATGAAATTAGGATATAGCAAAAATACTCCAATCTAAACAAATGTGAGGGGTCTTCAGTTGAAAAAAAAGAAAAAAAGAAATGAATCTCTCCCACACAAAACCAAAGCCACACGTAATCCATGAAAATTGTACAAGAAAAAGAAATTGGAGAATATAGTTCTGTCACTCGAAATAGCCCTATCTCACTGCCATTGTTACAGAAATAATTACAGAGTGCTGATGAGAGATGACAATAGCCTTGCCTGTCAGGCAGAAAAGACTGCCAAGTTACTTGCTTTGAACTGATGCAATTACTTTTCCTTAGTAAAACGCAGGTCAGCTTCCAAATACTGACAATAAATGTTTTTCAGCCCAACAATTCATGAGTGGCAGTGCTCTTGCTATTTCTAGCTTTAATTCACTTGCAATATTTGAATGTATTTTCCAGTTTTAAATATCAAGAGCAACAGCAACAACTCAAGAATATCCTATAAGAGAATCCAGGTCGTGGCATAAAGTCAGAAAATATGAACTGCTCAGTGAAAAGTAATAATAACTTTGATTCAAATACTCTAAAATAATACAATCAAAATCTAAAGATAGAATACTTTATGCTAAGATCTCATCAGTGGACAAACACTAAGAATGCGCAGGCAGCAAAAAATTTGCTTAAGCCTCCTCTCCTCCAAAACAGAACACAAACTGTCTCTCTCTATAAAAATACTCCTCTCTACCCTCACCCTGTTGGATGCTTCAAAGACAAAAAAAATTTCAACTACTTCTCATTTTCTCTTGCTGTGCATCTTAGCCTAATCTCAAGTAACAGCTTTTCCTCCAAAGATGCGGGGAACAGGGGATGGTGTTGGATTCATGTACTTTTATTCTAGCAGTCTGACACATCATGACACATCATGTAGTAGTTGCACGCAATGTACAACTACATTCAGGAACCACCTAGTGCAAGTCACACAGAAGAGTAAGTAATTTGTGTTTTGAAATTGAAAAAACTTGAAAACTGTATCAACAATTACCACATCTCCAATGAAGCATGACAAGCTTCATTGCTTCATATTCTTTGCTGATAAACAATGCTGCCACTACTACAGTTTTAAGAGAGCTGTTAGTAGCCACAATAAAACCAGAGCCCACAATTGATGCACCCGCCTATTTTACCACTCTTTCAACATTTGCTATTTCAATTATCACACCTTCACAAGTCAGAATCCCAGCTAAGCCCTGTGAAACTAATTCCACTTTCTGAATTTAAGTTGTTTTTACAACTTACTTCAGGACAATTAATACAGATTTGTTACTTTGATAGTTTTTATCCTGATATTGCTTCGCTAAGTCAACACTGCAGTCTTTTTTTGCTACAGTTTTGCTAAGTAAAGTTTTAATATAGCCATCCTAAATAAAAAACATTTTGTCACAAGAACTCCGCATTGAGATAACTCATATGAAGTAGGTTTACACTAACCTTGCAAGGACACTTTGTTATTTAGACTAATATATATTAAAAATAGCTTATTAGCGTATCACAGTACACTGATGATCATCTATGCAGTTTTACTTTTAGATTCCATACTTTTGATCACTAGATACTTAGATACCATGCAACTTCTAAGGTGAACAGTAAGGGATACTCCCCAGGTGAAAGGACACAAAAATTTATACTGGAAGCAAGTCACGGCCTCTTAGTTCCTCCAGTGAAGCTCACCTATGGCACCTTCTTATCTATTAAAGCGATGTAAAAATAGTTGGCTTTGTAAAATAATTAACAATGCGGAAATATTAACGCAAAGCTCTCATAAATGTTAATGACAAAGACATACGGGTTACAGGACTGACAGGATATCAGATTCCAGCCTCTTAAGATAACTCTTATTCCATACTAAATGAAACATAGCCATTTCAGGTTAAGTCCAAGAAATAGAGAAGGAAGTCATCGCTACAGCATGAGAGCAAGATCACTAATATTTGTAACAGATAAAAGTTCATAAAACTTTTACTCAACATACATAAGAGTCAAAAACCTGGTATCATCAGCTCTTAATCAAGAAGATATGAAATGCTACATAAGAGTTAATTTAGAAGGTCTCCCTTTCAACAGATCACATGATCAAAAAGCAGTAAGACAAGACATTAAAGAATGTCTAATCCAACTTATAATTTAAGATCAATTCTTTCACTTAAATCCTAATCCCTGTTGCATTAAAGTCTGTAGCTCATACAAAAACAGCCCACAGAAATGAATGAGTTGTCACAGAGAAAAAAGCTGATAGAAAACTTTTTTTTTTTTTTTTTAAACCTACCTGTCCTTGCTGCAATGAGATGTGTTGCTTTATCAGGATCATCAGCACTCAGTACCAGATTCTTAACAATTTTAGCTCCAAGCGCTGTAGCATGATAGTGTTCCCGTGTTTTTTCAATGGGGAAGTTTGTTGGGTAAAGTCCACTAAAGATTATGGTTACATCCGCCAAAACTTTACTTTTCAGTTCTGGTACTATTTTTCTGATGTCTGGAATTTCCTCTATCTCCTTTTTCAAGTATTTATCATACTTGGCGTAATAATCAGTGTGAACCCGCACAAGGATCTCTTCGAGATGCATTAAATGGTCATCATCATCTGTATCATCCTCCTCCTCCTCTTCCTCCATACTCTGGTCTAAGGACTCACCCATTGTAATTCCAGACTGTTCACTATTCTGAGACTCTGTTTCAGCTTCTTTCTTGTCTGCACATCCATTTCCTAAATCACAAACGCTCTCCTGTTCACTTTCTTCTTGAGCATCAATATCAGTTTTGTCAAGAATATTTTCACTCGGTAGAGATTGCATCCCCTCAGAATGATTCACCTGACCATCTTTTTTCTCACTCACATCAGTGCAACTCCCTTGCTGTGGATTCTCATCCTGGAGAGGTTGTTTGGATTTCTTCCAGCTTCTCTTTTCCTCATTCTCACTATCTGATACAGAAGTAGATGACTTTCTGGTATCCAATCCACCTTCACTCTCACTGTCACTAGACAGTTCAAAGTCCAAATCGCTCTTCTTCTCTTGAGTCTGCTGTTTCTCTAACACCGTCCTATCAACTTGTTCAGAAGAAATCTGAGATTCCTTAGCACTTGACAAATTGTTAGCGACCTCACTGTCTGTTTTGTCATCAGTGCTGTCATTTAAAGAGTCCTGAGTATTAACTTTACCATGAGAGCTCAAATCACATGCAGGTGTTTCACTGCTTACAGAAGTGTTTCCATTTGCAGTGCACACGTCCTTTACAGCTTTCTTGAGACCGTTGTTTTGTTCTTCTATACAAGTAACATTCTTCACTTCATCGGCATCCTTTGCTAATGTCACTGCTGTATCCTGTGCCTCTGGCTTAGCAGAGTGGTTTACTAAGACACACAAAAGAAAGAAACAACATGTACATGTTTTCTCAGTATGGATAACTAAACTTTAGAAGGCTGCTAAGATATTTCAGGAGTCAACTGCTACTAGAATTAGCAAACTCCACCTTTCTAAAGAAGTTGTGTAAGATTATTAGGACTTATGATCAGTACAATTAAAAAGTAATTTATCAAATTTGCAAGCACTAAAAGGACGTATGTTGTAGCATGACTTTCATACTACATTTCAGAAGAAATTAAGCTACTGAAGAAAAAAACCAATACACTTCACGAGGCCCCAACCCAGAACCTGAACAAGAATTCCCTCTATAAATTTCCATCACTTTTATCTATTTCCTAATTTTCATAAGCAAAATATCTGCATTTTTAGAGTTGAAAAGAGATACATGTTTTAGCTAGACAAACATACTGATCATGATTCATTTGAGATGTTGCTGGAATGCAAGCAAGTGTAACCAACTCAAAAAGCTTTGGGATATGTCTTCATAAGATATCTGTAGACAAAGGGAGATAAAGAAACTGTAGACAATCAAACAGCTGCACTCAGATATTGATCAGGAACAAATGACTAGGATGAAATCATCCTAATTTGTCCCACTTTTGTGTGCACGTCCCTGCAGCCCTGTACCAGTCAAAGAACTCAGCTTGAGTAACATTATAATTTTTTCCATGTTGGATATTTCAAGTTCAACAAAGGGAAAAAATTGTATCATATTAAATAATAATAAACACAAAAACAAAACAAAAAATCCCTTGGCTGAACTAGAAAAAAACAACACCATTTCTTTTATACTGCCTTTTAAATACTTTTTCCCCCCCATAAGAATAACACAACAGTTCTTCAGCTGTATCAACCAAAATGCTAGCACTAAAGCTCTGCTTCTGTTCAATGTCTCACTAAAAGGGAACCTATTAAGAAACAGTCTAGTTTTTACAGAGCTACTTCTGTACGTGCTTCAAGAGCACTGTGTCAACTACAATAGCCTAAGATCACTCACCTGAGTGCTACAGTGATAGTACTGAAATCAACACAACCAACCGCATTTGAAAAATAAAAAAAACACATAAGAATTATTAATAATTACTTTTCTTCTTCATTTGAATTTCTCTTGATCCAGGAGGTGCATTAATATCACCTATCCCCTGAAAGTATACGTATTTCTTCACGGTTATCAAATTGGGTGCAAACTTCCAGACATCCTCCCTGTCGTCAATGATACAAACCATGGAATCCCCACATGGGAAGAGATCTCTAAGAAACAAAACGGTTGAAATAGTTAAAATGAATTTAGTTTAGAAATTGATACTATTGCTGAACTTTTTGTTTATTATAGGTATGTCAACAAGATGTGGATGAATTTACAAAAAAAAAGACAGCTATATTAGAATTACATAATTCAGAATACAGTATTTAAACTAAAGTTAATTAAAAAGGAAAGGCTTGTTCTGAAATCCTTATCCCATAGGACTACCAAGTTTCACCAAGAACAAAACATCACAAAATCTGTCTAGTTTTCACATTTTACACTGATAAAAAAAACAAAACAACCCAAACCAACTGCCTGGATTATAAGTAAAAGGCATAAATACACTTTTAAAGAAAGTAGACTTATTCAAGCCAAGACAAGGAAAGCAGTATTAGTATTTATATCAACCAGGAAGAGTCAGTGCAGTAATCAAGACACATGCATATGAAAACACCAAGAAAAGAGAAAAGCTTTGCTCTGATGAGGAGCACACAATTATCTTTAATATAGCTTCATGAAAAACCAAAAATCCATTTCTCTGGGAAAAAAAAAAAAAGGTTCTTATCATACTATAAAGAATATCAGGATAAAATCTGAAGTTAGACTAGAGTATGGAATTCAAAGAATATGAATTTAAAAAAAAAAGAAAGAAAAAACCCTACATCACTGCACAACAGAAGCTTCTACATGTATAGCACTTTTGAAAGCCTGAATGTTAAGTGTACATAACTGAACTAAGAATACTGAGGTATTCTACTATTCTTCAAGTCATTACACAAGGCCACAATAAAAAAAACTGAGATAAAACTATTGCGAGAATAAAAAGTATAAGTGAAAAATAACATTACTGGTTCACATCCTTGCTTTTCCACCACAAAACATGAACAGATGAAATGCTGCAATATCTAACATTTCAGTTTTACTGAGGCAGTGTTGATATTTAAGAGGCAGATAAGGATTAAGAACACGTTAACCATAGAGAAAGCAAATTTTATTAAACTGACAGTATTGTCTCTTTGTCCTGTATTGTTTAATGCAGAAGACTCACATACATACCTAAGATTCCCAGTTTTAGAAAATGGATCAATACATTCATCCCTTGATAATATTCGATGGGAAAAAAGCTTCTTTTCAGGATCCAAAAATCCTTTTGAAAGAAGAGAGTACAAGATTAACACTTGAGATATTCGGTCCTTTTAGATGTTCCATATAATTCAGCTATTTTAATCTGTGCAACAGCAGTTTAAAAAAGAGACAATTTTAAGATAAGAGATACTATATGGAATTAAGGGTATGTACAGCAAATCAAGTATTTGTAAGAAATGCAGTGGGATTCATTTTAAAAAATCCATCTCACTTTCCTTCAACATAGCAACAAATCTGATATTAAAATAACTAGATTTGTGACATCCAAACAGATCAGGCTGAAAAATACAGTGGTGATTGATGCACATTCTTGCAACTTACATTTATACCTCTACAGGTGATTCTTTAAAGCTAAATGCTTTCCTCAGCTCATTATGCCTAGGGACTGCAAAGAAGTCTCACAAGAGTCGGCAACGTGCTGCAATACTTTAGCACAGCAGGCAAGTTATGGGACCATTTCAGCCGGAGCTCTTGCATTTGTAGGTTTTAAGTTTTACCTCTAACACTACTTCAATACTTTCACACAGAATAAGTAGATCCTATGATTCACTGAAATATTTATGCTCAGTTGCAGTTACAAGTCTGACTGCACTCTTATAGGGGGAAAAAAAAGGGAAAAAAGAAAGAGGAGAAGCTGTGCTAGCTGACTTAAAAGCAAGATAAAATACCATTACTTAGGAAAATAGTGACTTTGGTGTACAAACACACATGCACATGCTTCTGAACCTATGCTGAGTAATGAGGTTGGTCTCCATGAACAGATATCACAGCTACATAATTGCATGCTGACCTGAATCTGTAATCTCATCAAATTTGCTCAATTTCTCACTATTCTTATGAATAATACAAGGCACTAAATACTTGGTGGTCTCGGTGGTTTTGTTTTTTTATTAAGACTTTATTCTATTTAAGTTGTGGCCATCTTCTAGACAGAAGAGTTCATAATGACTACTGACTCTAAAGACCCACACATTTTCTTTCAAGGAGCTCAGATTTTTACAGAAGGAATGTTTTTTTTTGTTTTTTTTTTTTTAAATAATGGGGAAAAAAAAGTCCAGCTCCCAAGCATATGTTAAGTTGGGTCTTCTAAAACAGAGGGTACAAATAAAAAAAATAATAAAAACATCAGTAGTCACTTCTGCAGTGTTGATGTGTATGTATTACTGTGTAACTGGAATAACTTAAAACCCATAAAAGCAAGAAAATTCCGAGTTAAGGACAGAGGTTCAACCTTAACTCACCCGGCTATGCTTAAGAATTGCTGCAAATCGTAGAATCATCCCCTGTAGTGAGACCCTTGCAGTACCTAGGCATAATGAATTGAGAGAATTAGCTACAGAGATTTATTGCTGTACACACAGATATTTTGACAAACTACATAAGCTATCACACAAGTTGCTCTTTTTCCAAACCAGTGTCTCTTCTACTAATTATCTGAACAGGGAGGGACTCTGCAGTACATTGGACTGTACTGCTTAAATGGCAAAACCCAAATGAGGCATTTAGTTGCACTGCTGTCTAGCTAGAACTGTTAAGACAAATTAAATTTAAACAGTCCAAACACGTAAGTCCTGACTGTTAGGGATTACCCATGAAGTGGTGTTCCAGAACTATTCCAGAGAGCTTTAATGTAAATTCTATAATTTCATTTTTTTTTTCCTCCCCTCATAATCCACTGACAATACAGAGAATATTGTTAACCAGTGATACACCAGAGTTGGGCCTTTCAGAACTAATGTATCTGAATAGCAATAAGATAAAACAGTACTGGCCTTGTAAAGAACTTCTTTACATGATTAATTATTTGTTTGACGTTGCTTAACAAATAAATTCAACGTAATAAACACAATCTTAATTTTGTTAGGTTTCAGGGAAAAAAAATCACAAAATCATAAATCATTTGAGCTTGGAAAAGCTACTCTAAATCTAGTCCAATCATCCACCTACCACCAATGCTGCCCACTGAACCACATTCCTTAGCAGCACATTAGCACGTTTCCTGAAAATTTCTAGGTTTGGCGACTCCTCCACCATCCAGGGCAGCTTGTTCCAGTGCCTGACCACTTTTTTGGAGAAGTTCTTCCTAATAACCAACCCAAACTTTCCTGGTGCAAGGCCATTCTCTCTAGTCCTATCACGAGTTACATGGGAGAAGAGGCTGACCCCTCCCCGCCTTGCCACAATCTCCCCCTCATACAGATCAACACTGAAGATACTAAAGAAGACAGGCACCAGTATAAAGAAGACAGGCACCAGTACCAATCCCTGGGACAAACAAACACCAACTGTGACCGGTGTCACAGCTGGATATACCTCCATTCACCACTTCTCTCTGGACCCAGCCTTCCAGCCACTTCTTTGCCCAGCAAAGAGCATAGTTGTCCAGGCCAAGGGCTGACAGTTTCCCCAGGAGAACACTATGGGAGACAGTGTGAAAGGCTTTGCTAAAGTCTAGGTAGACAACATCCACAGCCTTTCCATTGTCCACCAGGCTGGTCACTTAATCACAGAAGGAGATGATGTTGGTCAAGCAAGGACCTGCCTTTCACAAACCCATGCTGGCTGGGCCTGGTTCCCTGGTTTCTCACCCAAGATGATCTCTTCCATAACCTTCTCTAGCACCAAGGTTATGCTGACAGGCATGTATATCCTCCTTAGGACTCTTTTTGTAGCTGGGAATAATGTTGGCATGCCTCCAACCATCTGGGACTTCCCCAGTTGATCAGTAACACTGACAGTGGAAAGTGGCTTGGCCACCTCTGCCAGCTCTCTCAGCACCTTAGGTAAATCCCATCTGGCCTCATTGACTTGTGACAGTCTAGATGGAGTAGGTCTCTGTCTCCATCTGAATCGTGGAATTGTGGGAGGGTGGGTTATTCTCCTCCCCATTGCAGTCTTCCAGGTCAGGGGATGAAGTACCACAAGGATACCTGATCTGACTTTTAAAGACAGATGTAAAGAAAGTATTGAGAACATCAGCCTTTTCATTATCCTCAGTGGTCACATTCCCCACTGCATCCAGTAAAGGATGGAGATTCTCTTCTGCCCCCCTCTTACTGTTAATACATTTGTAAAAAAGTTTTTTGCTCTCTTTTACTGCAGCAGCCGAGTTCAAGCTAGGCTTTTTACTTTCCAATTTTATTCTTGCATATATTAGGAACTTTTGTACTCTTTTTCTTCAGGAGGCAGACTGATGGTAACGTTTCATTCATCATACATGACTTGTTTTCTTCAATAAAATGTAAATATCTGCTTTAAATCTTTAAAAAGGCGACTCATGAATATACATTAATCTATTTAGAGATATTATTTCAACACAGGAGCAGACAAGAAGATGACCAGCTAGATCACATATTGTTATTTAAGACATTAACTTCTATTTACAATTGTAAGCCAAATAAGACACAAGTCCGAAGAAATAGCAGTTTCACATTAATCCTAATTTAAGGTTGTACAAATTTGTTACTGTTTATAACTGAAACCACAGACTACACACTCTGGAAGTATTACTGGCAGTTCTGCTCCAGACATTCTTATTTTAGCCGGATCAGAGAAACATGAAAACCTCACTGAAGACTATTGATGCACTCCATTTTTTAGTATAATTGTGAAATTAGTGGTCCAATTCCTTCTTGTTAAAACAGAACAGAGATTTCAGAATAGTTACTGTTTTGACTTTTGTTCAAAATTGACCATCACGCTGAGTTTCCTACTAGTTTATATAAATGAAGTTACCATTCTTCACAACCCTTAGACTTGCAGGCAACTGGGCATTTGTATAACAAGCCTTTTTCTTGCTGTGCAAACAAGAGTTTGTAATAATACAGTTATAACAATTCTAGGATTTGGTTTTCAACAGTCTGTTTCCCTAAATGCTCATAATGGCGAAAGAATCTTTTTTCCAACACAGGAATAAAACATCTGTGCAATTGCCCAACTCACTCTGT
Source organism: Chrysolophus pictus (assembly GCA_037305975.1). Lineage (NCBI taxonomy): Eukaryota > Metazoa > Chordata > Aves > Galliformes > Phasianidae > Chrysolophus > Chrysolophus pictus. The sequence continues at coordinate 4,413,487 of CM074577.1, forward strand.
TTAATTCTCATTATAAGTCTGAATCATTCGCTTAGTGAGAGATCTCAAGTCCTGGCTGAACTTATATAAACTCATCTGTAAACATGGCCCTTTGCTCCATGTCTTACACAGTAGTGTAGATGAGACTTTGCAAATAACACAAGACAAAGAAAGACCACCACAAGAGAATGACCATACTTGCAAAGTCTTGAATCTTAAAGACAGACTGAGCTGAAAATCAATTCTTAGTATTAACAGTAGAGCTGTTGACCCAATCTTTCAACAGCATTTGAGATCTTTCATCACTAGAAATTACGTACACATAGGAGGTATGTAGTTCAACAAGCAATTCACAGAAGTGAATAACAAAGCACAAGCATACACGCACGCACACACGTATATATGAAATCCCTCAATTTATTTCTACTTTCTAAATGCCATTATAAATCTTAAGAGCAATTTCACATAGCATCACTTCTGGCCAGTGGCCTCCAAAATTCAGCTGCATTTACTTTTACAACCAACATATAAGCTGACTTCTTTCTTAAAAACACTAAATTTCTCTTATGCAGAGGGGGGAAAGAGATTAGGTAGCAACTGGTCAAAATAATAATGAAGAAAAATACTACAAAAGCTTTTAGATTAGAATACCAAGAACTATTTCATAAACATACATGAAACCCCTTTGCGAGTGTGCCAAATTAAGAACGGGTTAGTGATAAATGACTTGAGCAGATATAAACCATATTTGCAAATATCAGCTAAGTCCACCTAGCAGGTGACAGTCAGGGCAGCAGAAACGGCCTCACAATATGTCATCTACTTTCCAACTGAGGGAAAAGCACTCCAGGATGTGGAAGCAGCAGCTCAAAGTTCATGGATTTCTTACAAAGAAAATAACATAGGATGTATATAGAGAAGCTGAGAAAGCATAGAGGAATCTTACAAAAGGATTCCCGGCATTTTATTAGAAGTCTTTTCCTTATGTAACATGGAGATAATGGTAAAAAAACAACAAAACACCACATCTATTGCTTTCTGTGAGAAATGACTTAAGCAATACTGCCCCCAGGTGGTCTGTGTATGTATTAACATACATTGCTACAGCACCTTGGTTATATAGGAGGTGAGCATGCAAGCCTAAGGTTGTATCAACATTCTTCTATGTCCCTCCATACCAACGTGTTTCAGCAGAAACTACCATCATCACTGCAAAAATCCTCTCCTGTCTTGAATACTTTTGATGAGATTCGACAGACGCAGGTAACATACAGAAGTCTGGAAATGTCTGAAAGCAGCAATTACAGTAATTTGCTCATTTTGTGGCTACCTTCTCGATGGAACAGATGGAACAGCTCAAGTATGACAACCACAGAGATGTTTGCCACACAGTAAGCATCAGTCTGTGACAGCATGGGGACTGCAGGGTGATCCAAATTTTAGCTCAGAGATGAAAATAAGGAAAAACAGAACCACATTCAGATAAGAGCAATCACCATTATTAACTACCTCTACTGCTCCTCCTTCTCCCTTGCTCAGAAGGGTATTTGCTATATAATTTCTGACTTTATTTGGCATTCATCTTTGGAGCTTAGACCAAGGAAAAGTTTTGGCACAAATTCCAACTCAAGAAGGTAGGCCACCCACTTTCCTTATGTCAGGTATCCAGATGCAGTATATGAGTATTCAGTATATAAGAAGTCCTGCTTTGCTAAAGGAAATAACCACACTCTAACGAGGAGAGTAGGGTAAAACAACAACAACAAAAAAGCACTACACATTAGCAGTACAGGACATATATTCCAATAATGAGACTGACAAAGCTTTAGGAAGAACTTCAAACAGTTCTGTCAATATTGAATAATGTAGAAATTTGGACACGTCTCTCCTGAAATTTATTTTGAGGAGATGACAAATAGCTATCACTTTCCAATAACAAAAATATCTTGTTATTGTAAGTATTTCTTATGGCATATTAAACATGCATACAGCTCTCAGTTTATACAGCTCCTTACGAGAACTATCACAGATAACTAGAATAATTAGTTCTACTTTGAAATCTTCCTTCTTGATAAGAAATGGTTATTTTTCATTGATACCATTTATCAAGGCAATCGCAGCAACATGACAAAAAAAACATGCGAAAGACAACGAGCGTGGGTGGGGTAAGCTAGGTACAAGAGCAGCAAACACAGTTTGACACCTGGAGACACAGCCTAAAACATTGTTAATGACATTGTATTACACTTACAGGCTATTAATAAAGGGAAATCTGAGGTAAAAGTGTTGAATGCTGTTCAGTCAAGGAACGCTCAGGGATGGAGTAAAAGTTTTTTTTTTTTCCAATAAAAAAAATAGTTTAAAAATGATCACACCCCTACCATTCATTACCTTAAATTGTTATGGAATGTGGGTTAACTTTTAAGCATGTAGGAAAAATACACATTTCACACAATGACCCGCACCACAACCTACTATTGCTAAAAGCTTTAGAATTTCAATACTGATTTTACAATTACAAGGAGAAAACATTTACAAGTTTTTGAGAATAATGCATTAAAATACTGTCAGATCTGTGCTTTTCTCTCTAGAAAGTAGATATCAGTACGACAACACAGAACACAGAATAGCTTTTAATTTATATAGCAGATAAACTTCCACGGGTGAAGGGAAACAGTAAATTTCTTTTCCTTCACAGGAGATCCACGCCATGGATTTTCATAGAACTGCTGCTTTAGATCTTCATCTATCTAGAGCTATCTATCTACCTACCTATTTATCTAGATCTTTTAGATGTTGTAGATCACTGTCAGAGCCCATCTGCATGATTTCTTAATTAAATAGGAAGGCAATAGTTGCCATGCCACTATCTGATTCTTTAACTTTACAGGGAAGCAAAAAAAAAAAAAAAAAAACCACCACCACGCATCACATATGAGGAAAAAAAAGGACTGTTACTAAAATTACAGGCCATACACATGCAGCACCTAAATTCTAAGATAAGAATTCTGCTTACAGGACCATACAAAAGAATTCTTTTGTGCAAAACTAAAGAACAAATAGTTGAAAACAATCACCAAAAGAAAATAAATCATGTGAGTATAAAGCGAGATTACTGAGCCATTGCTGAACGTAATATACTACTCACCTGCAATTGTATGTGCATAAAGTCTGCTGCCAAATGTAAAAACATGCAACTCATAAAGCTTGGCAATTTTTTCCAGGAATTCCTTACAGTGAGGACGCAAACGAGTGTGCAGCATAGGCTCACCTCGACCTAACTGAAAATGAAATATGCCCTAGAAGAAAAAGCACGTTTTATGTTATCAAACTGCCAAACAATAATACCAGCATTCAGAAAGTACCACCTTCCATCTTCCACTATTTTAATTCAGTACAAGTAGGCTAAAACAAGTTTTTGCCACAAAGATTATGTGGAGGAAAAAGAACATCTCCTAACTACGCATTCAGTCTGTGAGCTGTAGCGGAAGGAAGGCTCACATTAAAAATAACTACCTGAGTATTTTTTATCTCAAAGTAACTGGAACATAAAAATGAAAAGAAACACAGATGAGAGAAAGACGGCTATCAGTTTCAACAGCGACGGGAGAAAAAAGGGAGTATTTTACAGAATATGTTCCTCACATTTTTTATTATTCTTCAGATAGTTTTATCTATTTAACCATACAGTGGTTTTATTACTATTATTACTATAAGAGCTTATTTTTTTGTTTGTTTGTTTTAGAAGAGCCATCATTTAAATATCATTTAGAAATATTTCTGTCATTACTCTGGTTTGAAAGTTAACACCAAATACATACCTTATTAGACATTTGTTGGCAGTGCTGTTCTGTAGTATGGATCAATGTCTGATCCAAATCTACCATAAGCACTAGCTTCCGATTTCTGTGTAGTCGTTGTTGATCTTCTCTTCCCAGCTGTTCAGCTTGCTGTAACAAAGCATTCATAGAGTAAGCTTAATTTACAATAAGTGAACTAGGGTTATTGGCCTCTGTATATTGTAAACCTGAGAAGAAATGCTGCTATAAACTAGCTGCAAAGGCATTAACACTTAGTAATGCTGTCCAGATGGCAGCCATGTCAGCAACTTTTCCTATAGAAAAAAAAAATATATATCCCTAATGCCTATGCTGATGTGACAGCAACAACTTATAATTGATCTCAAAACAACATTCATCTACATATAACAAATATTCACCAAATCATTTTAAGACCAAAACTGAGTTCTGATGTACACAAATAAGTTGATCAATAGTTCTGAAAATTTGACTACTATGTTCAGCAATTTCGTATCAATTAAATATAATACAGTTGACAACATTGTTGAATATTAAATTAAAGCTCTAGTGACAGAAGCCATCATAACTCTCAATTTAGTCTAAAGAACAAATCATCAGACATATTTGGACTATTTAGCTCTGTGCAGCTCTATTATGAGTACTATGCAAAACCTTCACGTTCCTGTAATTTGAGCTGAAGTTTGCTTCTTTTCCGTGTATTTGTAACCATTCAAAGCATTGTGCTCACAATAGCCACTTACAATGGTAAGCTGCAGTACCACCAGACAGTAACCTACAAGTAAAGTGGAATATTCTGAAGAAGCAGGGGTTAAACACAAACTGCCCTTTGAAACACTCCTCTGTAATGAGGATGGTTTCTAGCTGCTTTTTTCTCCACATTTCTTCTCACTGGCATGTTTTGAGGAGTTACAAAAAAAAATAAATAAATAAAGAGAGCAAGCATCAAAAAAGTAAAGAAATAAAAGTAAATCATCTATTTGCTAAGAAAGATTAATAGGATATTTATTTTAAAAATAATCATGCCTTTTTCTCTAAATAATCTAAATGTTGAACAAGCATGTTTTGATAATTCATTTAAGTGGAACCTTTGAAAAGGTAATGAAGTGTATTTAAGATAGAGGTAAGATGTAAAGAATGTGTCTTGACTATATCTCTTGGATCAATTTCAGGGCTCCGGACTAACCATGGTGAAGCTAGGTTTCAGAGACACTGCAAACTTTAAACACACAATAGTAAGAATTGAACTTTTGACTAACTGTCAGTTCTTTGACACATAAATATTTAAGTATTTGTACTACATACTATCACAGCAGCATCATATTCTCAGCGCACAGGCCTAAAAAAAATACTATAAAACCCAGTATAATCAATCTGCATAAGCATAAACACAAAAACTCTAGGCTACTGATGTTCATCATCAAATATCCCATCAAAAGGGAATCAAACACTTGATGTAAGTATATACAATGCTGAAGAATATAATTAGTTATATAATTAATAAGCTCTAATTAAGCTTTTCAGCTGTCAACCTACAACGAAGGCTATGAACACGGAAAGCACAATCGTACTTACCTCAGAGCTCACTTTCAGTTCTGGGACACTATGAACCATAGACACAGTTGCTGTGGATAATGGTACATTCTGTTTTCCATTCTTGCTTCGTATCCTAACCACAAAGAGAAAAGAGGCATTAAAAGAGAGTAAAACTTAAGTGAATTAAAATTTGAACAGTAAAGCCTGCAGTACTGAAGCAGTCACGTTCAGAACACTGTATGATTAAGAGCTGTTTTGCCTCATCCATAATTTCAAGTTATTGTTAATGCAAGTTACAGGACAAAATGTATAAATATACCAAAGAAGCTCTCCATGTAAACCTTGCAGAAGAATTCAATTTGATTAGTTGCTTCCGTACAGCCATATAGAAAGACACCAATGTGAAGAAAGCATCTATGCATTGATCAATGTGATGAGTTATAAATTGTTAGCTACCAAACCATTCACAGTTAAAACTTATTTTCCTTTTTTGTAAACCCTTAGCACACAATACACTTCCAAGCTGGACTATGAAATAAATCTATGCAAATCATATGCAAAGTTACTCTGTGTGTAGCAGAGCAACTTATACCTGATTGCTGCTTCAAAAGTAGCAGCCAAAAAACCCACCCAACATACATACATTTCCCTTTGGCATTGGATGGGGTACTACAGAACCACAGACTACCCTGAGTTGGTGCCTATATTTATGTATGCACATATTATACACATGCACTCAAAATCATGTATGTAAGAGAATGTGTGTGTGCAAATGTGCTTATTATACATACAAGCATGTACAAGTACGAAGTTCCTTAAAACAGACCAACCCCACATTGTTTCAGCATTCCTAGCTTCTAGCAAACAAATTTGTTGTGAACAACCATTTTTTTTAAGACTTTATTTCTGACTCATCAACATTAAAAATATTACTGTACAAATTTAGTGCTGTGTGACACACGTATCTTTTGATTCTTTTATGTACCTCTCTCCAATCAAGGACAAAGGTTTGTATCTACAGCTGAAGTTAAACTTCATCCAGTTTTTATTTCATGAGAACACAGCAAAGTAATTTACCCACAAGTTCCCAAGAAAAAGTGTGTTCTTCATCTGTGCTGAGGCCTTTAAGCAGTGACAAAGAAACAGTCACATACAGACATGTTTCTACAGCACTGCATCATTTGGAAGCACTACCTGAATCCAGGAAAGAGAGAGATATCACTTGGTCCACTTGAACAAGCAAAGAAATTGTGTAATAGAAAGGATGCACTGCTGGTGAATACCTAGCAGGCTGCTAATGAACTGTCTGTACTGGCTTCTCTTCAAGCAAAAAAAAAGCAATAAGCAAGAAGCTGCCTTCTGATGTAGGCTCAGCAGATCTAATGCCTCATTCCAAACGTGTGAGAAATTCTATGTAAAATAAAGATGTTCTCTGATGCAGACTTTATTGAGGAAACTGAATACACCTAAAAACCCAAATTTGTACAGATTTTTGTGAAATAATAGCAACATTTAGACATGACTATATTTCAGCCTCAATTCAAATATTCCTTCGGGCAGGGCAGGAAAAGTCCTATTTACTATTACCCTAACTTCATGTTAGATTTGCTCTTTTTCCAAATACTTGTCTATAAAATATTAACAATCAAGTTTTCATTTGAGGTTATATCCTACCACTAACTGAGCTATGTAATCTCTAAGATTTCCAGTATTCAGTGCGTTTATTCTGGTTTATGGTATGCTGTTCAAAAATAATCCCTAATAATGACAATGAATTAAATAGAAACCCAAGTATTTCCTTCTGAAGGGAACGAGCACTCAATGTTCATTTATAAAATTCAGTCTACCGTTCAGGTTATTTTTGAAAACAGATGCTGAATAGTTATTTCATATGCATAAGAAACATTCTCTTTACCAACTGTACAAGCAATGAGAGAACAAAAGAGAAGAAAATCAAATTTTGCATCTGCCTTTTTGGCCTAAGGCTTAAATTCCCTTAGTTCCATGGCAGAGTATTTCATAAAAGATTGAGAACAATTCTAAAGCCTTAAATTAAAAGCACTGAAGACAAGCTGGCTCCCATTCAGACACACTGTAAATGAAGAAAGGTCACATGAATTATACCGATCCTTTCCTACAGTTATTTACACCTGCACATATAAAATTCTCATGTTTATTAAGTCATGGTCAACATAACTTCTGCCTTTCAACTCCCGCTTACAGACATACAAAAGGCAAAGGGCACACAACAAGGACAATTTACACCTTTACATTTTCTCCCTAAGGTAGTAAGCTTCCCTACATTCATCTTCACCAAAAGAGAGAGAATACGCAGTTGACAAAATGGTAAATGTGCACTACAGCTGTACCTCAAGTTCCACATGGCATTTTATTCGCTTGCATTCCAAGTTAGGAATCTTTGTAATAGTTACAAGCAAATGTAGTTCCAAACAATGCATCTGTGACCACAGCAATGTAGAAATAGGTCACATATTTGAAAATCTGCTTCAGGTTAAGAAAACAAGTGCCTTGTGTAAACAGTAAATTATAGCAGCTTGCAACAATGGCACAGCCCTTGCCAGTTTCTTTGAATACTGACTTTATCCACAAGAAACACCAACTTTTGCCTATAAACACCGATTTCTTACTTAAGAAATACACTTCTTAATATAATTACACTACTAGTGACGTGATTGTAAAATAACATTCAGGCTACTCAACTTAAAACAAGAATTTCACTAGATAGTCAAAACGGACTTTTTTTTTCTTTTTAAGACAAGTGCTTTATGCTAGAATTTGAAAATTAAGTTGCCCTGTTTATGTTAGGCAGTATGAATACTGTCCTCTCTCCCTACTAGTAACTACTACAACTTCACAGGTACACCTACAGGTATGATTCACAACTACAAAGGATCAGAACATAGAAGCAAAGTAAATGGCAGAAGGAAGAGTCTGAATTCCTAATCACAAGCAAGGATAAGCTCAAAAGAAAGAGCTGTAATACTTACTGAGTCAAGTCCTGGCCGCATTCCGCACACAAACCTTTCATAACCACTGGATGGCTACATCCTTCCAGTCTCACCAAGATACCCCTGGAAAAGAGATACAGGCATCCAATTTATTGCATGTTGATTTCAAATACTTAGATTACTGATTGAAGACTGAAAGCTAGATATGTGCTTTTGGCCTCAGTGGAGGAAAAAAGGGACAGAAGCCTTCTTTGTACAGAAACAGGTTATACTCAGCTAGATATAATCGTCCATTTACATGCTGCTGAAAATCAAATATGTAGATGTTTCTATACTGATTTCATCTTGGTTTATGATTTTCTTGTGCCACGGAAGTAGTGTTTTGCTGTGCTTCTGTTACTCTCTCGAATACTTGACCAGCCATTACAAGACACTCCTCCCATTTTCTTCAATAGAGTTTAAGTCTACAGGATTAAGTATAACAGTCATATTTAGTTCAGATACCACAAAGGTTTCCCAACTGCATGACCGCTGTTGTTGCATCCCTCTAATTTTTCAAAAACAGAACAGGAGAAAAAAAAAAAAGCAAGTTCTTTCACTCCGAAGTTGGTTATAGTATCTTCTCTTTGGTTTCAAATGTGCACTGCAGCAAGACAACAGCACCATGAAAGAAACTTTCATCTTTGTTCAAATCTCTCACTCATAAATTTGAGTATTGCCCGTTTGAAAGTTCCAAGAATTCTCCTTTCGAATGACACATGCAATGGCTTGCTTCCACTATGCTGCAAGTTTCTTAGTGACCAGGAGACTGACAACTGCTAACAAAACTGCAGTTGTTGCACATACTGGGATTTTTTTCCCCCATCTGTGGAAACTAGATTCAGATCAGGTCTAAATAAAAGCTTTCATATGCCATCCTGCTGCTAGTGTTTTCATTTACAAAAGGGCAGATCAGATCCTTCCACATGGGGGCCCATTCCCTGCTTGGCAATTATATCTTCTCTTCCTCTGCAACCATTTCAGACCTCCATTTTTCGAACAGTGTATATATTTCATAGAACACAAGCAGTCAATGGGTCTTCACAAGAAGACAAAAGAGTGATCCTTCAATATAGGCAATTTTTTTTTTATTGTTTACTTAATTCTCCTCTCATCTCCCCAAATACACACTACTTCATCATTTGACTCATCCTCTCTTCTCCTCACTTTTACAAATGTGTTTGCCTTGCTCTCCTTTATCTTGGTTCATCTCTGAAGTTCCTTCTTCATCTGCCTTACTCAAGCTCCCAGCTCACACTAAGGAGCAAGCCAGAACTGCTCATCTTTATCCTGTATTCAGTGCACGAACCTGAGGTTACACAGACACCGGAACAGTCCAAGAAAACCCTCCAAAATCAACTAAAGGCTCAGAAATGTGCGTGAAAGTTTACAATGACCGACTATAATTGTAACTGAGCACCCCATTTAATTGTTTTCAATAGCTCAGTGGTCACTTCATGCCACCTTGGAAAGCAGAAGCATCTTCAGACATTCTCTACCTTGCGTCTGACCTAACATCATCCTCCAGACATGCAGCCAGGGGGCTGGTATAATCCTGAGCTAAGGTGTGATAGTAATTAGGACATGCAAAAGTTTCTGATCATGTAAAACTTCTGATCTCAGATAGAGATTCTTATAAAAAAAATTTGAGACTTCTAAATTGTTCACTGATACTTTTTCTAAGCTTCACCTCCCTAACTTGTCACATACTCAACGACACCACTGATTACCAGTTTTGTTCTTGCACATTTAAACACGACCAGAACATCTAATTTTCTGATGCTCACTAGAGTTCTAAAGTACCTGATAGCAATCTAAGCCAAAGGACAGAGAAAGAACTCTGGAGCACCAGTGAACTTGTCAGCACTGTACAACTGAGCTGAGCAAGCTTCCAAGCACAGCTGCCAGGATCTCCAGCAGACTTCTCCCAGAGGAAAACAAACACAAACTAACAACATATACTACTTATTGCTGAAAGAAGGCCTGAACGCTACTCAAGTATCTTTAAATACTTAAGCATATTTAAATACTTCACCCCCTTAGGTTTTAGCGCATATTATAAATGTACACTAAAAAGTAGATTTGCTACAAGCATACTGTGGAACTCAAAGTGGCTTTTGTGAATTTCAGATCTGGAAACATTCCCTTTACTGTTTAGCTGATGATTCTCAAAATGTAAGAGCCAAGATCCAAGTTGATTATCAGACGTAAGCGCTCTGAACAGAAGCCTGCATATCTGTCCTAAATGGCTGCATACACCAAAGAGAGCTTTCTGTTTCTGCTTCTTTTCTTTTCCACCTCACGTCAGAAACCTGCTAAAAGAAAAGAGCTGCTTCCTAATCCACTTCTGCAGGAGAAATTAATCCCCTCTAAATTCAAAGAATGAATATATACATTCTATTGCTGGCAGTATTAACAGCACCTTACTTTTTTTCAGCGAACTTCTTCAGGAACCACTTGGTGATAAGCAGAAACCACGAGCTAATTAAGCAATAATATTCAAAGGAAAACTGTCAGAGAAAATACAGTCCCCTTCCAAAGAACCTTTTTCCAGATTTACAGAGTTTAGACAGTCAGTGAGCAAGCCAGGCATTGGGGAAGAGCAACTGGGCTGTGAATGGCACATGTTTTACGTGTGATAGGGTGAGAGGGGTTAGGTCACTCTAATATCACCCAGATAACTGAAGGATTGCAACAAGGCACCAAAATGGACTGTCCACACTATTATATATATACACACACACAAACACATATATATAATGATTGAAGTGATTCTGTGAAATAAGGAAACTCACTCTAGGATCTTATTCACATTCTTCCCAGCTGTGTTTGTAAATCAGAAACACAGACACTAAATGTGCAACAGCAACAAAATTTTATTTTTGTTGCAATAGTCATGGTCAGGGACAAACATTTACTAATGGCATCAGAATGTAATGGATAGCCCTAAGGCCATCACTGCTCTCACAGCACTTCCAAACTTACACATCTTGTCTATTTCTAAAATAAGCCTTTTAAAAGTACCTGTTTTCTCACGCTGCTGATTGAAAAAGCGTGGTGGAAGGAAAGCTTTCATGAAATTCGATATGAGCATTTTGCTTTCATTAACAGAGGAAGTCAATGCCATTACTAATCCTAAGGCCTGGTCATTAGAGTTAACTCAAAAACATGCCAAGTCCGCAATGAATGCAACAATGGCTATAGTTCTAGTTAGGTTAATTTCAATGGGAAAGTCAGCATATAAGGTTGTCTGATCTGTGATCCAATTTATCACTTTTCAGTTGCAACAGTTCACTGAAGCAAGGCCACTACAAACAAAAAGCACCCTCCTAAAGGTTTTAGTTTTTTATATCAGCCTTTCCAGCATAATCACACATTTTCCAGCAATGAAAAACAAAGGCAGCAAGGCCACTGAGGGGAAAAGATGCCAGTGTTGCAAGTGTTTATAAAAAATGGCTAATACCCATGGAGGATGGAGGCAGCATCAACAACTCACCCCACAGAACAGCTTCCTTACAGTAGAGAGGTTATTACCATTAGCATTTACCTTGCCTATTTGTTCAGTGCCAACTGAACACCTCCATGCCAGGGAAATCAAGTCATGGCTTTAGTTGTCTGGATAGTCTTTTTAATTGTCTTAATAGTCTTTTTAAAGGAACCAAGCAATACCATAGTACTTACAGTGTGATTTGTCAGATGTACAAATGGAAAAACTGATTGCTTATATGCCATAAAGTTACTGCCTCTTGCTTGCATGTCACCTATATAAATGAAAAGCCAAAAAAATCGTGCATTTCCTCAGATCAGTTTGAGGTAAAGAAATATCACAACATAAACCCCTGAGTCGTCACAGCTGTCAAACTGAGGTCAGCAGCTTTCAGTGACACCGTATGACTTAACAATGAACATCAGAAGATGCAAAGTTGCACTACTACAGCAAAATAAGGTTCCTACAAACTAAAAGCCTCTGCCCCTACCAGTTCTGCAGCATGCTCAAGAGATTATCATCAAGTAATTGTCAATAGGTAAAAATGAAAATATGCTGGGTTCGTGATTATTAATACCCAGCACTATTGAATCATCCAACCAATATACACCACATAGTTTGTGCACAGTATTTTAGCTGTCATTTGACAAGAATGACAAACAAGCGAAATCTCATTCAACTTAAAGCCTGCTTCTGCAGGTTAATTTACCCACAATTTTTGCAAAAGTGATGTTTTTAACTTACACCAGAGCACCACTTTGTGGTGTGTGGCTGCAGCATTTAGAACCACCTCAGAGGGCCCTACAGCCCAACTTACTGTACCAACCAACCACAGCTTCTGTTATACGGGACTCTAGTTTCATAGCATGAATTTTTCAAAGCCCTAATCACCTTGAAGGTGAAGGATCGCCATGAAGGATTAATTCCTTAGATATTTAACCATGAGATTTTTTTTTTTTTTTTTTTTAAACTCTCAAAAAGAAGCAGACAGAGTCCTTGAATAACTCATGAAAAATACTATGGATGAAAAATACAGTTTTCTTGAACCAAAGGCTGACTAACTTTCATGTCAATTACCCAACAACATTAAGTCATAGGTGAACTGCTGCAAAACCAAGCAGTAACAGTCTTGAGCTTATCCATCTCTGATCCCTTTATATTTTTTTGAAGCACATTTCTTCGCAAGCTCTCCACTCCTCTAGGTAAAAGCACACTGGGCAGCCTGGTCTGATGGTTGGCAACCCTGCACATAGCAGGGGGTTGAAACTAGATGATCATTGTGGCCATTCTACAATTCTATGACATCGCACCAACATACCAGATTTCTTACAATCCCTCCAACCCTGCATTTATGAATAAAAAATGTTATATTATTTTCCAACTTCTGACCACTTTCTCCATTCAGAGATCACATTTAAGCTATGTTCCCTTCATCCACTAGAAGTAACCTACATAGCATACTGCAAAGTTTTACGCTGTAATGTACGAAGTGGAAAAACTCCTTCTGGATGTAGGCAATTCCAGTGAATGGTATCTTGTACAAATCAACCAGCATCAGCCCAGACACCTTAAATCTGTTCTTTCAGTACCATCAGATGACTAAAGTAAAAATCTCTTCCCATTGCGTTGAAACGTATCCACAATGAAATGCATAAAAACGCCCAATGATCTATCTCACTGCTGGCCCAAGGGATTCCACATGTGCTGACAAAATCCTTGAGCTCAAGTATGATAACCAGCTTACAGCAAGAACTCTGATAACAGGAATTACACCAGTTTGGGAGAAATTCTGTAAGGATAAAAGCAATTCATTACTAAAGACAATTACACAAAATGTAGTATGAGAGATATGCAACCTCATTACAGTTATTTCTTGATTTCACCTTATAATTTAATTCCAATGACAACTACAACCACTTTGATCTGACCTACATGCCAGCTACTGCTGAAAGCATAATTATGTGCTCCCTTTCCCACGCTGCCTTCCTATTGAGGCAACCAAGCTAGATGAAGGTATTGATCAGTCCAGATTATTTAGCAGAAGGTTGGGTGGGAAGGATGAAAAGCAAAGCAGGAGATCAGGCCAGCTTTAGCTACATGGCTTCCAGCACCCAGATAGGTGAAAGCTGGAGGCACATTCCTTCCAGCCAGCTGCCCAACAAGTTGGAAGCAATCACAAAACCCAGACCTAGGGAAGCCTCACTGAAGAGAAAGACACACACAAGGCTTCTACAGCCACACTACACTGCCTCGCCTCTCTATCGGTGACTTCTGAACTTGATGTCTGATTCCAGCCAAACCCTGCTGAGCAGGCAGATTCATTCCCTGCCAGTGAAGATCCTGGAAGTTTGGGGAAAATAAATGGTCACATAAAGAAAAAAGAGCTCAATCCTCTCACAGGGTACTCAACCCTTCCACACGGCTACCTGTAACAGGTGCTTGTTAGGTGTCACAGAACTAGGAAGAGAAGAAGAAAGCAATGAAGGAATGAAAATCACTTGGAGCTTGAATCCTTTTCAATATCAAATTCAAACACCCAATAGATACATTAAAAGCAGCTTTCTTAGCATCAGCACCCAGAATATGAAGGAAAAAAATAAGTATGCACAGGAAACAGGCTGGAAAGATGCATACCATCACTTATTATAAAAACAGAATGCATCCAAATATAAAAAGGAAGTAGGTAAGAGATACAGTAAATAGAGATTTCTAGGTATTATTCAACATTCCTCAGCATTTGGCAACTTCTGTAGACTCTAAAAAGCCCATTAAATATTTGACAGGACACTGAAAATATCCGTGCTTAAGTGAAACAGCAAGTTGTTTTTTCAGTATTTTATTACAAGAGTCACCACTTCAAAACCTGTCACTGATCAGTACTTCATTCCTCTTGAAGACTGCAAGATGAAAGGTACTGAAGGCCACCTTAAATGTCTGCCTCATCTTGGGTGGTAAATGAACCCTGAGGTTTTGTGACAATAGATAAACAAAGGGTGATATTGTAGATAAAAAAACAATGAAGTAACAACACAACAGTCTACAGTTTTAGAGAACATACTCCCATCTCTTAGAAAATAAGCTCTGACTGGAATCCAGACACATTAAGACTTCGATTACAGCTCTCATATATTCTATGCTCTGTAAAAGAATTCAAGTTTTAGCTACTACAGCTATTTAAGACAGAAAGATATTTAACCTAAATATACAGGTAACATATACAGGGAGATCGTGTGAATACAAGAGAGTTTCAGCAGTTTATCTCATTATTAGAACCCTAAAGAGGACAACTTAATCCTAGAAACACTTAATGTAAATATTCACATAAAATTGACCCAGTCCAGAATCCTAACACACCAGTCACAGCTTCAAAACAATTAACTCTGATGACTAACTAGCATTAATTATACACAGAGCAGCGCGGCAGTTTATGAAATTTTATTTGTTGCTCCCGCCACCCATGAAAATTTTTCTTTGTTAACATCAAAGACCTTCTATTACCTGCTTGCTGTCACCCCTGCTATTTACAGTCCTAGCAGGTCATACTCAGTCTCTCAAGCCCTGGCTCGGTATCTGATTGCCCACGTATGCCAGCATAAACAACATCCACCTCCTGCTTGCCCCAAGCTGCAATCTTCACCCCAGCCACCCCCCTCCCTGCAGCCCTCTGCACACCAATCCAGCAGGCTGGAGCAAGGGATGGGTACTGCTGAAGAATCAAGAAGCAGCTTCCTCCTGCAGCATCCAGGTGAGTCATTTCAGCAGCTTCTGCCAGTGCAATACACACCAAAGCCTTCAGGGAAGGCCATACAGAATGAAGGGGATGACTGCTAAAGCCATTGCCTATGCCAAGAAGTAGGAAATTAAGCTATAAAAACCTGAGTGCTGCACTCATGGTGTGTCACTTTCACACCCTGAAAGATTTTTATCTAAGCTCCTATGTGATTAAAACAAAAAATACAAACAACCATAAACAAGCATTAGAAACATATCTTAAAAGAAAACATTATTGTAATAAAGTTGGCCAAAATGACAATGTAGGAACTTACAGCAAGTCACATTATTTATCCTCAAAAAGATTTAAGCAATTTACATTCTCACGTTCTAATGAAAGTAAAAAGATCTGAACTAGAACGAGTATGCCTACATTGTTTATGTGACTGGCAAATATTTGCACATATCTCCAGCTTACAAAGAATTAGGGGTTAAACTGACCAAGCCCACTTTTCTCAACGCAGCAAATGGCAGCTAGGAAGCTGGATAGCTTGGATCGGGAATGGGAAGAGAGACAAGTGTACCCTGCGGACACAATGAAAAAGTTTCAGCTATGTTACTACGTTACCTACCTCAGCTATTACTATATTTTAGTCAACTACTATTATGTGCAACTACTATATATAGTCAACTATTATGTGCAAATATTGCTGATAGATGGTGGAATGCTTTTACTTCCATTCCACAAAATGGGAAGCCACAGGCAAGAGACAAAATGCTTGCTAAAATACCTTGTAAGTTACTGAACAAATGCAGTTATGTCTCCAAATGCTGACCAGCTCTACTCCCTTCACGTCACGCTTTTTCTACCTCTTCACTTGAATTTTTCTTCTGCATTTACCCAGCAAACACCAGCACAGTGTCTAAGAAGCTACGCTGAATATTCAGAACTTCTGAACAGTTCAGCAAAGGTCAGCACTAATAAGTAACTGTTGTCAGTTTAAGACAAGTGTTTTCAGAAGCTGGGGACAACAGTAATAAAAAACAGTATTCATTTTCTGTTTCAAAGCAAGTACTTGCTTATTATAATCAAGTGAATCAAGACTGAACAAATCAATGCAAGCACTGCTTAAGCATTGGTGCATTCGAGTCCCAAAGTTCTTACCGCTTAAAGCTGAACCTGAAATGCTGCTATACCAGAGCCAGTATATTTTTAATTCACATTGGGTTTCATTTTTTCCCCTCAAATTCTTAGCTAACGTAAGATACAATACAACACAAAACTTCACCTCTCAGTCCACACAGCGCTATCAAGATGAATTTCATCTCACATACACTATTTTAAAATTTTAGTGTGCTATTTTTACACACGTTTTTATTCTGACCTAACATTTGTGGCACGTTGCTTTAAACCAGATACTAGGAGGTTGTTCGTCTTGCACCAGATGCAATAGTTGAATGCTGATGTAGCATAACGGAAAGACACAGTCTTATCTCAATAAGAATAATGCTTTCTCTAGCAGGAAAAATACAACTTCATCTCCTCTGCATTGTCGTATATCACCAATAAAATTGTTGTTTTTTTCCTGAATCTTTGAGAGCATCTCTTTACACAGATGTTGCCTATGTGCTAGGGATATTTCAATCAAGCAAGTTTAGGCCTGGCTGCACCCACCCAGCAACCAAGAGAGCTGCAATAAAAGAAAATAACTTGCTGTCATAAAACAGAGGAAGTAGAAGGTTTCGATGGTTTCCTGTCAAAAAAAAAAAAATCTGCTTGAAGTGCAGGGCAGCAAGCTATTACCCCAGTTCAACCTAGAAATCTGAGAGGCCCTATCTAGCTGTTAGCCATTTAAGAAATTAAAAGTTGACCAATATGCAATCTTACAAAGACAGAGCCATTGTTAAACTAGAAAGCCTCTCTCATTTACCCCCTCGCCCTTCTTAAAGCTTGAATTACAGCACTTGGTCGATACTTGTGAAGCTTTACGCACTGAGACACGCACAATGCTAACAGCATTTAGGCTTCTGATGGTATCTGCGCCGTGTCCAGCAACTGCAACACTTTGCTGCAGCACTGTTTGCCAGCCACATCTCTCCCATCAAGCAGTAAACAACCCTGCTGGTGTCAGAGCTTTAGGCTGACTTCAGACCGAGCTGCCAGACTCAAGCACGCTATTTCTGGGTAGGTTTGCCGCTCAGAGCCGCCTGCACGGCACCTCGCAGCAAAGACGCGCGGCTCTCAGCCGGCACCGAACGGCTCCGTTCCGGAACACCGCGCTTGAAACAACGTGGCGCGCCCCGAGCTCCCACAGGTGCCTGGGCGCAGGAGGAGAACGGCCTCGTCCCGCCAGCACGGAGGCCCGCGCCGGGCGGAACCGGCCGCCGCTTCTCGCCGCGACGAGGCGGCACGGCTCCGACAAACACCTGCAGCCCGCGGAGCCGCACACTCACCCGGGCGCGATGACCTGGCCGGGCCGCGCGCACAGCTCCCGCACTACGCCGGGCCGCTCCGCCTTCAGCTTGCGCTCGGCGCCGGAGCGCTGGGGCCGGGGGCCGGCGCCGGAACCCGGCGAGGCCGCGGCGGGACGCGGGGCGGGCGGCAGCGGGGCGCAGAGCGCCAGCACCGAGCCGATCTGCACCGCCGCCCCCACCGACACCTTCCACTCCAGCAACCGCAGCGGCCGCGGGCCCGGCGCCCGGATCTCCGCGATCGGCCCCGCGGAGCCCTCCGCCGCGCTCCCGCCGCCCCTCTCGGCCGGCCCCTCCATCCCGCCGGGGCGGGTCGCTATGGCGACACCCGCGCCGCCGCCGCCACCGGCCTGGCAGTGGGCCGCGGCCTGCCGCTGCGGGGCACGGGGCGCCACAACAGCCGCCGCCGGTGCCGACCCCACCGCGCAGGCGCGGCACGCCGCGCGCCCGGCCCGGCTTAAAGGCACAGCCGCGCGGCTCCGCGGGAGCGAGAACGGGGGAAGAGGAGGGGGCGGGGAGAGCCCGCGCCGCGCCCTTTTCCCGCTTCAAACGCGTTTCCGGGTCGGCGAGCGCCCTCTCGCGCTCCGGCTGTCTACCCGCGCCACCGCCCTCCCGCTGGGAGCCGGGCGAGCGAGGCGTGCCGGGGGCTGCGGTTCTACTCCCGGGTCGGACGCCGCCGAACCGCCGCCGTCAGCGCCCTTCACGAGAGCTCCTTTCCGTCGAGCGCTCGGTTTGCTCGCTGTCAGCTGCGATTTGGGCAGGGAGGAACCAACGCGAACAGGAAAGCCTGAAATAGCGGGGTTTCCCTCCTACCTGCAGGTCGGGGTGCCTCGAAGCAAGGACTTACGAGATGGCTGGGAATCTGGCTGCGAACTTCAGCAGACGGCCGGGCTGTGAGGATACTACTGTCAGTAGTAACCAGATAGTGGGAAGTTCTTGAATTAAAGTTCCCGTGCATCTTTTATCAGCTCCTCACACGCAGGCGTAACAGCATGCTGTGTGATAACGTGTTTTCTACACTTCTCTCATGCAGCAGAGCTGACAGGAGCAGCTTTTTGGGATGCTTTGAGGTAACAGAATCATAGAATCACCAAGGTTGGAAAAGACCTACAAGATCATTCAGTCCAACTGACTGCCTATCACCAATAGTTCTTGCTAAACCGCGTCCCTCAACTCAATATCTAAATGTTCCTTGAGCACGTGTGATGTGATGGAAGAGGAAGAGGCTGCTGACTGTATTGTCCTCCACTCATTTGTTACAGAGGTTAGAAGGTCTTTGTAAATGAGATGGAGGAATTGCAATATGTATAGTCCAGTTTCCTGGTTAAGGTATTTGGGTATTGCTTAGGAGAATGCTTAGGTTAATCTCCTGCTCCAGAGCTCTTGGAACAATGGAAGTTTCTTCAGCAATAAATTTGAGAAAGTGTTTGTGTAACTACTCTTTCCTGGAGTGTGTAAGGAGATGATAATAACTTTGTTGCCCTTATTGGACGAGTTTACTTACAAGAACATTTGTTATTATAATAGGTAATGGGTTTGAATTCAGTGAAGTAAGTAGAGAATAAAGCCATACAGTGAACACTGGAGTTAAAACAGAATGCTGAACACAAGTTATGTGTGCCCCACCTGTTGTTTTTATTGGGAATAGCAGCCTCAGACTAATGCCTAGGCGGTCAACTTCTTAATAATTTTTAATGTTGACGTGCATGCTGTAAAGTTGCATCATAAGAGGCGAACTTACTGTTCCTTCCTTTACAACGCTGGACAGTTCTCACTAGGATGACTGGTAGCGTCCCTCTATGATCAATGTTGTTTCTTCCTAATATAAAACAAAAATTATCAGCACTGAAAAAACATGTCCACATCATACATGTGTACATGTCATACATAAAAACTGAATTTTACATCACCAGGGGATGGTAGTGAGGCCAGTAGACTTGATGTAGCTTACCGAGTAGCTCCACCAGCAAGTTCTGGCTTGCAGCATTTCCTCTCATTTCTTGTTTGGCTAATGCTTGTAGCTTGAATCCAGGCTTCTTCCTTTTGGGGTGGATTATTAACGTTCTGCTCCAAGGTAAGCAGGCCAAGGACAGCCTCAGGGCAGCACTCCCATTAAGGAGTGCAAAGGAAAGGAGAGATCCTTGAAGAGCAGGAGAATTGATGAGGAACTTCCCTTTTGCTAAAAGCTTTGTAGACCTCTAAGTCTTGAAAACCCCTGTAATGCCAAGTGTGTTAACCATGATGGTCAGGAGAAGACTGAAACAGTTGTTGAGGTGGGAAAGGGTCTTTGGAGATCATTAATCCTGCTCCTCTAGCTCAAAGTAGGAAGATGAGCAGGTTGCTCAGGGGCACGTCCAGATGGATTCTGAGAATCTCCAAGGATGGAGACTCCACAACCACTCTGGGATACTTTTTCCAACGTTCAGTCATCCTCACAGTGAAAAAAGCTGTACATCTGTCTGTGTTCATTGCCTCTTGTCTTGGCAGAAGGCACCACTGACACGAATCTGCCTTTGTTTACCAATCTCTCTCTTCACCCATAAACACAACCTTGATGATCCCTCTCGAATCTTCTGCACATTGAGCAGTCTCAGCTCTCTCAACCCCTTCTGATGTGACAGATGCTCCAAATCTTTTAATAAATGCTGTTTATGGCTGCAGGTGCTTCAGTATGTCTATGTCTGTAGACATACTCTTGTACCAGCACACCCCGTCTGATGGGGCATAGGAGGATGTTTACCTCCCTCAATCTGCTGGCAGTGGTCTTCCTAATGCAGCCCAAGATGCTGTTGCCTCTTGTGCTGCAAAAGCACATTTGCTGGTACATGGTCAGCTTGGTGTCCACCAGGTCGCCTGTGCCTTTACTGCAGAACTGCTTTAAAGAGCTTTAAAGAGCAGCTGTCCCAGTTCCTGCCTTGGGTCAGGACTTGGCATTTCCTTTTCTTGAACTTCCTTTTCTTGAATGTAATGAAGTTCCTGCCTGCTGATTTTTTCTCGTTTGTCAAAATCCCATGGACTGCCACTCAGTATTCAACTATCTGGCCTCCCACCCGCTCCTCCCAGCGTTCTATCATCTGCAGAACTGCTGAATGCATGCCCTGTCCCATCACCAAGATCAACAGTATTTGCCACGGTATCAGTGAATGGGTAACTACTGACAGGACCCTCATAGCATAATATGAAGCATTAGGGACTAGCTTCATATTCATGCCATACTTTTTTCCTGCCATAAGAAATAACCTCTCTAAGGAAACTAGAAAGTACTGTAAATTATCTCCAGATTCCCTGAGCATAATCTTGCCCCGTATTTGACGATGACCTCTGTTAAACAAACTATGTTTACTGGTACTGAACGACCTCTTACTGTATGTGGATATGAGAATCTTAGCAGTGGAGCAGAACCAAATCATAAAAACGAGACGGCTTTGTTTGCTCTGCAAATATTTCAGTCCTTTGATTACTTTACTTTCCTTTTGCTGGCTAATCTCCCACACCTAATACACATTTAAGGTCATGCAGCTTTCTGAATACCTGTCATTTTTTTGAAAGCTGGCTTTCCACACAGCTTTTATTATATTTTGACATAATATTTATCCAATCCATCCTCCTTGGATGGACAAGGATAGAAAATATTTGATCCTTTGCTGACAGGCTTGATGCATGTAAGAATTTAATGACCTCTAAGTCTTACAATGCATGGCTACACAGGGCTACAATGGTGGCATTATAGGCAAGGAACAAAGTAGTAAGAATTTACCTCATCTAGCCAGCTCTGATACTGCTAACTCTCATCTCTTGAACAAAATGTGTGTGTCCTGCATCTTATACGTTAATGTCAATCTCAGAAAGCTTTTGCAGTCTCTCGTTTCATGGAAACTATTTTGTTATTTTCTTTGCACCTGTAATTGTGCAGGAAAAAATCTCAGCTGGGAGAATAACAAATGAAATCTACATAATAATTAGCGTTCCTGCTTATTTCCAATGCATGGAGACAAAACTTTACAAAATAAGTGCATTCATCAATCCTACATAGGTGCAAGTTAAAATCTGGGATGATGGGTAATGAGAACATTAAGGGAAGAACTTGCAATTCTCTTAAGTAAGTATAATGCTAAGGAATACGCTATGTTAAAATGCTTGACTTCATGTCTGGTAAAACCAGATGGCTTCCATCAAGAGGCAGATGTTTTTCCCAGTCTTCTCTTCAAAAAGGTCATCAGAATTTAACCAGGCCTCTGTATTTGAATGCATAGCATGAGCAAAAGTAAATGCTATGGATATCAACTTCATATAACTGTTTGAGTGAAAGCACTAGGGTGCTAAATATAGTTTTGTGGGGAAGTGTTTCTTAAAAGTGGTAGATGAGGAATTCTGAAAATACACGTCTAACTTCTAGGAAGGTAAAGGAGAAATTCTGCAGTTCATTTACTTAAGTTAGAAATATGCTTAGGTAAAGATCTCTTAAAATATGTTACCCTACCATGACTGTTCTGGCTTTAATGAATATTCAGAATGCTTCTTAAAGATGACTTGGTTGAGTATTTTCATATTCAGACTGATGATTTTAATGCTGTAAGGCTGTCTCAGCATATTTAAACAATATTAGTATCCGTTCCACAGTACTTCTAGGAGGCTATAGAATGTAAGGTAGACAAAGTCCTGAAGTCTTCAAGCAGCTTGCTGAAGTCTGCAAATGGAAAAGAGCCACAGAACAGACAGCATATATCTCTGCTCCCAAGAAAGCTGGTTGGAATGGTTGGTAGTAGGATGTGGCAGCAGCTCACCAGTGATCCAGCAACCTCCCTCCTGTCCAAAGCTTGGGTGTGCAGCTGTGATGCAGGTTGTCTGAGCAGAGTCACTCACTCTCACTTATCCCCTACAGCTGGGGATTTGCAGCAGCAAGCTGCCCTGGTGCTAGACAACCCCATTGCCAATTACATGATGTAATCTTATAGTGAGAGCTGCATTTGGACTATTCAGGAGCTGCACAGTTGTTGTTACAGAGTTACAGTTCAGCAAGTCCCTATAGCAGGGGTTTTATAGTAACGTACGTGTCATTTCTAGGTGCAAGAAGTCTGCGAGATGGTATTACCTTTAGATATTTCAAAAAAAAATTGGAAACATTTAGAAGATTTTGCAGCTCTTCTGTGTTGTACATTCCTCGTTGCAGCCATTGTGATAACAGTCAATTGGAAAAGTGAAATAACCTTATCTTATTTTTAAGGTTTTCCAGTAGGAAGTGAAGCTTTAACCTCCTCAGAAGCCTGTAAGACTAAGCATCACAAGCCAGAGCATTTTTTGCTATGTGTAAGCACCCTGTCTAGTAGAGGTTTGGGTAGTTTCCATTGTGGCAATCCTTTCCTGTTTCTAGATTCTTGACTGCTCAGCCAGGGACCTTCTGCCAGGTTTTCTGCTGGCTTTTGCAGATGCAACTAAGGGAATGAATTTAACACAGAGAATACAATAAAATACACATCTGGTGCTTGATCTCACTCTCACCAAACAATTACAAATATTGTTAATTGCCTTCAAAAGGAGACGATTCAAATTCTTAGCATCACAATAATCAATTAGAAGGCACCTTAAATGTGTGCTTTCACCAACTTTTACATCACCTGGTTCTTTGCATTTGAAAATGCAATCTTCACTCTGATATTCCTGGCAAATATCTTTGGCAAAACTCTATGCTCTTCAGTGGAAATATAGCAGAGACTAATTTAGCTTCTCAATTTTTGTTTTTCTTGGGCAAACTGAAAGAAAAGGATATAAAAAAGAAACAGTCTGTGAAAGTTACTTTTTCCTCACTGCTCCTTCTCTACAAGAGGAGTTAGTTTTGCACTGATGGATGTTCAGATGTACATTTTCAAAAGTGTATATATTTTTGCATGGGTATTTTTATGTGTCAGTGTACGAACTGGACAAACAGGCTCAAAACAGCTCATCCATATAAGAGACTGACACATATGCACTTACATGAGTGTGGCTACTCATGAAGCCCCAGCATCCTTTTGGTCATATTCTTGAAATCCCTTCAGGTAGTTGTCTATACGCATAATGTAAATCATTATTTACTTTGTTGGGCCTGCTCCCATGGTTCATTGGCAGTCAGGTTTCACGTCTTAAAGCTCACAGATTTTTGAAATATACGACTTTGAAGTGTGAACCAGCACTTCTCCCTGTCCTAACTAGGGATATGTACAGCTGTACATCCCTTCCCTCCTTTGTAGAAGGAGAATACGCCTAGGCATTTTCTCACTGATTGATTTGGGAGACAAATGAACAGTAGTTAATGGCTGGGATTCCTGTGCCATTGCAACAGAAGTTGATTCAAGCTATTGAGCAGGCCACCAACCAGAAAGGCCAGAAAATCTGTCAGAAAGCTGAAGCTCTGTGTGACTACACAGCCTCAGAACAGCTATTTCCAGCCTGTGCCTGAAGGCTCCCAGGACCCAAGGGGCCATTAGAAAAGGCATTTTGCTGTCCAGTAATCTACAGGTGTGAATGTTTTAGGCCCCCCCACCTCCACTGGAAAATGTTCAGAGATGTAAAACAGTGAGTGAGCAATTGAAAAGCCCTGCCATGAAGAAAAGCATGCCCTTCTTCACAGGGGAGTCAACTCTTCGAAAGGGTAGATAACTGCAGGACGAGGGGAAATGGTTTGAAGCTGAGGGAGGGAAGATTTAGGTTGGATGTCAGGGGGAAGTTCTTTATAGAGAGAGTGGTGAGGTGCTGGAACAGCTGCCCAGAGAGGCTGTGGATGCCCCGTCCCTGGAGGTGTTCAAGGCCAGGTTGGATGGGGCCCTGGGCAGCCTGGTTTGGTATTAAATGTGGAGGTTGGTGGCCGTGCATGTGGCAGGGGGGTTGGAGATTCGTGATCCTTGATGTCCCTTCAAACCCTGACCAGTCTGTGATTCTGTGATTCTGTCATTCTGCGAAATGTTTATGTGGCTTTTTACCCTTCTGTTCCCTTTCAAACCACTGCCACGCGTCTTCAGCCGAACGAAAAACCTGTGTTGGACACCCTTGGAGACAGGCAGGTGGCAGCAGTGCGACCGATAGGGTCAGCGCTGAGCTCCTTCCCCGCGAGGTGGCACGGCAGGGCTGTTGTTAGGATCGCTATTGCATCGTCTCATCTGTAGGTGCCTTCGAGCCAAGTGATGCGGTGCTCCTTAAGGGAGTTGTACATGCTAAGAATAATGTCTCTTGGTTATTACAGAGGGTGGGAGGGTGAGGAAAGTAACCCTACTTCCAGCAACAGGGAAGAATCTACTGAGCTGGGAAATTAGAAGAACATTGTTTCATCATTAGGAATAGGTAAAATTTAACAGGTAAAAACAAGATCAGTTCAAAAGAGAACCGAAGGTAATATGTTTGTGCTCATGGTGGATCAAGCAAAGTTCAGCAAAAGTGAAAACTAAGGGCAAAGAGGAAGAAGCTGTATGCAGTGATCTTTAATCAAAAAGAAAAATCATAGCACTGCAAAAGAGATGAACCAATCAAAAGTGATCAAGATCAGAGCTGCTGATAGAAGTGATACCAAAAATCATTTGGTTTGGATCTTGCTGAGTAAGGATGTGCCTGGTGACAGAACAGCCTCAAGCAGGTGAGAATGAGGTGAGGAAAGCACCATTTCTTTTCAAAGCAGGGATGAAGTACATCCAAAACAGAAGGGGGAAGATGGTGCAGCCATCAAAGAAGACATGCCACATATTGTGTTAGCATAAAAGAGAAGCACGGTAGCTTTGTAAGTTGACCATACAAAGCATACATTAGGGCAGTAATATTAGGTTTAGGTAACTGAGCTGGTGAAAGTAGAGAAACAACATGGGTACCTGCACAAAATGAGGATTAAGTCCTTCTTCCAGCTTTACTTTATCTGAAAACCTATATGGTGCTGAGATTTTCCTTTTTCATTATTTCAGAAATATCTTACAGGAAAAAAGATTTTTATATTCTGTTCTGTTAATGAGAAATGTCCTGAAGAAAATTTCCTGAGAACGAAGAAGCCACAGTATCCTGGCTATTCCGTCACTTAGTTTTTGGACAGATGTGTGTATTATATGCATTTCAGTCTGACAAAAAGACCTCTGTCTTAGAGATGCAAATGAATAGGATATCTGTCTGCTGCAGAGGGAAAATGATGTTCAGTATACTAAATTTGTGTTTTTTATAGTATCAAAATCACGACTTATTAGAAAAACAAGTATCAAATGTGAATGCACATGCCAGAACCATCCTCACATAGAGTTCAATTACAACTGAGACTTTCTGGTAAACATTTTAGTTTTCAGCTGCATATTTTGCACGCTATTTGCATGAAGTGTTTCCCTTGTTGGCTGACTCCATGCCCTTTTGGCTTGTCCTTTTTTTTTTGTCTTTTTAAGGCTGGTGGTGATTCACTGGAAAAAAATCCATTTAGCCAGTGAGCAGGAATTTATGACCTATTTACAAGTGAACTTCACCATACTATTAGTAGGCCCAAACCAGCTTCAGGAGCAGTCCCCAGACTACCTTTCAGCTGACTGTCAGTTCCCAGTGATTCCCAAGGGCTCAGCTCCAGGCCATCTGCACTTCCCTTGCCTGGCTTGCCGTGCCACAGGTGGTATTATTCACCTATACGATTTTCTCTTTCTTTGGCTAAAGAACCCATATTCTCAGGATTGGACAGCATGTCTTCTGAAGGGTCTCGAGAAGATACTGCACGCAAAAGAGAGCCGAACTCTGGGACACCAGCAAACTCTATCTGGATTAGCAGCAAAAAGAGAGAGCCCTTAGAGGGCTGCAGTATTCAGAAGCTGCTCACAGCAATCTCTCTTAGCTCAGGAAGGCCGTAATTACAGCAAAGGTGGCAAGGCCCATGAGATGCTGCTTGTGAGTAACACAGACAACAGGCGAAGTATGCCATCTTCCCAGCGCTTCGTCCTGCCTCTTCTGCAGAGTGAGGTGCTGAGTGCTGTCACTGCAGAGCTGGTATTCTGAGCTGCTGCCAGCTGTGCCACACAGCCTCCGGATTTCTCAGAAAATAACCAGCCATCCACCAGCAGGACAAACTCATACTCTCCCGACTTTCACCACAGGATGGCAGTGCAAGATTTTGATTTCTAGCATCTGCTGACAGCGTGTATGTACACGCCTTGTGCGTGTGACAGCATAGTTAGGCTGAAAATTAAAAACAGTAGTGCTTTTTTCCATTTTGAAAACAAAGATGCAGTAGCTTCCTGTGAAATAGAACTGAATTTTGAAAACACAGAGCCAATAAGAAAGCAATGCTACTGCTGAGCTAAGGTGTTGCCACAAACACATTTCAGAAACGTACCCTAGCTTTGTTTCTATGCTGACATATATAAGTGTATATATATAAAGAGAGAGAGAGAGATACGTACGCTTACTTTTATATAAAATTATATAAAAAGTATAAAATTTATATGGAAAAGATGATGTATTCCAAATGGCCTCTGAATTCAGGGAACTAGTGTTCAAAAATTGTCTCTTAGGCCTGCATGCTAGTGCGCACTCACTGCTGGTGCAGTCCCAAAGCTGCAAGTGGTTGCCAGATCTGTCCAGCCTTCCTCCTCTGACCCTAGCTATACACCTCCACTTTCTTTTTGCAAGGCAAACCAGGGCCTTCGATTGATTTGAAAACATAGCTGGAAAAAAAAACAAACAAACAGCATTTAATGGGAATTGGTGCCTCGAGCTTGTGGCATGAGCACTGGGAGGCAGTGGGGGCCCAGGCCCATCTGCTTCAGCCACACCTGGTTTGTGACAGCAGGGCTGGAAGGAACTCTCAGGCCCAGCCTTGCAGCTGGGCTGGTAATTAAACTGACCTCCCAGCGCAGGTGCTGTTTGCTGGTGTGGCAATCACAGCAAAATGTTGATGGCATAACATTCCCTGTGACACTTTTGTCAGGATGCGGTGCGGTAAAATATCACTATATTAATGCCAAGGGCAACAAAGGCTTTAAGCAAAGTATTCTGCTTTGAACTACTGCTGAAGCACACCCACATACTCAGCTTTTTAGTGATAAATAAATAGTGAATTGCACCAATTGCACAGATAAATCTGTACAAAAAGACTATGCAGATGAGCTCCAAGAGTTTGAATGCCACATTGACATCTTTCATAATTTCTCAGATTTTATAAGATGTGTGTCACAAAAAATATTTCACAGCTTAACAGAAGTGTTGACAATATGAACTCACTGGCTTAAAAAACATGAAGACATTTAATTTTTAAATCCATCATCTTTAGGGCAAAGTTTTGAATGTTGAGTATCCAACTTGCAATTTTTAATGCTAGAGACTCAGACCTGTGTTTTTGTCCTTGGTCTGCCATCCTGGTGTCTGAGGGATGAGGTGTGTTTGAATCTCAGCTTGAACACAGGCAGATGAAGGCATTTTCAGCTCAAGATTCTGTTGAGCAATATCTCCAGAAGACACTACCAGCGGTGTGGGCAACGCTATCTTATTTGCTCAGACTGTTGTTGGAGGAATATAGTTTGTTTTGATGTTAAAGGATTCTTCAGATGGCAGCTATCTGTCAGTGTTGTTGCTTTTTCAAAGCTTCTGTACATGTGTTAAGTGGTCCCAGTAGCCCACTGAAGGATAAACAAAGCACACAGTTCAGCAGTGCTGTTTGAGCTGCAATAATAGCTCCACATAAATGCAGCAGGGTAGCACTTACTTCTGATTTCTCCCCTTCCTTATAATGGGCAGCTTTATGTTTCAAACAGTTTCTTGGATGACTGATATAATCTTGCTGTCTCTGGTACCAGCCTGTATGTAGTGGGAGTGTACACTGGAAGACTTAATGGAGGAAAAATTCATTCTCCGTAGCTAGTAATACCTAGCAGTCTTACCTATATCTGAGAGAAGTGCTACTTTTAACTCTGTCAGTCTTGCACTTTACCCTATGGATGTCCAACCCTTTGGCTCTCCTGGACCACATTAAGTGAAGAGGAATTGTCTTGGGCTGTATATAAAATACATAATATAGCTAGTGGAGTTAAGTAAAACAGCTTTTTTTTTTTTTTTTTTAATTTAAAAAAGAGGGCAACAAAACCACAAAGCTATCGGGTAAAGTTTACTCCATATCAGTAAAATTTCTGAAATCTGGTATTTTTCTCTACAGGGAAACTTCACGTAAATCTCATTTGTATCCATAAGGAAGATATATTTTTCTTTTTCTGTTTCTTTTTTTTTTTTTCCACATGACATTCCTTTCTCTCTATCTCTTCTAATGACGTAGTGGTAACTGAAAGAAACCTTTGGTGGGACAGCTAATACTCTCATATGTTTCAAGCTGCCGTTTTTCAAAACAGAGACCCTGCAGTTTCACAACCAGATAGACCCCAAGCATGTCACACGGCCTGTAAAGATCTAAATTTTGTGAAAAATGTGTGGTACATGGAAATGGTGATGTTTTATATTTCCAGTAGCAAACGGCAGGGCTGGCTGCAGGCAGCAAATGAGCAGGGATACAGAGAGCCATCCTGCAATGTGTGACCCACAGCACAAACCCACTACTGCGGGATGGTGAAGATTTGTGGGGTGCTGAATGGGGAAGTGGAAGGCAGAAGGGGCTGGGGCAGCCTCCTTGTAAATCACCATTAGGATGGAGATCCCACCAGGCTTCATGTCTTGCAAGCACATAATGCAAACAGTTATTCTTCCTCTGTGCAGATTTCAATAAAAAAGAGTGTAGATTGGTGGTGCACGTGGGGGGCTGCAGCACAGGAAGACGACAGCACTGGGCCCCCAGGTCAGAAGGATTAAGGCAGTGAGAGAGAAGGCAAACACTGCAACTAGAGGGATGTCTGACTTTGATTTTGTGAAACTAATGCATCAGGCTAGTTTGATAGAAGTGGTTGCCATTCTCAGTGAGTTCTCAAGGCGTGTGTCAGAGGTTTTTGGTGAAATTTTACTCTTCCTGTACTTCATCCTTGAAAACTGTTGATCACAGTTGTGCATGCTGCCAAAAAGTGACAACATGAATACGGCATGATTGTGAAGCAAAATATATTTTTCTCTGGTAAGACAGAGCTTATAGAAGTCTGGTAAAGAGACATGGTCAGAGTTTTTGATTTTGAGCTGAATATCTGACTTCAATTGTATGCATACCATTTGAAAATTTGCGGGTAATGTATTTATGTCAACTGAAAATGGAGTAGCAAATATATTAAAAAAAAATAATAATTTTTTTTCAGCAATCTTGAAACATATTCTCAAATTCCTTTATCAAAAGGGAAAGCACAGCTGTATGTTTTTTGTTTTTCACAGGACTGTGTTTAGCCGATATATCAAAATACATGAAATTATCTGTTGTAAGTTGAGTTAGCACTGCAGCGTACCCTTCCCTTGTCCTTTTTTCAGCTGAGAAGGGTTGGACACGCGTGCTCTACTGCTTTAATGACTTGAGCTGAAGCTGAGCTGTCCCTCTTAGAAGGGGAGAGTGCTACAGCAGGCATGATTTTGCCTTTTCATCCACAGGCATGCATTTCACAGAGCATTTCTCCCAGTGCTTTCCTTTGGCAGTGGCAACTAGGGGCTGAGGAGGTGAGGGGAAGTAGAATTGAAAATGAGCGAAGGAAAGAGGAAAATGGATAGGAGGAAGAAAGAGAGAGGTAGAGGGCAGAAAACTTTGAGGAAATGGAGACTTTAGATACTGACTGAAGACCTACAGCAGTGTGGAGAGTTCTCAAAAAGAGACAATCATCAAAGAGCAGCAGATCAAATAGTATTGCCTGTGCAACAAGCACGTGCTCACACATGTAAGCACATGTAAGAAAGGGGGAGGCTATCTCACACAGAAAGAGGCAGGGTTAAGCCTTCTGTGGCCATCTTGGTTACAAGAAGACCCCGGTGCCTCTCAGCACCCAGGGCAGATGATGGTTTAGCAGCAGGGCTCTGGAGGCCTCTGTCCTGGAGCTCCCGTCTGCTGCAGCACCAATGTGGAGAATCAGGAAGGCTGAGCTGTGTATCTGTGGGAGCCAGGCACGGCCAAGAATAAAACCCAGTTTTTCTGTGCCTCAGCTCTATCCATACAGCCATCGCTTCCCCACGCAATAATCTGACATTACAGAATGTATGGTGATGCAAAGCCACAAAGAAACTAAATTCAGAGAGTAGTGGGTGTATGACTTGCATGCAATGTTTCCCTTTCACTGCAAATTTCTCGTTTACTGTTATTTTTGCATGGGGCTATGTGACTGAATTCCCATAAAGTGGTCTCCCACACCTCAGGCGGTTATTAGAGAAAGAGGCAGTCACCAGACTGATCTGTGCCTGGAAATTAGAGAGACACAGACACAGAGCAGGCATTTGAGAAAGAGACTGCAGCATGGGAAGGGATATATGAACCACTCCGACACAATTCAGTTGTTAGGCAAATGATTAAAGTTAAAAAGGAGAAAAAATGAACTGCTTCCCCGGTTGTGTATTTAAGCTGGACATTTGTGGAGAGTGAGTGAGTGGAGTGGTTATCAACAATAAAGGAGTAATAAAAAGATAAGATCTTTGCATTCCAATTAAAAGAAAAATCATTGCCACAGAATCAGATGTTTTCCCTGGCAAAGAGGCAAAGAATTTCTCTACAAGCAAGAGACAAATACCTACCTCTTCTATTTTATCAAGCATTAACCCAAAGGCCTCTGATAGTAGAGGGCAGAGAAGCAACATAGGAATTTCTATTGCAGATGAGAAAACATTTTTTTTTCTGTGCACAAATCTGAAGAAAGATTGGACCAATGAATCAGTGGGGTGAAAGGAAGGAAACCAACTTATTAGGAGATTAACACTGGGTAAACTTTAGAGCAAGATAGCTTTTCTGATGCAGCAGTGTTAGAAATTAAGGAAGCAAATATCAGCCTTGCTTCCCCTTCCTGCCACCCCCACATTAGCCACATTTTTGCAAAACATACCATGATGCATGTACTAATGCAATGGTAAGGCTTACTTCTGTGATAATAGTTTTTCTTACTGAGACTTTCAAAGCTTCAAACCAATGAAAAACAAGTATCAGAATAAATGATCCAGTGGCAAGTTTTGCAGTATTAAGCATCTAGTGGACATATATACAAGTGCTTCAGTTAATGAAACAGAAGTAAGTTTGTATTTTCTTTGCCATTTTTTTTCGAAATTGCTCTAAAGAAATTAGTGATGCCTGAGGGTTAAGCACACAATGTCCCAAGAATTTGAAAAGCCACATTCAGGTTGTGCTCTCTCTCTCACACTGCCAGGCAGAAAGAAAGATCATCAGAGAGAAAGTTGGTTTCAATGACTAACCTTAAGGAGTCATTATGAAGATTGCTGCTTTGTACAAAGTTAAGAAGTGTCACTGATTCAGCTCCTACTAACTAAATAACTGTATCACTAAAATGTCAGACATTATTTGGAAGAGAGAAGTGCTTCATAAATATAATTTTTAGACCTGATTGTTGGTTGATATTTTTCAAGTCTTCAATGGAAAATTGAGTTTCACAGTTCTCTTCCACGAGCAAGTTTTCTATCCAGGCTTCAGCTCCCACTGTGCTTTGCTCATTGCATGACAGCCATCCAGTAAATGGGAGGAGTGGTCTGACAGGGACACTTGCTCAGGCAGGTGGTGATTCTGACCTTTAATGAGATACTGCAGTCACATTTATAGATCGCAGTTTTGGAGTCACCATTCCTCTGATTAAAGATGACAGTTTTTCTGTGGGAAATTCCTTTTCCAAATTTTCTGACCAGAACTTATGTTTGTCAGTCTCCTGATTCCAAAGCCTCGTCTCCAGCACTTCCTTTCTGTTGACAATCCAGTAATAGCTTCATTCCCTTCCCTATCATTGGCTCATCTTTCTTCTTATGTGCAAGTGTAGATCAACTGAAACATGTATATCTTGTCTCCTTCCAATAGCAATCTGATTCTTTACATTAACCTTAAATTTCAAACATACTGAGGAAAAAGATAAGAGGTTTTTGTAGCTATCATTTGTTTTAGTACTAGAATTCAACAGAAGTTCATTATATGCCCCACCTTTACATTATGAAATAAATATTTTAGCAGCATTTGGAAAAAACAGAGATTAGCAAGTGAGCAGACTTTCCTAATAAATATTCACAGGCTCTAATCTGTAATCTGTAATATGTTAAGTACAATGTCTTAGAAGTGCTTCAGCAGGTGTTTACTCTGTAATAAATGGAAAAGGGCATATATACTTATTTGTGTGTGTATATATATATATATATACACAAATCCAGCTGTTTTTCCAGACAAAGATTTCTCATGTAGGTACTCAAATGGTGTCTTTCACTCATTGCTTGTGGTCAGCCAGTATGATGAATACATCTTTAGTAGCAAGATGACAGTAACATCCTCATGCCAGGGGAATGCCCAGAACTGCATTAATAGATGTCAGTTGCATATTGATGTTGCATGTGTTTCACGAGGAATGTGTTTTTAAAAGCATATTTCCAGTACTGCATAAAGTATTTGACCAAGTAACTTTTTACTTGGTTGTTAAGGATCTTGTAAAACACCAAGACTCACCTTAAAATAGGCTGGAAGGAAAACTTGCCAAGGGTGTTTGCTAACCTAGGTAATTCTAATTTAGTCCTAACTTAGAGCCCTCTCAGCCTAACTTAGCCTCCTAGATTTGGGACTTGCAGTCAGCTGAATGCAAACCATCTCGACCACACAGTTTCATATGTTTGATTTCAGTAGGGTGTTGAGTAGGTCTTGTAGTCTAGGTGGCTGCCTGGATGAGTAGGCTACTTGCTAACATGGGATAAATCTTTCATCCTCTCTTGTGAGATGTGTTCTACTTAATAATAAGTACTTATTTGAGAAGGTATTTGAACTCTGACCTCAACTATATTTCCTAAGTAATGCCTGGAGAGTTAGGGCATATTCTCTCTCCTTGCCCTCTTCCCTCTACTTTCATTTCTGGTCCAGTGGTAGTTAATAATTTATACGAAATAGAACATTTCCAACAGCAAATGTGGAAAGAAACCAGCCCCCTGGTACTGATATCACCCACGAGTTATGCCACTAATTAAAGATTTGAGAGAAAGAGTTTGAATGCAGGAGCTATCTTTAGGTGGACCAGAGCTTGTATCAACAGCTTTTGCTTGAATTGAACTTAATACTTTTTGGATCCATCCTCCTCTGCCAGCTCCCTCACTCGACCCAGACTCTGTTCTACATACTGAATACTGTAGAACTGGGGAAAATGAGAGAGACTGAGCTATAATAAAATCTATTAGAACAAAATTATCCCCAAAAAAGGAATGCTGACATACACACTGCAACTGAGTTGACTTTCCATAATCTTTGAAAAAAAATGTAATCTGCATTCTTCAGTTCATTTAAAATGTTATGCTTCTCTGGTTATTTTCATTAACTGCATTTCCTAATTTTGATTTTCAAATAGTGCTTTTAAATATTAAAAGTTTATGGTTTCCCTTCTCTTCTTCCATCCCCCTAACATTTTTAGCATAAATGCTAGCAGAAGAAAATGCACACTCAGACTTTACTCATCCATGTGCTGTAAATATTCTGTACTATGTTAAGTACAAAAACAGTCAGCTACCTGGTACTCTGGAAACACGGCTTTAACCAACAGAACTGTGATGCAACTACAATCAGCAAGAACTCTATCCTGATGAGTAACGGGAGAGATTTGTCATTGTCTTCTCCCAGTGAAGTATTTACAGATGTACTCCACTTTGAGAAACAATTATGCATCATATGTTTTTGCACACAGGCACATTTTCCTGAACAATATGGGAAAGATAAACTTTTGAATGAAAAAAAGAGAAGTTCAGATTAATCACGCTTATTTTCAGCTTGCTTTAAATGTGCTGTTTCCTTTTTATCTTTTAATAGTTTTTTATGTGGTTGCTGAAACAACTTTGTGAGAGAAGCAACAATATTCACATGAGGAAAGTCCCTGGTGTTTTTCAAACACCATTTTATTAAGGGTTGTTTCTTTTTCAGTTAAAGAAAGAAAGCTCTAACGAGCACATCACTCATACAAAACTCTTATCATCATGATGACAGTTTAAGTTTTATGAAGAGTATCTGAAATGACTACATAAGTGTCTTGAGTTAGTCTATGGAAGTGCTGAAAGCGGTTTGAGAAGATGCATTCTGAAAGAAGCATTATTATAGGCAGATGAGATAGGTCAGAAATTGGATTCATCAGACAAGGAGATCACCTATGCAAATCACAGAATCATAGAATGGTTTGGGTTGGAACGGACCTCTAAGCTCACCTAGTTCCAACCCCCTGCTATAGACAGGGACACTTTCTTTTTCAAGGAAATGTATTCACAGCATTGCACTAAACCCACCGTGATTATTGAAATGTTAGTCATGGTAGACAAATGTCCCAACAGTGCAAACATGCACATTAAAGATCACAGTTAGGAACTTTTACAAAGTCTCTGCAATGTTCAAAGAATATTTTAAATTTGGAAATTTAAAATCTATCAAACCTTGCTTCCTTCAGAGAGGACACAGTATCAGATTATTTAAAGTATGCCTTTTTTTTTTTTTTACTATAGAAATCATAGCCAGGTTTGCAGGTACTATTTATTTCATTTGCAATAAAGTGCCAGAAAATATATGATTTGAGAAGTACCTGAACTAGAGATTTTGTCATCATTTCTGTGGGCTTTGTTTTCAGACCAAGGTGCAGCACAGAAGAGCTAATTGTTGGGATAACTTTGACAGACAATTTTTGATGAAGTTAACAGCAGATCGTTTAGGTGGGTTGTGATGCCACTCTGAGACATTGATAACCGGGCTGCATCAGTTAGCCAGGCTGGAGTGCAGCCATTTCTCTCTTTACCTTTCTGGAATATCAAGCAGCTGAATCCCAGACGAATCTGGGAATTGGATTAAAGACAAGAAGGTCTAATGTCATCTATATGATGGCTTCATTCCTCTCATAAGTGGTTTGACTCAAGGAGATTTCCAGCATTTGAGACAGTATTTTTCGTCTCATTTAATCTACCTACCAACTAAATATGGTAAGAAATTTCACATATAGTCAGATAGTACTTTTTTCAACTTAAACGTTTTGGAAGATATGCCTTAATTCCAGATTTATATCACATGGATTCAAATCTAGTAGTGCTGTGAAGTCGTGATTGCCATAATGCACTGTGTGCTGAGCTGCCTTTGCAGACCACGGTAGTGTGGCTGGATGACGGCGTGCAGCACCTCTGGCTGTGAATCAGCAATGCGGCACAGCT
Source organism: Chrysolophus pictus (assembly GCA_037305975.1). Classification (NCBI taxonomy): domain Eukaryota; kingdom Metazoa; phylum Chordata; class Aves; order Galliformes; family Phasianidae; genus Chrysolophus; species Chrysolophus pictus. The sequence continues at coordinate 4,449,735 of CM074577.1, forward strand.
TGGAAAGCTATGCTAACTAGCTGCCACTCTGATTGTTGCTAGCCAACACAGTTCATGACCACTTCAGCATGAAAAACTGAAAATAATACTGGGCAAATGTATGGCATTGCCTGTTGACCTACCTCTTGCTGCAGTGATTAAGATCTGCTCAGTCGAAAGGCAATCCAGCCCTGGTACCTTGTCACCCTGAGAAGGCACAGTCTGAAGCCATACAGATGATTTCCAATGATATTTAACTGTGTTTTTAACACATACATATACAAGCAGACAGATTCCTTTCTCCTTCCCTATGAAGCATTTGTAACTGGAAGTGTAGAGTAGTTATTTTAAGCATCCTCTGGAAAGAGTTTGTCTACCTGGAAGTATAGAATAAATATGTGATCGTTCTGCTTACTGGACTAGGTTGGTTTTTTCCTTTAAATTTTTGTTTTAAATTATGTCTGAGCTATGCATTCAGAGCCCTTTGGTCATGAATCCTTTATTTCCTTGCAGAGATAATTAGCCCCGATTGGTCCCTTTTGTTTCTATTATGAGTAAGAAGCACCGACGCTCAGAACGTGGATTGTTTTGTGATAATTACACAGTGTCTTTGCAACACTGGAGAAAAAGCATAGACTCCTAATAGGACAACTGATCTCAATACACAGTGTTATACGGGGGAGCGCAGTGCTAACTCAAGTGACAGCAAATAACTGTATGCATTTTGATACTTTGGCTAAACACAGGGCTCTGAACAGCGAAGCATATGCAGCTGTGCTTTCCCTTTTGATAAAGGAATTTGAGAATAGGACGTGAGCACAGTGAGGCAGTGGGTGGTGAGTTTCAGCAGTGGTGACAATAGATCACCACCACTGGTGCAGATGTTTATGAGCACCACACGCATGCTCTTGTTCATGGCTGGAGAAAATGCACAGCTAATGGTGGTGACTGTGTTGAAAAATAGTGTCCTGTAGGTGAGAATTTTTCTTTATCAAATAGTGTTATTGTGCTCTTTGTTGTAGTTTCCACGGAAATAAATAGGAGGTATTACCTTCAGAGCAACTTCTGTATATGTGGCCCAAGACAACTCTACTCACAGTGGCCCAGACAAGCCAAAAGGTTGGACACCCATGTCATAGCATTTTGTTTTCTTGTTTTTCCCTCAGGCCATACTCTATTGCCACCTTTAGTGGGCCTGACTCTTGTGTTCAGCCTCTCTTTAGCATGGCTGTAGTTAGCAGTTGGCTGAACACCCAGTACTATCACTTTGTTTCATAGCTTTCCCATCAGCAAATGACAGTTATAAATCAGTTTTGTTAGGTTTTTTTTTTTTTTCCCCAGGTGCCTGCCTGACACTGGAAACCCAGCCTTTGAATCAGTAAGGTTCTTTATTTTTAAAATTAGCATTCCTAAAAAAATAAACCATCACAAACCAGCATTTCTGAGCATGACTGTCCCAGCTCCCATGCTCTGCCCAAGGAGACTGGGCATAAGCAACAGACTGAGCTGAGTATTCATAATGTGGCAGCCATGGGAGATGCATGTTACTTCATGTGCATGGCAAATCAATCTCCTAGAGCATTTCTAGCAACTGAAAAATTTTACAGCTCATAGATCTTTGAAGTGTAAATGGAACAATCATCATCTCATCTCAGATTTCGCCTGCTCTGTGTTGCATTCATTCAACTTAAGTTGAAGCTGAATATTCATTTATTGTTAGGACTTTATGTCCAGTCTCTAGTGTGTAGAGATCTCCATGCACCAGTACCAGAGCTCCTTGCCAGCTGTCCCTACCTCAGTTTCAGAAGACTGTTCCAGACATAAGCTTCTGTGTGTAAGCAGTCCTTGAGCTGAGACAGTGGTTTCCATTGGGTATATGCTAACGATAAGGTAACTTGCCTTCACATGGCAAAGACAACTCTTTTCCTGTGATGTATGTGCACTGCCAACTGAGCTGCTGCAGTTTAAGTTCACCTCTCCTCTTGTTTCCCATGTTTATTGCTCCTCATCTGAGTATCAATACTGACAATATGAGGGCTCCTTATTTTTTTTTAACACAAAAGAACACCACAGCAGAACAATATCATAACATTAATAATTTCTGGATAGTATTTTCCAGTGATGAAGTACACATGACTCACCTGATGACTGGACCATCAAAATACCTGGAGAGGTTAGATTAAAACATAGGTGAGATAGCATCAGCATTAGGTGATTAGATAAGCAATAATTACTGAATTAATGAAAGCAATAATTCCCATACGAAGGGACACAAAATGCTCTGCATACCTCTTCTATTCTGCATAACCTCATCCACCCAAGTGACTTTTATTTGCACTATCTGTGATAACTGTGGGGGTTGGAAAAGGGAAATGTTCAACTTGCTCTTCCTTCCAGCCCAAATAGAGGTAGACATAAGATGTTGTAAAGAGGAAAAAATCCCAGGCACTGTTAAGCCTGCAGCACATCCAAGCACTCCAACGACACTAGGAAATTCAGATACCTTTTCTAGAATGTTGTTGTCTCATATTTTAGCTCCCCCACCACCTCTGCACAAAACATGTTCACGTATTAGAGCTCCTGCCTTCCTTTTCCTGGAGAGATCCTGGTCTTCTCTAGCAAAGGTCAATGTCAGGTCTTTTCTCTTGGGACTGTCTGTACCTGTGGAGTGCCTGAGCTGTTGCCTCACTCCTCTTCTTTTTCTCTCATCTTCAGCAGACAAATTCTTCTCTTCCTCTTATTCCTGGTGTTTTTCCAATATCCTAGTTTTACTGTTCAAGACTCTGCTTCATAATGTAAAATTTCAGAGTATATGAGGATAGCAGCCCTTTCACATATATTTGAGTGTCCTTACACTGAAAAAGTGAATCTCATTTGTGAGTGTTGGTGTAAAAACCATAAATTCAATTTCCTGAAGTTTTGCATGAGACACGTGGGAACAACAATGTACCTTTCACATCCTGCCAACTTGACTTCATAAGGTGCTGGAGAATATAGACTCCAGGGACTACTGATAGCTGACTTGTTATTTTGTTTAGCTAAACCTTTCCACGGGCAGGTCTTCTCTGTATTGGAATATGTAAATGTCTCTCTCTCTACCCATGGCCTACATTTTAGGTAGACCCTTTATGAAGCAGATCCACTACATCCAATCCTTACTTTGGGACAGCCAGTTCTGTAGGAGTTGTGAAGCAGAGTGAAAATGCTAATTCTTGAATGGATTGCCTCTCATTGAGAGGGCCTAATAACTGGGGCCTAATAACTTTAACTAAAGCTTTTCCCCTTCACTATGTATGGGAACTGTTGAGTCCTGGCCTACTGATTGAGCACCTGGGGAAAGGACCTGGTCAGCTCTGGGAGCACAGGTGAAGGCAGTTCACCTGTGCAACCTGAAGGGGTGGAGCCTGACTGCATCTTAGATGTCATTTAAGGGCTGACTGCCCCTGGGAAGGGGTCTCTTCCTAAAGATTACTTCTTGGTGAAGCTTTTCTCTGTAAACTTAGAATCTTTTGATACAGGTGAACAGTCTTTTTCCCTTCTTTCATAGCACCTTTCCATTGTGCCCATTCTTTTGTCATTGCACCTTTGTTGTAATGCCTTTTTCCATTGTATTGATCTGTCCAATTGCTATAACATAGTATCAAAAAAACCAAAATCTACTGGGTGCTAAGAGAGCATTGCCCAAGCATAGCCTGCTGAAGAAGGAGGGAGGTCATGTGTGACCAGAGAATGAGATGGAGTATAGGTCTGGTAGCTGCCCTCTTGTCAGTAACAAGAGCTGCTTCTAGCCATGCAGGCCAGATAAGGACATAGCTATGTCTCTGTCACTCCCCTAGCTTTATCTGTTCATAATAACATGCAGCCTAGTTCTCACATCAAAGATTTGAGCTGTGGCTGGAAGTTGTCAAGGAAAAGAGAAAGCGTAGCTTTTGGCAAAGACGTGGAGCCCATACAAATGTGTGATAATTAGCATACAAACAATTCTTCACATTTCTGGAGTCTGAAAACAAGGCCTTAAGGAACTAATGGATGTTTATCTGCTTTTCAGTAAAGTCATGTGTTTTCCATGCCCCTTCTTGTATCTTAGTTTACATACCTTGTAACAGTTTGACATCCTTCCCGACCCCCTTCCCCCCACCCTTGCTTACCATGGCAAACCATGTGTAAAAGGAGTATAAACCAAAACAGCTTTTGGAACTCCCCTCAGCCAGACTGAGACACTCCACGCTTCCCCTCCCCCCCACCTGAAGACCCCATCGTGTAATGGCTGTGTTGACAACAAAGGTCATATACCCTTATATACCCTAATTTACCTCTTTTCTCCCCCTGTATGGAATACTGATTCTAATATGTTGTTTGCATAGAGCGCATGTTTGCTTAGAATACATAGTTCATGTGTAACAGCTTGCTCAGAATATATCTAATAAATTGTTTTTTTGCACCTGGTCTGTGTCAATGAAGTGTGATGTAATCACCAGTCTTCCAGCTGGGTAACGTAAACCAGGGAACAGAGTGGGACATTAGGTATGGAAATCTGCTATTCTGAGCAATGCCAGAGTTAAATAAAAAGTAATTTCTACTTCATGTTGTACCTACTTATTGTGTGTATCCTCCCCTTACCTCTCCCTAGTTTGGAGTAAAAATTTTTGTGTCATCACTTTTAGGTAGGCAACATTATTATCCTTACATCACTGACTGAATGAAATAAGGCAGAAGGAGGTTTGAGGCTATTACACATTTTATTCTACACCTGTACTAACTGAATAACATACAATAATTTCTTATGGAAAATAATAATAAACTTGTCCACTGTCCATTTCTTACTTCAGCATGACTGGCACAACTTAGCTTGTATCCTTACAGATGCTGAGAGACTACAGACAAAACAGGCTGGACACTTTCAAATCAGTTATTGGGAATGGTTCCTAGTCTTTGTTTATATCCAAAACATGTCTATGAGTTGTTTGGGAGAATGTTATTTGGCCCAGGTCAAAATGTGCCACAAGGAACCTCACAGTATGCCTTGGCCCGTAGTTTGAGTACACACGTAATCAGAGGATCTTATGTAAGGCCTTGCAACAACTACACTGCATAGCATGGCTTGTAGTACTGTTCTTCATTCTTTGCGTCATCTCTTGCTTTTGTGAAAACTACCTCTTGCTTCTTTTGCCTCTGTTCCTGCTCCTCTCCTGCTCTTTCAACCTACGTAGGATGTGGTGCCATTGCAGGCAGGCCTCTAGAGCAAACAAGCCTGTTACTATGCTACTGTCTTACTTCTGACAAGGCAAAGGGTAATGGCAATAATATGGCATTTTGGAGGTATTTTTAACAACGTTTACATTATGGTTAACTGCAGCTTCTGTTTGAAGGACTAGACTCTGTCATCGATGTAGTCTTGAGGTGATGTCTGTATGTAATGCTGTGTTGAAAGCAACGAGGCAGGATACTGCTCATCATTAGAAAGGACAGCAAATTCTGGTCATAAAGTTTATAATCACAGTGGAAAATAAAACCATAGACAAAATTCAATACAATGATAAATTGATACACCAGACTTCTGCCATGATCTCTGTGAAAGGTTCAAGTCTGAGCAGCTGGAAACTGGTGAACTACGTACTGGATGTGAAGGAGTCCTGCAGCATTGTATTGTAAGGGAGTTTAATATCCTTCATTACATAAAGAATGCATACTTCATTTGTGTAAGATGGGCCATATTAATCTGTAGCTCAGTTGTACTCTATGCATTCAAGTCCCTTGGTTTATTAATTAGTTCCAGAGCTAAGTATTTTTCCATCCCTCTATCAGCGTTGTAGGAGCAAGATTTTAATTAATTTTGATGCAACACAACAACTTGCTTTCTACAATTTAGGCCCCTACTTATCTTGTAAAAAGTCAGTGGCCTTTGGTGAATAGGGGAGAAGAACCAACATTAGTGGAATATTTTCCAAAAAAGCTTTGTGTAACAAAAGATGCACATTTTGACATGCAGTTCATCTACTGCTGTGAGAAACACACAAGTCTCTTAAGAGTGGACCTTTTCTGAATGCCTGTTCTAAGTGGCTGGACCATTAGTAGCAATCTGCTACTGGAACACAAACAAAATCTTGTGTGTCTATCTTGCAGATAGGAAAGATGAAACAGTGCATTCATGAACCATCCTGAGCATGAACGAGAACGCTTTTGACCCAGGATCAAAGAGAAAGAGGAAGAAACTGTAGATATGTGCAGTCAGATTTAAGTTGTGTGGTTGTAGAGAAACTGAAGGCTACTTGTTTCACCCACATATAGCCATTATACATGCTGAGGATCAAAAGGTATGTGCATATTTTTATTTCCATCCTGTGATTTATGACCGACCTGGAGTAATTAAAAAAAATCCTGCAAAAAAGAACTTGCTATGCTTCTTCGTTGTCTTGTCACCTCAAGATTTTTAGGCTCCTGCAATATGCTTTGCTCTTGAGATCATTCAGATCCTGAAGTGAGCCCGTAATGCAACAGTCACAAATTAATGGGAGTTTAGGCTGGCAGCATGTGATGCCAGCACTCTACAAGCTGTGCTGGCTGCCTCTGGGGCTCAGGGTGCTCAGCTTTACAACTGCGGATGTGGGATTTCTCCTCAAAGCACTGCTAGGAAGCCATCAGCAGAGGCATCTGGGAGGGAACTCAACTGGCAGCAGAAGCTGCCACATTGCAAGAGCTGTCCAGGCTTAGAAGGCCACTGCAAAGAGCTGCTAGGTGTGCTGCTAAGGTCATATTGTTTTTTTCTTGAGAATTTGGTGAAAGGTGATCTGTGGGATGAACTGGGTTTCTCTTTTATTGTCTAATTGCAGAATTTAGTATAGGTGTGCCCCATTTCTCTGAGTTCTATAAACAAGCCTGCAATAGCCAAAGGAGGTCAGAATAAGTCTGCAGTCAGCACTTGATCTGTGGGCTCACTGCAATCGCAGGCTTGACATATCTGCTTAAGTGAAACCTTTGTTTTACCTTACAAAGTACTGAAGAGCAAATCTAATTACTGTGCTTCTGTGAAGAATGTCTGGATCAAGTCAAGGGGACACAGGAGACAAGCACTGAGTGCTTGTTCCAAACCTAGCCTATGGAAACAAAGAACGTAAGCTAGTTAACCTGAAGTCCAGTAATAATGCCAAGCTTTCTCTTGGGCACAAGAAATGGCTGAACACTCCAGCATCTGTATGCTGGAAGTAAGAGGATTGTTTAAGTGACCCCAGCTACACTACTGGATTTTACCATCCACAGTGTTAATAGAAAATGCATTGATGCGTATTACTGAAAGAAAGCCATGAATATGAAGTAGCAGTAGAGTTAAAAACAATTCTCAAGTCATTGTACAGGGTAGAAATGAACAGAAATAATGGAGATTTCTACTCCCTAAAATTAGCTTTTCTTCAGTGACAAGTGCAGCTCAGTGGCAGCTGCACACCAAAGCATGCAGTGGCACCTAGTTACCAGGATGCAGCTGTGACAAATACTATTTGTAATGGAACAGAATTGAAATGTGAAGTTATCCTGTAAGGTGTTTGGATATTTTGAAGGGGATGGTTTACATCATCTGAGACTGTATGTTGAAAAGACTCAGGAAGTATTCAGATCTTGTTCTGCCCTGTACCTATGTGACCATGTCTGAGAAAATAATCACAAATTCTCTACGAAAAGGAATCAGTGCTGTTCTTTGCAGAGCTCTGAAACTTGATGAGGATGCTACAATTGATAGATTGATATGCTTCTTACACATTCACAGAAACTCATGTTAGTATTATGTGAAATACACATTTCAAAACACTGTGTTAATTGCTGAACAGATTCCTGCTTAACAAACAGTTATATATTTACACACAAGCATGTATTCATAAAGTTGTATTTTAAGAGTGGATAAGTATGACATTTCATAATGAAGCCCCACACAGGTAGTTTAACCAATGATTACCTGCTATTAAAGCTACATCACTCAAGAGAAATCGGTGGTAGCGACACTAGTGCCCACAGCTCTCCTCCTTCTTTACTATATTGATCTATTTCATATTTTTCCACGTTGTAATACTCATTATTAAAGACTGCTTGTCTTTCCATTATAGAAAATAAATAGGTGTTACTGCTAGTCCCCCTTGGTCCTTAGTTATTGTCAGAGTGGCTCTTGTATTCTCAGTTACTGGTATGTCAAAAATAAATGATCCATCTGACAGATCTTAATTTATGTGGGTACCCTACGGGATTATGCAGAAATGCAGAAGCAACTTCAAAAATCTATCTGTTCAGACATGAAAAGAATAATAATAAAATGAAGAAATGAAAAAGATTGGTGTGACCTCTCCCTGTCACTGCTGGCAGCCAAGAGCACTCCGCAGCCTGCAGGAATGGGCTCTGACACAGTGTGCTTCTGCACGAAAACTGCCTTCCTGCACATCTCAGCTGATCAAGAAGAATGTATGTCTTTCAAAGAGCAAAAAGCTTCACTGCAAACTGAACAAGGTACTCTATTTACAGATCAAATCCCTGCTTAACTATGGGAAATGGTGAAATCTCTCAATTTGAGACTGCAGCGTCATTTTTACAGAAATGTTTCCCTATTTTGTAGTGATAGAAACAACCTCTTGTTTCTTAGAAATAAGGGAAGAATTAGAGGCCAGGCCACAAAATATTTTGTTTTATTACAAAACCGCCAAAATGTGATTTCTCACCAGTTTAACTGGCAGTGAGAGTATTTCACGCAGCAGTATCGTGCACTGTTTCTCTCCTGGGGAAGCTAAGCAACAGTAACCTTGGCCAAGCATTAGGACTATTTCTGGAAACTTCAGAAGTATCTAGGGAAAGTAGTTTTCACTTTTATTCACGTAAAGAGTACATCTATTTATTAAAAAAGTGAGAAATGTCTTCTCTCCAACTTTAAATGGCTTTGACAATAAAATTCTGCTTATATCAAGGTCTCAGGAGACACATGAAGCCTTCTGATAAATGGAGCGTTTGGGTGATGAAGAGGTGACTTGAAGACTTCGGATGCTTCCCATTCTGCTCCCGGGGCACAGTGAAATAAAGGTGAGGTCTCTCGAGATGCTAGTGCTGTGTCACTTATCGGTTTACTCTCTCACATGTCTGCATCCGCCCATATGGGGCATAACCATATAGCTTTTTGCATCTGGAACTGCTAAAAGGCTGTGCCAGTCCTTTCTGCTGTGAAAAGAAGAGTAAGCTTATCTAAATGTCTAGCTTCGTAAGTATAAATTTATACATCACTGAAGTCCACATAATTCAAGTACATGCTTAAATGTTCTGCTGAAAGGGATATATTGTTGAATTATGGCCAAGACTACTTTACCCAATTTACTGATTCCCAAGAAATGATTAATAGGCTCATTATCAATCCTGTACTTTAATACTAAAGGGAGAATAGGATTTTTCAGGACTTCTGACTCATGGCCTACAAAATATCTGGCCGGATCAGGGATTCGGAATAAAGCTAATGAGTGAAAATTAAAAAAAATAAAATCTGAATCAGAGCAGAAAATTGAAGGATGAGCCAGAGCAAGACTTTTCTAGACAAATAAGCTGCTATTGACAGCTTTGAAGTTCAGTGCGTTTCTTCTGTGATGCTACCTCAAATTTGGAAGTTTGCTTTCCAGTGAACAGAAAACAAGATCAATGATTTTACTGGAAATGTATCATCTTATTTTGGTATAAACTGCCAGTTGTCCACTCCTTTGTGTCCATCATCTAAGGATATACCCCAATGTTTTGGGTTTTTTTGGTAGCAGGTTAAAGCTTGTAGGGAAAACAGGAAGCAATGTGGTTTAGTTTTGTCTTAAAGCTTTCAGTGACACTCATTGCCATGGGAATCCTGTATTTCATTGGTTAGAAAAGACTGAGCTAAATCTGCTACCACTAAAAATCTTCTCTGCTGCCTCAAATCTATGTGCATGAACACACAAAAAAGTATGGTCATGTTACTGCTAGTTCCAGATCCTTGTGCCTTACATACTTGATCCACATCCCATAAAATGAGTAGCAAGTTTACCATAAATGTTAGCCATAATTTTAATAAGCCCATTTTATCTAATGTACAGATAGATTCCATTCTTCCATATAGTGCACAGAAAGAAATAATACAGCACAGAAAGCCCACTTCCATGCTCCTTGTTGCAGTCATGCTAACATGAAGTGCTGGTTGCTAGTTTTTGAGAGGAAAAACAATCTGAGCAGATCTGTGGCAGGAAGAAGCTCTCTGCTCCACATTCCTGGAGCATTTCTGTCACCTCATCGTGGTGCAAGAAAAATGCCTCCAGAACTTTGGGCTGCACACTCTTCCAAAGCATGGGAGCGGCACCAAGTAAAACTCATGACGAAGCCCTTAGCCAGAGACTACTTGGGATGGTCTCCTCTTGTATTTACTTTGCTAATAATAAACCACACATCACTTGCTGCATGGATGCCAAACAAGGCACCACCCATTCTTTTTTATTTAGCAACTGTTTCTATATTGTGCTGCTTTATCTAATTTTAGCTCTTATAACCAAAAATCTTTTAGATACTTTTTTTTTTAGGATCAGTAAAATATTCGAGGTCTATCTAGAGTAGTTTAAAGCATTTCAACGGAAAAAAAAAATTTAGAAATTTGATCTCTACTGAGGAGACTGATAGATAAAAAGAACTAATACCTCTGTGACAATTTTAATTAAATGGGAGGAAAAAAGGCTATTTTATGAGAGCTGTTCCAGAAGTAATGTCTCTTATTTTATTATGTTGGCCTATGATATCAGAGAAGGGCGTTGGTGATATGGCAGCAGAGACTGAACCTTCCCACTAATATTCCATTAAATGTCAGCATGGCAGCAGAGGGGCAGTTTGACAAAATGGTATCTGCCATGGAAGTGCAGGTGAAACAAAGGCATGCCACGAAATTCTTCCATGCAGGAAAAAATGGCACCCACTGATATTCACTGATGCCTGCTGAACATTTATGGAGACCAAACTGCACGTAAATACAGTGCAGTGGTGTGTAGTGCTTTTCTGTGTGTAGAATTAATCTCAGGCCAATATGAGCTTTGCCCTAACTACACAGCTGAGTCCATATTTGCAATAGGGACACATTCCTTTGCAGGCCTGAGCCTGTATTTCATGATTAAACAAAGCTCCTCTGAACATGAAGAACAGGAACTCTGTCCAAGAAAGAAGTTTACAGCACTCAGTGGTTACTCAAGTTTTCTTTTCTCCCTATCATTTTAGAAGAACTGGAGGGCAGCAGCCATGAAGAGAAATAAAACAGATTCAAAAGAAATCATTTTTGTAGCATTTTATCCGAGATGTTTTACCACCACCATAGTATAGTAGAAATGACACTGAAGTAGCCAGTGGAGGATACAGCACAATTCAGAGGAAAATATGAACTAAAATTTCCAGGAAGTGTCTGTGACTTGCTTCATATATTAACTGGGGTGGTAGAAGAGACAGTAGGAAGTGCAGTTCATTTGCAACAGAAGAAAAAAAATGTATTTTCTGTAGAATACCTAGAAGATACTGTGTTTACTAAAATCTCTGAGCTATAAGACTAAAGGCACAAACTGAGGTATGTACCTCATGCCTGTGCTGTGGCCAAACAGCCAATTCAAGTACCTTGATGTGAAATGCCGATTTGGGATAAGAAAGTTGATGGTTTTACATTCTTAGTTTTCACCTGATTAACCATGGGCACCATGCGTTCTCACTGAGTGATCCTACATAAATTTGTGTCTTTTCCTTACCTAATCCCATTCTTGATCTACAGATGTGTAGTGTAAATCCATCCCTGCTATGAAGTCTAGCTGTCCCAATGACCATGGATAGACTTCCTGCAGATGTAAACCATGGACACCATCAGACTGTCCCTCACTCCAACTCTTTCAACATCCCATACTGAATTTCTAATGTTTGCTAGCCATTGAGATCATTTCTTGGCACTGACAGAATATTAGTGATTTCCATAATTTTTGAAAAATATCTTCTGGAAGATGGTGAGAAGACACAGAAGGAGATAACAACCTTTCCCTAGCAGGGATCATCAGAACCGGCATCATCTTACTTTACTGATATTTTATGGAACCTATGATTTTTTTTTCTTGCAAGATATTATGCCAGCCATCCAGCTCAGATGCTGATCTTGAACATCATGGACATGGACATGAGATCACAGCCTCAGTCCTGTGATTAGGACTAATCCTTTTGCTCAGTTCCCTCTAAAGGCAGCTTCAGAGAAACATGGTCTGAATGACCCTACCAGCTGGTTACTGCTTACTGTACTACCCAAAAGGCCTAAGTATTGAAAAGGGACAAACAGTAGAGTAATACTGTAGAGTTAGAGTCATAGAATGGCTTGAATTGGAAGGGACCTCAAGGATTATCAGGTTGCAACTCACTGCCACATACAGGGTTGCCAACCACTAGATCAAGCACTTGATCGGGTTGTCCAGGGTCCCATCCAACCTGACCTCCAACATCTCCAGGGACATGGCATACACAGCCTCTCTGGGCAGCAAGTTCCAGTACCTCACCACCCCCTCAGTGAAAAATTTCCCTCTGGCATCTGGTCTAAATCTTCCCTCCTTTGTTTTAAAACCTTGTTCTATCACTATCTATACATGTCAAAAGTTGATTTCCCTCATGCTTATAATCTTCCTTGAAATACTGAAAGGCTGTAATGAAGTTTCCCTATAGCTTTCTTTTCTCCAGACTGAACAAACTGAGTCCCCTAAGCCTGTCTTTATAGGAGATTTATCTCCAAATTGGAGGGATGTGGATTTAATGGGTGGACCACTCAATAGATAAGAAACTGGTTGAAAGGTCACAGACAGAGGGTGGTCATCAATGGCTCTGTGTCCAGGTGGAGGCTGGTAATGAGTGGCGTCCCCCAGGGGTCTGTCTTGGGACCAGTGCTCTGTAACATCTTTATCAATGACATCGATGGCAGAATCGAGTGCACCCTTGGCAAGCTGAGTGGTGCGGTCAACATGGTAGAAGGAAAGGATGCCATTCAGAGGGACCTCGTCAGGCTAGAAAGGTGGGACCGGGTGAACCTGATGAGGTTCAACACGGCAAAGTGCAGAGTTTTGCACTTGGGCCAGAGGAATCCCGGGCATCCATACAGACTGGAAGGAGCGGTCCTTGAGAGCAGCCCTGTGGAGAAGGACCTGGGGGTCTTGATGGATGAAAAACTTAACATGAGCCAGCAATGGTATCCTGGGCTCCATCAAAAGAGGGGTAGCCAGCAGGGACAGGGAGGTGATTGTCCCCCTCTACTCTGCTCTTGTGAGGCCCCATCTGGAATACTGTGTCCAAGTGTGGAGCCCCCAGTACAAAAAAAACAGGGAGCTGTTAGAGAGGGTCCAGAGGAGGATCACAAAGATGATCAAGGGACTGGAGCACCTCCCCTACGAAGACAGGCTGAGGGAGCTGGGCTTGTTCAACCTGGAGAAAAGAAGGCTGCGGGGTGACCTCACTGCAGTCTTTCAGTACCTAAAGGGAGCCTACAAACAGGAAGGGAATCAACTCTTCGAAAGGGTTGATAACTGCAGGACAAGGGGAAATGGTTTTAAGTTGAGGGAGGGGAGATTTAGGTTGGATGCCAGGGGGAAATTCTTTACAGAGAGAGTGGTGAGGTACTGGAACAGGCTGCCCCGAGAGGCTGTGGATGCCCCGTCCCTAGAGGTGTTCAAGGCCAGGTTGGATGGGGCCCTGGGCAGCCTGGTTTGGTATTAAATGTGGAGGTTGGTGGCCCTGCATGTGGCAGGGGGGTTGGAGATTCATGATCCTTGAGATCCCTTCCAACCCTGGCCATTCTGTGATTCTGTGTGATTCTGTGAGAGGTGTTCCAGCCCTCTGATCATCTTCATGGCCCTCCTCTGGACCTCTCCAAAAGCTCAGCATCTTTCCTGTGTTGGGCAACCTAGCCCTGGATGCAATACTCCAGATAGGACCTCACGAGGGCAGGGCAGAAAGGGTCAGTCACCTCCCTCGCCCTGCTGGCCACAGTTACTGGACTGTTTATGTCTCTGTCAAATAATCAATGTCACACTCATAAATAAAAATGATTTCAGGCTGTCACAGAAAGTGACACAGTACAGTGGCAGAGTACAGGGTTTCCTCTAGCAAAATGTTAAAACACTTGAATCACTTGAGTGGCATTTGTTTTGCAGCCTGTGAACTGGTGTGGGAAATATTTGCTGGTCCCACAGCCTTAGCAGTGTCTATAGCCACACCTGCCAGCCAGGAGGGCATCAGTGATGAGAGGGTGAGAGCTGTGTTGATCCCTCCCAGTAGCTCTCATAGTGAAAACCACTGGCTTTATGCAGGGTTTGGGAAATTAAAGCAGCAGAGGACAAGAGTGGAGAGCAGTCTGCAGGAAAGGCTAGCAGAGTGCAGGAGATGAGAGGATGGTTTTGGAGAGGACAGACTGAAACTGTGTGTCCAACTGCAGCTGTTCACAGAGGAGAGTTAAACCACATATGCCTAGTGACATTACGAAAGCCATGGCTCCTTTTCTGCACATCTCATTTTCAAACAATAGCAATCCAGGCATTTCCTTGGGCATGCATTTCCTTTTAGTTGGCTGCCTTTTTGAGAAGCAGTGTCACTTCAGTGAGACCCAGAGCAAACATCCTTTTTAGCACTGCTGTGATTGGGGCTCTGTACGTCACTATTGTTCACGTGTGACATTACATTGACAAACACCTTTATAGCCCTTCCTCTTTTCTGATTTTGCAGTGCCTTGCTCCAGAACTGCATGTATCTGCCATCACTCCTGCTATCAGCCATTGTATGATACAGGCACCCACATTTACGCACGTGCTCATTCTCCTTTGCCTGCCTCTTCTTACAACACTGCCAATGCAGTAGCAATCACTGGCCCTTGTGGTTCCTATTCTGAACTTCTACTTTTTTCTTCTTAGATGTGAATTGGAGGTATTCCATCCCTGTTAACTGGATTCAGACAGAGAATTACTCAGGTGACGCAGTACTTCCAGACCCCCGTAATGTTGCTGAGCAGATTGAAAGCAAAATATGGTTTGAAAAAAAATGGGACCTATTCTGTTTTCCTGCATATCAACAGCAAAACTGCCAATAACTTTTGTATTTGCAGCATCAGAACCTTACCAACCTGCTGAACTTTGCATAATCAGCCTGTGGTAATGAAAGTCTCATTCAGCACATCTGGAAAACACTTCAGTGGAACAATTTGGTAGCACTTCATAATCTCACTGGGACCTGTTGCTTGCATTTGCTCCTGCGGTCAGTTGGAAAACATCTGATGTGGGAAAAAGCTTTTTTCTTCTCTACTGTCTAATACACAGTGTGTTACACTTATTTTAAGGAGACTTGCATTCCAGATGCCACTGACTCCTAGGACTGTAAGTCCCCTCATAGTGGCTGTACTCTACCATGGAAGCTGAATTACCTGCTGTTCTCAGAGAAGCAGGTGCTGTGTGCACTCTGTGCACAGGAGGGAGAGGTTACTGAGAGGACAACCAATAATAATAGTGGAGCTACTTGTGGACCACATCTGGCATGTGCAGTTTTTTGCTCTACACCTTTCTGATTTCCAAGCAGCACTAACATATTCTCCTCTCCAAGCAAATAATTATTAAAAAAACAGACTTTTTCAACAAACTAGAGATGTTATTTTCCTGCTTTTGCAGCAGACAGAAGTCTGAGTGCATGGAGTGCAACAGGTCACAAGTAAATGAGCTGCATGAGCACGCAGCAGGGCTGAGAGAAAGCTGCCGAGCATTAATCTTCCTTCGAGTGATGCTTCTACTCCAAGAAGAGACTGAAAAGCACACACTGGTTAGAATGGAAGGGGGGAAGCATTTGCTAGTTGAAAGAAGTGTTTTAGACTGGCCATGAGAGGTGTGTAAACCAAGAGAGAGCTTCCATGGCTTGTAATGGGTTATTTCCACTGAATATACATGCTCTGAAAAGATTTTGAGGATGTACAGAGCTATGCAAGACATCTGCTCTGGAAGAATTTTAGTCCTTTTGAAATACCAGAATTTCAACTGGAATTAAAACTTCCAGTTCCTTTTTGTGGTGCCTTCTTTGGGCTGGATAGTAAAAAATATTTTACATTCCGTTCCAAAACTACTGAGTCTAGACCATGACTTAAGGAGACTCTGCACGGAAACACTAGTCAGCCCTGGCTCTGTTCCTATTCAGGATGGAATAAAGGAAAGCTACACAAATCCAAGAGAGTGAATAAAGGTTTCCCTCTAATGTGTATTTTTGCAGTCCGGGACTGAGTGACTCATACCATTCAGCATTTGCCATACCAGCAGATAAGCTACGCTGTTCTCACCGAGACCTTAAACGTGAGCTGCAGGGGTCCTAAAGACTGTCTGTGTGTGTTGCACAAGCATTTCCATAGATCAGAAAGCACTAAATATAGCCTGAACTCATTAAATATTGAATTGCTGCAGCTGTAGACATGAGCAAGTCTGTCCATTCACTGAAGTTCCCTGGAATCCGTGCTGTTTGAGAAAACAACTGTCCTTTTCAAATTACTCTAACATTCATCTGTCATGTATTGATTTTTTTTTTTTCTGACTGTGGTAATAGTTACATGAACAATTAAGTAGGATTAGAAACGTAAGCTTAAGTAAAAACATGAAGAGAAGGAGGCTCAAAGTGAGGGGGGAAGTATTTGGTTTTGTGGCTTATCACAGTGTGATGCTGGGTCACAATTAGTCACCTGAATGTCTATTGACAATAACAAGTGCAACAGGAGAATAGCCGTGGGAGAACAGGACCAAAGACACTAAGAGACAGCAAGATTAAAGGCAAGGAAGATATCAGAGCAGAGATGGAGTGAATGGCTATGGAAACATCAGAAGTAAAGAAGAAAGGGAAAGAAAAAGTGGAAGCACTGCAGAAGCAGAGTAAATTAAGGACAAGATTTTCAAGTGTCTCCCTGTCCCCCAAATTGTAATTACTTTCCCATTGACGCTGGCAACAAGAATAAGGAAAGATGGCTGAGCTAGGTTAGCAATGAGCACTTTAAAAACTTCTCATCTCAGAATTACATTGCTTTCTTACAACTTCTCCTGGAACAATGATGTCAAGCAATACTTGTGGCTACTAAATTATACTGAGAGTCCACTTGGATGTTCTGGAAAATGTAATGTATCTGTGGCATTAGGACATGCCGTGGCAATTGCAGCACAGGAAATTTTAGAGGCCATCAGAGCCTGGTGAGAAGACTCGCTTGTTTTAAATAATGAAAAAAAAAAAAAAAAAATTACTGCAGAGCTTAGAAAAATTTGTTTTTTTCAGAATAATTCAAATGAAACCGCTACAAAGTCAAATCAGACTTGCAAACAGCTCAAGTTTCTATGTGTTCTTTCATTATTCCAGTTTCTGTTCACAGCCAAACGTGTGTCTCTGCAGACCAGGCCTCTCCCTGTTTACCAGAGGCTGATGAGAGGAGGGAGAGGCCTTGCGATGCTTCCCACTGCCCTGCCAGCCCCAGCCCTGACCTGCAGGAGCCATTGCTGAGCGTGGGAAGGCAGTGCAGGCTCCAAACCTCTGAAACCTTTGGCATCTTTGCTGGATCTAATGAGAAGGAAGGCAGTGCGGCTGGTGATGTTTTTGATGGTACTTTCATACATAGGAGACCATCGCCATTTATTTCAGTTCACATTTTACACAGGTTACTGAATAACTTGCTAACAGCAACCGTTTCAGTCTGGGTTCATCCTCCTGGTTTTGTGTCTCACCTCTAATCCCTGAACTCAAATGCTCAGCAAGGATATGCATCCAGGTGGATATGCACGGTGTGAGGAGAGCTTATGTCAGCACAACCTTATTTTGTCTGTCTAGGGTCCTAAGATAATTCATTTGCATTTCCATTTGGGCCAGGTCTTAAGTCTCACAAATGAAATATTTACCACTTGAACATGTTGGAAAGCTCAGATCCTTATGTTTATTAGTTCAGAGTGCAGTAATTATTAGCTGGAGAGAAACATAACTGCAATAAAAAAAGAAAACTAAATAAAACCCACCTACACAGATTTCTCACACTGGACTCAGGGGCATGACTCACTGGTTATGTATTAAGCATTGTGGGTGGGTACCCTAATTTTTATGTGTTCCATTGTTTAGATGTGTTTTGTATGCACTAATTCTGACTTTGTGTTTTGGCAAAACCTTTAAAAAAAACAAACAAACAAAAAAACCCAAACCAAACAACCCTTGCAGGTCACAGTCATGAAGTGCAGCTGCCTTCCCTTACCTGACTGCCACAGAATCAGGGTGGGCTCCATGGGAGGAAGGGAGGGGAGCAGCACCAGCTCTGGCTGCCAGGTGGAGGCATGCCACCAGCAGCTGCAGAAGCTACCTGGCCACCAGTGGGCTTGTGCAACACCTGACCCACTCCATGGGGAGTCATTTTGAACCCTTCTCCGGCCAGATATTCAAGATTGGAAAAATATTTCTTGCGCTCTAAAGCACTGACAGAGGAAATAACTCAGAAATATATGCCAGCAGACAAGAAGGAATACATTAAATGTCAGATGGATACTTTTAAGACTGAAGAAAAAGAGCATAATTCCAAAATATTGTAATGCCAATGCATGCTTAAGCACAGAAAGCAAATGATTTGAAAAAGTCGTGGGACGATTAGAACTGGTAAGAAACAAAAGTGTTTTCTTTGAGCTTAAATTCTAAATAGAAGTTTAAGTGCAAACCACGTAGATTATATAATGTATAAATTATATAATGCATACAATATATAAATAAAAAGATAGACATTATTTTCTTTCAGTAGTAAGACAGTTTATGTAGCAATTGCCAGTGTGAAGCTAGAGGGGCAAATAGGGAGATTACGTAGAGTGAAGTGTGAGGACAGCTAAAAAATATTCGGGACTATCTGGGAAGATGGCTGGAGCTGCTAGGCACGCTGGTCACTTGGGGAAAACACAAAGCTCTCTCCCACTTTCCCTCAGCTTGTCTCCACGACAGCCTAGTGCACATCTCCAGATGCATCCTGAGGAGAGCTTCCTGCCCATGTGAAGTTTGGCTGACGCCATCAGCTGCTAACCTACTGTGCCTGTCCTGCCCACGTTGAGTTCATGCACTGTGCTCTGGGATAGCTGCAGGAGTGCTAGTAAAGGCAGCACCACGCACTGCAAAGACGTTCAGCTGTCTGATGCCAGTGCTACCACTTGCCTCTTTGCTAGCTGTGTCAAGATACACAGCTGTTCTGCTTTCTCTCACCCCATTTAAGGAGAGTTGCTGCAGCAGTTGCTTCAATGGTTTCTGCCACCCACCAGCCCTCCAGCTGCCTATGAACCTCCCACAGCCCTGGGCCTGGCATCCCGCTGGTGCCTCACACCCAGAGACACTGCAGCTGTGGCTGCCCTTGCTGGCAGCCCTCATGGTGGCAGTGACCAGCTCTGCGGGAGGCAGAGGCTAAATCAAAACCTTCAGCCTTAGCACTTTGCAGCCCGTACAAAGGAGGTACTTGACACACCAACAGTGCTTCCCTTGTTTAGTTCACTCGCAAAATATGCAACTTTCTTGACCTTAAGTACACTCCTTAGGAGTGTTCAGGCTGAAAGGGGCTCCACATTGGCCAAAAATAAGCATGGCTGACCTTAACTACTTGCTTTCAATCACAAGGGAAACACCGCTCCTGCCCCATTGCATTCACCCTTTTCTTCAACGCCTACATCTGCAGTGAAAAAACTGCTTGCCTTAACCCTCTCACTGCTGTTACCGATGCAAAAGCCCCATCAGCTTACAGGGTCCTTAACATCCCTTCAGGTTTGTTTTCAAGGGGATACCTGTGGGATATGCAAGTCTTTCAGATTTTCCACTACGTCACAAAATGACACTCATGCCTGTTCGCTTTTAAAATAGGAAACAATGCTCAACTTTCCACCAGCAGTTTCCTGTTTAACAAGTATTTAAATTAATGGTTCTGTAGGTTTTACCAAGCACACTCGGCAGTAC
This sequence comes from Chrysolophus pictus, assembly GCA_037305975.1. NCBI lineage: Eukaryota > Metazoa > Chordata > Aves > Galliformes > Phasianidae > Chrysolophus > Chrysolophus pictus. The sequence goes on from CM074577.1 coordinate 4,469,700, forward strand.
CAGAGGTGTGCAACTCAGCACAAACTAAACAGTAAACAGTGCTTACAGGCGCTGGTAAGGGAAGCAGTGGGTGGAGGAGCGGGGTGACACTGCAGTTCCATGCATGTTACAGGCAGAGCTTTCTGGCACATTGCAAGTAAACAGGGGAAAGTGCAGAAGTATAAGCCAGGGAGATTATATGGCCCAAAATGAATTTAGGAGAGTTTAGGAACAGCAGGCCTCCTTCCTACTCTTTGAAATGCAGCTAAAGAAAGAAGCTGGCTCATTGCTTAAACACTGAATGGGAATAAAATGCTGCTCTTTCTCTTGCTGCTGCCTGTGAGTTTGGGGCATTGGCTTCTGAACTGGACCCTGACCTGCACTATATAGGCTAGGGGAGGAGGAACTTAGGCCAACAGAGATGATAAATTTTGGCTTCCAAGGGTGGGAGACCTCTGTGTTTCTTACTTTTGTACCCAGTGTGATTTCTGTGAAGTCTTAGAAATTATGCCAGATATTATAAGGAGGTACAACTCGTGGCAGAATTTCATCTTTATTACTTTATGCTGATTCTCCCTGATTAATCCTTTATGCCAGGTCCAAAAGCATGCTAGGTGCGTATGACATTCTCATTTACTTCTTTATTTCTTATAATTTTACTTCATACTGCAAAACCATTTCCTGTAATTGAACCTCTGGAATACCTATTGACTTTCTGCAAAACTGGCTGGAAACTACCATTCAGTTCTTATATTTTCACTGTTATTTATTCACCTCTAGGTTCCTTAATGTTTTAATTGGTTGCAACAGCTCGTCCATATGAATGCCTCACAGATGGAAAAGATTCTTTCAATGATATTTCGCATCAGGGATGTTACTGCACTTGAATGAGATCAGCAACCTTATAATCATAGAATCAAAGAATATACCGATTTGGAAGGGACCCATAAGGATCGTCAAGTCCTGCTCCAGGCTCCACACAGGACCACCCAAAAATTGGACCATCTGACTGAAAGCATTGTCCAGACACTTCTTGAACTTCAGCAAGGTCATTGCTGTGACCATTTCCCTGAGAAGCCTGTTCCATTATCCAGTCTCCCTCCGGTAAATAAACTTTTCCTGATATCCAGCCTGAACTTCCTTTGTCACAGCTCCATGCCATTCCCTCAGATTCTATTACTGGTCGCCAAAGAGGGGAGATCAGCACCTGCCCTTCCGTTCCCCTCATGAGGAAGGTATAGGCCTCCATAAGGCCTCCCCTCAGTCTCCTTTTCTCTGGATTGAGCAACGCAAGGGATGTCAGCTGCTCCTCAAAAGCCTTCCCTGCTAGACATTTCACCATGTTTGTAGCCCTCTTTTGGACACTATCTAATAGTTCTATGTCCTTTTTGTACTGTGGCACCCAGAACTGCACACAGTACTCAAGGTGAGGCTGCACCAGTGCAGTGTAGACTGGGACAGTCATTTCCCTCGACCAGCTAGCAGTGCTGTGCTTGATGCAACCCAGGAGAGCTGATTTGTCTAGATCTGTTTGCAAGGCCTCTCCACCCTGGATGGAGTCAACAGCTCCTCCCAATTTAGTGTTGTCAGCAATTTTGCTGGAAGCACCTTCTAGTCCTACATCCAAGCTATTTATGAAAAGTTTAAAGAGGACTGGCCCTAAAATAGAGCTCTGGGGAACCCCACTCGTGACTGGCTGCCAGCCTGATGTAACCCCATTCACTGTAACCCTTTGGGCCCGACCCATCAGCCAATTGCTCATCCATCACATTATGTTTTTGTCTAGCTGTGTGCTGGACATTTTGTCCAGAAAGACAATGTAAGAAACACTATCAAAAGCTTTACTGAAATCCAGTATTATCAATCAGTTTCCCTTGTTCAACGAGATGGTGACCTTGTCATAGAAAGAGATTAAATTAGTCAAACAGGACCTTCCCCTCATGACCCTGTATTGGTTATGACCAATGACCCCGTTGTCCTTCTGGTGTTTTTCAGTTACTCCCAGCATAATTTTCTCCATAATTTTACCAGGCATTGAAGTGAGATCGACATCTTTAGAGGTATATGGAATTGAAATTAGTGCAACATATATGGTACTATATCAATTGTATTCCAGGGAGAGAGCATGGTGTCGCTTGATGTAAATAGATAGTAATAAAATGGAAAAAAGTCCTGCAAAATCCAATAGTCCAAACTAAAACAAACTGACAGAATTTCTAGAACTGGAATGTACTGGATGCAGTGCAATACTAACACTAAACTAAAATATGGTCAGTTACTGACTTTTTAAATTATATTCATCACTGGAGTCTGCACAACTCACCACTAAATGATTTGTCATTCAACTTTCCCTGAAAAAGATTTTTTATTCCATATCACTATGATGAACATAAGCTGCTGTTAAAAAAAGAGCAATATTTGGGAAAGCAGCCATTGACTCCAATTGTCTTTGGCTTAGGTTGATGCCTTTTTAGGTCTGATATTATCATATTTGAGTTATAAGAATTTCTCTTTAATTTGCTGGGAGCATACCATGGGAGATACCAAAAAGTAACTGACTCTCCAGAACTGGACCACATGTTGTGAACATGGAAGATAAGAGATGCTATGTGTAGACATGTCCTTACCTCACGTTGCAGTCAAAGTGAACTGCATGCTGTTTACAACTGAGTTCCTTATCATTAGTTGCACATATCTAGAAATAAAACTGCCTACAGCCTTATCACATCTCTCAAAGTTTTTGTAGAGAAAAGGGTTCATGACTGTCTGATTAAAATATATCAGAACCTTTATGCAAGGGGAAAAAAATCTTGAAATGTGTATTTTTAAAATCACTCTTTCTCTCTTAAATTTCCGTGGGCTGAGGTATTGTTGACGCATTGCTCTGAGCCAGGCTGTCTTTATTGTGGGAAGCTTCTCATGACCACTCATAGCACTGATGCCTTGGAAGATGGAAACTGTATGTAACAGGCCATCAGAACTCATATTTCGCAGAGGATTTTGTTGGATGATTGACTGACATATATAGCTTCACTGTCTTGAGCCTCTCAATCACGGGGGACTTGCTTCCAGCCACTGAAACACAAAGTTCTGGGTTACCAATGAAATTGTTTTGTTGATTCATACGTGACAGATAACTAGCTTGCATCAGCTTGATCTGGATGATCTGAGGGTTTTATTGTGGTAAAACCTTTAAGCTTACTGAATGTTTGATAAACTTCGAGGTTAAAAAGTTCACTATTAGATCATCCACTATGAGGAGGCACAAAGTGCACCGATGGAGACCTGCTGGCCTCATTACTGTGTCATGGGATAAGCCTGTCATCCCTGGGGTGCTGTCAAGACCTGGGTGTTCTTGCCTTGCGTGAAGGCTACAGCACAGCTATGGTGCCAAGCTCATGGCTGCGAGGGACGAGGAAGATTCAGTGTTGCGTTATGAGTTCTATGAGGGAAGCTGGCAGAGGCAGCTCAGTGTGCAAACAATGCTGGGGAGAACTGGACACAGTACTCCAGGTGGGGTCTCACAAGAGCAGAGTAGAGGGGCAGAATCACCTGCCTCAACCTGCTGGTCACACTTCCCTTGATGCAATCTGGGATACGATTGGCCTCCTGAGCTGCAAGCGCACACTGCTGGATCATGCTGAATCTTTCATCAACCAAAACTCCCAAATCCTCCTCAGAGCTGCTCTCAAGCCATTCTCTGCCCACCCTGTATTTGTGCTTGGGACTGTACTGACCAAGGTGCAGGACCTTGTGCTTAGCCTTGTTGAACTTCATGAGGTTGGCATGGGCCCACCTCTCAAGCCTGTCCGGGTCCTTGAATGATCAGAAGACTGGAGCATTTTTTCCTGCAAAGAAAGATTGAGGGAGCTGCGCTTGTTCAGCCTGGAGAACACTCTGGGTAAACCTCAGTGCAGCCTTCCAGTACTTAAAAGGAGCTTATAAACAGGAGGGAGACCAATTTTTACACCACCAGATAGTGATAGGAGAAAGGGGAATGGTTTTAAAGCAAAAGGAAGAAATTCTTTACTCAGAGAGTGGTGAGGCACTGGCACAAGTTGCACAGATAAGTTGTGCATGCCACATTCCAGGAGACATTCAAGGTGAGGTTTGATGCGGCTTTGAGTAGCCTGATGTAGTGGTTGGCAGCCCTGCACACAGCAGAGGGGTTGGAACTAGGTGATCTTTAAGGTTCCTTTCAACCCAAGCCATTCTATGATTCTATGATACATGATTCTGTGATCCTATATCTGTTCCCTTGATCTGGAGGCAAGCAAAGTTCGTGCTCCTTTTTCTTTACATCAGATTAGCCTAAGCAGCCTTACTTACTTTCAGCATCTGTGGTTTTAGGTGCCATGACAATGGCATTCAGGAAAGCAAACTGACTTTTAAACTGAAATTATTTCAAAGAAAAAACATAGGAGAGGAAATTGATTGGTAAAAACATATCAGTGCAATCCACATGCATACCTCCCTTTTCCAGGTACTTTCTCATTCCCGGAACCTGGAGAGCGCCTCCTGTATCTCAACAAGATATGTCAGCATGCCCCCCTAAAACTCTTCGGCAACTGTCTTCCTCTTCATCTCATAAGAGAACTTCTCCAAGTATTCAGCAATCATCCACAATCTAGTTTTTCTACTAAGCAGTCCATACGGTGCATTTGACAGGAGACAAGAAACCATGATGCAGCTGCCCAGCTTCACTTACTACCCTTTCATGCATAAAACAGTATCTAAAGAGATGACATGCTGGAGTCTCAGCCAGTCTTCCAGCATCCCCTGTTGCATTCACCAGCATACAGGCATAAAACAAGCACTCTAACAATCTCTGTGATATCCTGAATCCAGTTCCTGGATAAGATGCATACATTATTACAGTCCATTATCTTGATTGCTACAAATCAACTTCATATTTGCTGAATCACCCCTTTGGACAAGAGGTCCTCTTTTTAAGGAGAGTCCTTAAAAAAAAAAACACGTGATGTTAAGATTATCAATTAAAGCATTAAATAGCATGTGGCACAGCAGAACAAAAGAAAATCAAATATAAAACAAAAGCATAAGTATGTGGATTTAGGGAAGGAAAAAATGAAAACAGAATCAACATGGGTAAGAAAGTTACTTACATAAGGAATTTGAAGTTTATCACTTGCAGTGATGCCACCGATGAAAATGTACTGGCTTGAATATATATAAAACCAACATTTTTTTCTAATGGTATATCACATCAGGAAAAGATTAGATTTCTTTTCCTCAGTTAAGTCAGAAACTCATAACACACCGACAACGAACTTAAGCTATTTGCTTTTGCTTGCCATGAAGGAGTTCATCCATTTTGCTGAGCTGAACGCAATCAGTATGAAAACCTTTAAAGTACCAGCAGCAGTACTGGTGTTGTGCCCTTGCACAGTGTTAAGTGAATGAAGGAATCACACTTGAGCAGCTAGTTTGCAAGCAAGCACACTTAATAGCCTATGTACATGACTGTCTGCATACAACGCTGCTCTGCCAGACACTGGAAGTGTGAGCCTTGCAGACTCACTAGACGACCCCAGCTACTGAGAGATCCTTCCCAAGAGGATGGGAATAAAAGCAGTACTTTTTGCAATGACACTTATGCCAAGTGCATCTGGACTTTCCTGTTTCTTTGTGAAATTCACAGCATCATAATTTTTAAACACTTTTCTCTCCTTTGCTGCCCCCAGAACAAGGGCAACAGGGAGAACTGGGAGACCTGGCTGTGAAAAGAGGGTTGTGAAGGAAAGCAAGAGAAAGAAAAATACGCAGCCCTTTCCCTTTATCATTCAGTTGGTAACACCAGCATGAAAACGTTCTCAGAAAGCAATGTCATTTCTGAGCTAACTGCTTCCCTTTACATTTTTCACCTGCAGTACTTCTACAGTCCCAGCCAAATGGTTTCTGTTTAATGTTTCTGTTCCTAAAAAAGGCTATTGTATTTTTGCTTGCCGGGCATATACAATGCCTTCTGACTTGCCTCCCTTGTGCCAAGCCCATGGGTTTCCTTTGGTGTAATAAAGGAACCCAGCAAGCAGGTGGTGTCGCTGACCCACCTGTGCCACCAGCAGCAGGAAGGCATCTTCCTCAGAGCTGGCTTCCCAGGACCAGCCCGCTGCCAAGCCGCTCAATGTGGTGACATGCTGCCACTGGAGTTTAATTGTACCTTTAATTAAACAGAAGTGGCTAATTCATGCTATAAATCATATCTCATCATGCAAACTTCTGGCATCTCATTTACTTCGTGTGAAATTATTTAATGCATCTGACTTTGAGGTGAGAAACTCTTTAATCTTGCTGATGTTTGGAAAAAGATTAATAGATTATTTGTTACTGCTTTAATATGTGCACTCCACAAACAGCAATCAGCTGTCTCCTATTCGCTTCACGGCTGCTAATTGGCTCAGGGTACAAGTTTTATTTCCAGTCTGAAGCTCCAAGCTTATGTTTATTAAAATATAATTACTTTAATGTAATTGTTTTGAGTTATTACATCTCCTTACTAAGTAGGACATAGTTAAAACAACTGAAAGTGTTTCTTGATCAGAGCTGATTTTCTAACTAATTATGGAAATGACCACAGGAAAAAAAAAACACACACAAAAAAAACCCCAAACAAAAACAAACCCCACATTTCAATGTAGGTTGCTTTCCTCATGTGAATTAATTACAGTCTTTGTACCTGCATTAGGGCAGCTCTTAAAAAATAAGATTTTTCACCTATAGTTTCTGCTTCACCCCGCAAACTTCAAAATACATAATTTGCAATTTTAGGGTCAGCAGTTGAAGGTCTGCCCACAATTCACAAGACTTTAATAGCAAAGAGTGGACAAAGTGAAGAGCTCATATAGTTGTATCATCGGCACAAACTTTAGGCTCAGACTGATATCAGAAACCTCAAAACCTCCAACCAGCAGAGGTTCATGAAAGGCAGATCGTGCTTGACCAACCTCATCTCCTTCTAGGACTGGGTGACCATACTCGTAGATGAGGGAAAGGCTGTTGATGCAGTCTGTCTAGACTTCAGCAAAGCCTTTGACACGGTTTCCCACAGTATTCTCCTGGGGAAACTGGCTGCCTGTGGCCTGGACAGGTATACCCTTCTTTGGTAAGGAACTGGCTAGAGGGCCGTGCCCAACTGATGGTGGTTCATGGAGTTAAGTCCAGCTGGCGACCCATTACAAGTGGTGTCCCCTGGGGGTCGGTACTGGGGCCCATCTTGTTTAATATCTTTATTGATGACCTAGATGAGGTATTGAGTGTACCCTCAGTAAGTTTGCAGATGACACCAAGTTGGGAGGTGGTGTGGATCTGCCTGAGGGTAGGGAGGCCCTTCAGAGGGATCCAGATAAGCTGGATTGCTGGGCTGAGGTGAATGGGATGAGGTTCAACAAGGCCAAGTGCCGGGTCCTGCACTTTGGCCACAACAACCCCATGCAGTGCTACAGGCTTGGGGATGAGTGGCTGGATGACTGTGAAGAGGAAAGGAACCTGGGGGTTCAGCTCAGCAGAACATGAGCCAGCAGTGTGCCCAGGTGGCCAAGAGGGCCAGCAGCAATCCTGGCCTGCATTAGAAATGGTGTGGCCCACAGGAGCAGGGAGGTAATCATCCCCCTGTACTCAGCACTGGTGAGGCCGCACCTCGAGTACTGTGTTCAGTTTTGGGTCCCTCACTACAAAAAAGACATTGAGGCCCTGGAGCGTGTCCAGAGAAGGGCAACGAAACTGGTGAGGGGTCTGGAGCACAGGCCTTATGAGGAGCGGCTGAGGGAGCTGGGATTGTTCAGTCTGGAGAAGAGGAGGCTCAGGGGAGACCTCACTGCATTCTACAACTTCCTGAAGGGAGGTTGTGGTGAGGAGGGGTTTGGCCTCTTCTCCCAGGCAACAAACAGGACCCCATGAAACGGCCACAAGTTGTACCAGAGGAGATTTAAATTAGACATAAGGAAAAATTTTTTCTCTCAGAGAGTGGTCAGGCACTGGAATGGCTGCCGAGGGAGGTGGTGAGTTGCCATCCCTGGCAGTGTTCAAAAGGCATTTGGTTGAGGAGCTATGGTTTAGTAGCTTGTGGTAGCAATGGTGATGGGAGGACATTTGGACTAGGTAATTTGTAGGTCCGTTCCAACCTTGTGATTCTATGAATCTATGATTCTATGAAATTTGTGAGGACTATTCTGCAAGGAGAATTTATGTATTTCAGTACCTTGCAGTTTCCAAAGTCAAAATTGATTCCAAATGTGTATTTTGCAGTTTTCTCCTGTCTTCAATCATGTCCTTGCACAGGCCAAATCATTAATAGATTGGCAGGAAGACTGAAGAAGAGAAACTGATCAACGAGCCTAGAGTTTGGACTGCTTAAATACTGGCTTACAGTGATGCAGTTTGAACTCATTTCTAATTTCCAGGAAACTTATCTGCTCAAATTCAGTTGCTTTACATAAATTTAAATTCCCAAGTAGTCTACATTTGAAGAGTTGGCTGAATTTTAACTTGCACAAAACCTCAGAAGTAAAATTCAGAAACTAGCCTGCCTTACTGCTGGTGATGGATCCAGACCAGTGAGACTCCCAGTTCCTGTGGTTATAGATGACCATTCAAAGACTTTCACTTTAAAATATCCTTTTTTTTCTTGGTCATTTTTAGCATGGCCTTTGCCCTCTTATATCCGTGCAAAGCTACAAATTAAATTTACGCTTTCTATACTCCCTATGGGACAAGCACTCCCAGAATGACACCAGTGTTCACTGCATTTTAGATTGGGTTCTTCGCATTGCAAAAATGGTAAGTACTGGGCTGGAAATGTAGAACTGCAAGAAAAAATCTCCACTGTGCACAAAGTCAGGTTATATGGAAGTATTGTGAACTGGCTTGCATTCTTCAATAGGGACAACCTAACGGAGGTCCCAGCTCCAGCCAAGCTTTTTTATTTTTCTGGATGCACTGCTCACACTGAAGATGGCACTAAGTAGCATTACTTTAAAGTTGAGCTGCATGAAACAATATGAATTGTTGTGATTTCACATGTGTTTTACCTACAAATCGGAGCCCTCAATGTTTTTAATTAAAAATCCAATCCTAGATTTTCATCTGCTTGCAGCCCTCATGGGGAAGGAGAAGAACTTTGAATATCGATCAAAAAGCTGCATAACATTTTAAAAGTAAAGTAATAATAATAAAAAATTTAGGCAAATAAAAAGAAATCTCATTATCATTAGTAAGTCCCATAGTTTTCAAGACCTGATTCATGCATTTTGAGCTGTAGGATGTAGTTAAGGAACAACTATGATTTAAGTCTCACTCGTCCCACCCACTGAGCTGTGTGACAAACTGAGCTGTGCTAGCCCCATGCGCTTCTGAGGTGCTGAAGCTGACTCGGGATAATTTAAGACTAAGACATATGAGTTATATAGAGACCAGAAAAGGAATGTCAGCAAAGAAGGGAGCAGTGCTTGGACCAAGCTGCAAGAGCAGTTGCTTTGGCAAGGGTATTGCAGCAGCATGATGCCTGGAAGGAATGCTGTGAGCATGATGCAGTCTTGCAAGGAAGAGAGAACAATTTCCTTCTCTTCATGGCAGTTTTAAAAACTGAAATAGAAAAGGGCAGCTATCTGCCAAAAGAGCAGCAGGGGATTCCCTGGGCACCTCCTCCACCCCCACAGGTATCCCAGGCACAGCAGGTGCAGGTTCTGCAGCTGCTTGAGTCTCTTCTGCAGCAGACCCATCGCTCTTGCAGCATAAGAACTGAGTTCCGCATTTGTGTGCCTCTCTGTTATTACTATCAAGTAGAAAGATGAAATCTGGACCTGGTTTGTGAATTCCAGTTTTGCTTTTCTAATTAACTGTTTTCATTTCTCCATTCTCTAGTCCTTGTTTCATTGTTTGTTAGCTTTGGTCTCATGTTTTACCTTTCAGTTACTGAAGATTTAAGCTTTGCAGCTAATGAATGGTTTTTTTCACCGAAGTTGTATACAGCGCTCAAGTCAGCCTACTCAGTGCTACCATAATATCAGCAAATCAGTATTCTTTGTTCTTTAATCTGCAGTGCAATTTTGCTGCTGCAAGAATCAGTCTTATCAAATATGGGGAATTTATCCCATTTCTGCCACTCCACAGAGAAGGTGACTTGGTCATTCAATTGCAGACCACACGCCAGCAACATCCTCCCTTACTCTTGTGCCATGTAGTGTCTACAGCCTGGAGTTCCTTTCTGTGCCAAATAAGCATCTGTTGGAAGGAATACCTGTATATTAGTAACATCAAAGCACAGACGCTATGGTGCCCTCACAAAGATGGCAGCTGGCAGCAAATTATTTCCAAGACAATTTGTTAAGTGGTAATGTGCTCTAATTTTGATTGGTTGTGGGGAAAGAGATTGGCAGAGAGAAAGATGTGGGCTCAATGAACTGCCCCAGGTGACCTAGGACAGCTCGCTGTGCTGAGGTTTGACCTCCCTGCCAAATGTTTTAGCACTTCTATTTTCAGGAAGCTCTTCAAAGCTCTTGAGGAAGATTGAGTGCACTGCCAGAAGGGAGTTTCTTATGCCATTATCTGTCTCCTAATTCACACCCTACTATTTTCCCTTCCTCCTTTAACCCTGGAGGAGGGGAGGCTGGCAGACACAAAGAGCAACACACAACAAGGTGGAAGAAACCCTGCAGCCACCGACATGGTGGAGCCACCCTTTACTGGGGAAGTCAACTTCCAGTAAGGCTTGGTGTGTTCTGAAGAGTTTCTTCTGAACATTTCTTCCCGGCAGCAGAACTTTGTAGTGCTCTGGAGCAACAACAAACTAGCACCACGCATTGTCAGATACATGGATATCAGCACCTGCCAAGGTTTAAATAAAATGAATATAGGACCCTTAATAATTGCTGGGGGAACTCTTCAGCACTCACTAACTCTAGTTGGCCAGCTCAGCTAAACTTTTTGCAGAAAGCAGAAAGTTCTTTCACTCCGGCTTTAGATGCTGCAGTGTCTGACCTTCTGCCAGTGGGGCAAGAAGAACTGCTCTGGGGGGCTGCAGCTACTGAATAACAGAGGTAACAAAATCTGATGTGGATTCTGCTTATAATAAAAAGGACAAAAAACCATGACCCTACCCAAATTCCTCTGTGGGTTGCAAGGATGGGTGATTCTAGGAACCATAATAATATTTAACTCAAATTGCAGCCACCCAAATGAAGGGGAATATGCAAAGACTGTGGCAGAAAAGAGGCTTGCAACAATGCTTTCTTCTTGTAGAGAAAAATGGATCAGCAACAAAACCTGGGGAGCAAGTTGGTCATCACAGAGACATGAAACAGCAATTTTTTTAATGACAACATAAGAAATGCATAACATGATGTAATTCAGAGAATGTTCTGGAGAATTTTGATGAAAAACAGAAGTTTCAGCCTCGTGAAGTTATGATGATAGATCAGAAGGTTTCAGTGCAGCAAAAAAGTCCCCTCTAGACAAGGGCATAAGAGTTACAGTTTGCTATCATTTTTCAGCACCTTCTGATAAAAAAAAATAATCACAAATCAGCTTTAAATCAAAGGATGAAAGTGTTCAAAGAAACATGAATGGTCCATATCCTCACATATGCTGCCCAGAAACTCCATAGTGTAAAACAAAGCATCACTTGGGCTGTCCAAAAAATCTGTGCATTTGGTCACCTGTGGAAAGGAAAAAAAAAAAAATACAGGTTGTACAAGCTGGTCATTAGGAGATTTTGATTTAACTTTAGCAGCATTAATTTGGTTTGCTGTAAATTAATACAATTTTAGAAGAGCTGAAATGTTGAAGTTTGCTTAGAGGTTTAAACTGCCATTTGCTTATGTTATAGATGACCCATTTCAGAGAAAGCGTTGAGGGTTTTTGTTGCACAGCTTCTAAATAAGTGATTCTCAGTTGCTGGAGCCTGAGCGCTCAGCTCACACAGGCCTGCACAAGAGTGTCACTGCCCACCTGTTCCGAGGGCCTGGCCAGCAGCAGATGTGCTGCAGTGCAGCAGGAGAACAGAAGGAGTGCAGAAGTGCACATGCTGAGGTGAAGCACTTTAACCCCTCTGAAACAGAACCCAATCTTAATAGGGGGAAAGCTTGCAATAGGCTACTCCACCAGTTAAAGAAACTGCTTAACTCCTGTGAGCACCTTCTTAGACAGCCTTCCAAATTATTTCTTCTGACCGTCCTAAATGAAGTAACAATGACTGTTTTTCAAAGAAGCTGTAAAATCACACACTTCATAAAGACCCAGTACCACACTTGAATGTGGATGGTAAAATCTTCACCGAGGCATACACAAATAGCCTAGCACCTTTTCTGACATCCATTATCCACGCTGACCAGTCCGGGCAATCCCTTCAGAGGTAGGCCAAGAACAACATAAAGAGGTTATTAAATATTATTCATTACCCTCCGTGGAACAAAATAGAAGCCTACTTAGCACTTTTGATTCCAAGAAAACATTTGATAGGATCCCAAGGGATTTTTTGTTCTTTACTTTAGAAGTTTTTAATTTTGGCTCTGAGTTTAGATCATGGATAAAAATGTTTTCCCAAAAAACTATGCCTTGGAGATAAAAGCTTGAAATCCCTCCCATCGTCCCTTTGATTTAAGAAGAATGAGGCAAGATTGTCTCTTCTCCTGCTATATTTGCTATCCTTGTCACACTCGCCAGGTTATAAAGGAATAGGTGAGAGACAGGAATACTAGAACTCAGTCTCTGAGATTGTTTTGGAAAACTAACTCAGCTTCTCCCATACCATTTGCCATGTACCCATGTCACAGTTGGGACTCAAAGCCAACTTACTGTAAATCAGTGGCAATTCCTATGGGTCAATTTAATTAAAAATGTATGGAAGCAGCGGATTCTTAAGTGAAATAAGTTTGAAATATCATAAAGAGTCTGCTAGAACTATTGACTGTTCTTTCAAGAAAATATACCAACTCTAGTAAAAAAAGCCAAACAAACAAACCAAAAATGAGCTGAATTGTAGATGTCTGGAAAAAGTTTTCTAACAACCTTTAGCATTATATTCTTCTCAAACCAAAGCAATTTATTAAACTCTTGCTCATTCACTCAATAAAAAACACAGAAAAAACCATAAAGCAAAACTTTTTTTTTGTTTGTTTTTTGTTTTTTGTTTTTGTTAGAAAACCAAGACACATTATGTAGCACACTCAAAAGAATCACCTCATCTACTTTCTCATTAAGTTAAAAGAAAGAAAGAAGTAGAAATGAGCTGAGGCCATTTTGGGTAGTAAAACCATGCCCTCCAAGGCTTCTTTTTTTTTTTTTTTTTTTTTTGCATTTTCCATTACCAGTATTTTCCTCTTCTAAAATAAAATGCCCCTGCTCATTTCTGAAAACCCAAGAGAAACAAATGGCTGGGAGGCTGATGAAGAGTCTGATCCTCTAAATGCAAATCAACTGCAGCAGCTCACATGAGTGAAGCTCCTTAGAGCTAGGACAAATTCTGTACTATTGGGACCCCTCAACTACTCACAGAATGCCCCAGGTTCAAAAGAAAACCACAGCTTTTCTCAGCTGTTGGCCTCAGCAATATTTTTAAGAATGATAGTGGGATGGTGACATGTTGCCTGATATTAAGAAGACCTTCGTAACCTTCTTTTTGGAGTCCAAGGGACCGCAAGAGCAGTACAATAGAGGCCTGGAGCTGTCAGACTTGCCTCCCTGCTGCAAACCAGCAGAATTACAAAAAATAGCTAAAGATAGAAAGACTGTGCACTAACTGTAAGGCTGACTGCACATTACTCAGCTGATGGTACATTACCATTACCAGAATCAGATACTAAATTGGCACTTGAGAAACTAGAACCACCTTACGCTGTTTCTAAATTGATTTGGGTCAGTTCTGAAAACTCCAAATATAGGTGAAGGGAACAATACAGCGCATGGCTTCAGGCCTGAGTGGTCACTCTTAGGGCAACATTTAATTACCTTTTAATTTGATTTTGATGGTAGTGGAAAGTATTTATACACACAATTGTTGATATCATTGATTCTTTCTATGGTTCAGTGATTAACACATGGCAGCATATTCCAGCAGTTTCAGAAGATGAAGAAACAACAGTAATACCTTCTAAGCTCTTGGTAACATTTCCAGATGTAACATTTTCAATACTACAAAATGATTTACTTTCAGGAAGCTGTTAAACAACACAAATCTGTGTCAAATCTGATACAGAGTTCAAAACACTTATTTTAACTGGCTAAATATTATGCACCATATTTTAAATAGTCAGTTTCGATTATGTCATTATCCAAATGGACAGACATCATCAGAGGAAATAAACCATTACAGCAACTCTCTTGGAGTAAATCCCTGTGAGGTGAATGTCACTGGTAGGCTTTACTGGACTAGCTGCTGATGCAGCAGGTATGATGGGCATTCATGCTGCTCACTGTAGCTCCCTTTCCACACAATGGCTGTTGAGGCACAGCAGCCCAATACAGCATTATAAAGTCATTTGTGACTGTCCATTATGTGGCCCATTTACTTTTATCTTCTGGATCACAATCTACGAATTTGATGATGTGATGACAAGAAAGACATACTGTGGGCGTTAGCTGAATCTAATTATGAATTATAAATTGTTAAAGACTTCAACTGGCAAGATTTCACATATAAAAGAAAGCAAACTTTTGCTCTATCAAAAGTAATAGTTAAATTTTTGTTTGTTTGTTTTAATGACTAAAAATAAGAGCTCCAAAAGGAGATATCCTGTTGAATTATGAAACTCTGACTTAGAACAGCTAAGTCCAGGAAACCTGAAGTGCTCTGTATTAGTTCCAGTGATGAAATCCTTTATGAATAGAAAACTGTACAAAACTGTGTTTCTATTGCACAGTGGGTATTTGCATAAGCAACCTTTCATCACAGCTACAGATAGCTCAATTCTATGGAAGTGTATCAGCAGAAGCAGCTGTCCAGATGACCTACATTTTAACAGGACATTAATAGGAAGCAGATTTTACATCTGTATATGTGTCAGGGGACAGATGTATTATTGGCTTGAACAAAATTTCAAAGAACAGTATTTCACCTCACCATACAGATGAAAGGAATGGGCAATTTCCCTGTGGAAACCCTTTATGAAGTGGTCTGTTTAGTGACTCGGTGTAGACGGAGGCAGACCCATTCAAGAGAGTGTTAGAAGGGAGAATAGGAAAAGACAAAGATGAGAAGGGAGAGAGAAAAACAGTGTTTTTATTATGGAACTGAATGTAAAAAGCTGGGAGTTTGGGGGAGGGAGGAGATGGACTGTGCACCATAGTAACTTAGATTTCTCATTCCAGTGCATGCGTTAGCAACAGGTAATTAGGAGATGAAGATTCTTCCAGCCAATCATAGCGCAATTTATGTATATTTAGCCATTCCTCAGTGATGAGGAGTTCTGGGCAAGCATTCTCAGAGCTACTGCCTTCTCTGTGGCCCTTGCATCACCATCCAAACTCTGCAGTCATCATCTTGAAATTTATACTTCACAGCTAACTACTGTTTCAGTAGAGCAAACACTACACTATTTTTTACCAAGCAGACAGCTTGTGATGATATGCAGCTTTTAAAAGTCTTCTGAGATCCTGCTTGTATGATAACGCATTGCTGGCAGCATGTCAAGGAGAGAGCTGCAGAAGCAATCGTGTTTTGAGGAAGAGGCAACAATTAAAGTCTGGTTTCTGCAGCTCAGTGAGGAATTGACAGACAGAGAAAAGTTATTACATTAAATTACCAACACTTTGTTTACTGATCCTCCAAACAATCACTTGACCTCCTACTTACTGAAATAGTTAAAAATAAAACCTCAAAGAATATTTGAAGAAGGCTGCAGGCATTTCACAGAAGTTGGTGTTTCCCAGTGCCCCGTAAGACACTAGAGCTTTCCTCTTACAACACGTTTCAGATAGAAACAGCTGAAGGCACTAAGCTTTTAAACGAGCCTATTTGCATGAGGCTTTTTTGTGACACTTTTCCACTTGCTCTAACAGTGATCGGAGTCCAAGTAAGCATGGCCCCAGGCAATTTAAGCATCATGTCATCTGTCCTCACTGAGAGCACAACTGCATGGGATAGTGCTTGAAAGGCTGGCAGCCTGGGAAGCTCCATTTGCCTCGCCATCCTTTCTGCTGTGGCTGATTTTGCAGGCAAGAGAATAGAATGGCAAAGCAGAGAGAAATGAGCCTCAGGACTCAAGGCAATGCTTCTGGGGAATGGGTGGATCCTCTGGTCATACTGGTTCTGTCTCCAAAACAGGCACACTTGGAAGTGTATGTATTCCTTGAAAGCACTTTCCATTGCTGGTGTTATTATTCTTCAGGACAGCAGTTACAACACACTGTGTTCCACGTACTCTTCTACATGGAACGACAGCAGGTGTTGCAGGCACACGGCTGTACAGATTTTGTTCTTAATAATTTTGAATCAAACTATCAAACTTGGCAATTAAAAATGCAAGTGATAAATATTTTTAACTAAAGATTTTTGTGACGGTGACTAGACAGTCTGTGTGTAGACAGAAAACCCTCACCAAAGCTGTGTCCAAACTCATGCATTTTTGGATCCGTTTATCTGCATTGCTGTATTATTGTTATGAGGGGCTACAGCCTGCTGACCTTGCTGTTCTAGTTCAACCACAAAAGTGACCACTTTTGACAGTTGTTGCAAATATTTAATGGGTTAGCCAGCCCCACATTATGGCCAAAACTTTTATCTGAACCTCTAAAGGGCTATAAGAAAAGTGAGGCTATAAGGAAGTGAGCCCTAGCTCAGGTATTCAGGAAGAAAAGGTATGGGCGCTCTATTGCTTTGGGATAGCTGTATCATCCCTTTACCCTTTACTCCTACAGAGCACTTCTGCAGTAGATGTGTCAATTATGTCTTTTTCCATATGCTCAGGGTAAGCAGAAGGTGGAAGAAAAAGCTGTTGAGAAACCGGTGAATGCAGATGGTTCACTTGGCCTAACCAAGTGCTGCTCGTGCACTTGCTCTGAAGCTCCCCAGACTTTCCGACATGACCAGATACTCTGGCTGAGTATTGGCACAAACTAGACAGAAAGGGAGAAACATAGGAAAGAGACACAGATGAAGGATAGAGGTCATGAACGCAGATAAAGTGAGGGAAAAAGGCAGAGGGAAATAGAAAGAAGAAGTAATTAATACAATACAATATTCAGCAAGAAAGAAAATTATGTGTAAGGAAAGCAGATATTGGAAAAGGCCCAAGAAAGGAGAAGAGAAGTAACAACTTGGCAAGGGAGAAAAGCAACATTAACAAAAGTAGTAGATTTTTTTTTTTTAATTTTCTAGAAAACTGCTGCCAAAATACGATAATATATGCATTAATAACCATAACTATATGTAAGTATGTGGACGATGCGAAGCTGTATAGGAGCATGCCAAAGCATGTAGGCTCCGGCTGGATGCCAGGTACCAAGGGAACTTGCCGGAAGAAAATCTAGCCATTTTCCTGAAGGTGGATGGAAGCTCCGGGGCAACCTGAGCAGAAAGTCTGTAGAAGAGGCAAAGTTGTTAGCCTCCACCTTCCTGTGGAGAAGAAGGAAGAGCTGAGCAGATCATTGAAAGGAGCCTGTTGCCTTTTTCAGTCTCATGGCAGGTTTGTGTGCAGATGTCATGGTCAGAAGGAACAGATGGTTCTCAAAGCGTATTGTAGATCAGAGATACACAATTTTCCTTGTAGTTTGCATGCTGGTGATTGATGATAATTTAACAATGTTTTTGCATGAATTTTGGGTGAATACAGCATTTGGAGGTAATACCATCTAGTGGATGCAGCACTGCAGCAGGATGTTGGTGTTGCTACTAGCTGGTATATGGGCAGCCTTGACCACGTGAAATTGCCTGTTTTTGAGTTTCCCCATTAGTAAATCAGATAGCATAGCAACTGATTCACTAAGGTTCTTCAAGATCCACAAGAGAAAATAATTAAATGAGAAATAGGCGTGACTAAAATTACTTTTTTCCTTTGAATACACAGAACTAATTTTATTTTTTACTTTCAAGCCTTTGACATGTTCTGGACTATTTTTCTGTAGCTTAGTACCTAGATCAAGCTGTTAGAATTACCTTCTCATTTTTGTTTCTACTTTGTAAAAATACTGATATTTTATAACTTGTTTTAAGATAAAAGAGGGAAGAATATTGAGTCCTGCACCAGAGTAATAGCAACATCACCATTGTGCTCAGAAAAAATCTTTCCTTTTAATTTAGGCATAATTTTCTCATTTTATTTACTCTATTTTAGAAATAATTACTGCATTGCACGGCTCAATAAGAAGGATAGAGAGGTCAGATCCACAACAGTGCCAATCCCACATTCAGGTATCTTCCTGAATCATGGAAAACATCGTAAGCTATGAGCAATTTGCTTAAATTTTAAATTTGGTGATGTACTTTGTAACAGATTTTATTGCCCTTGCATTTTAAAAGTATTAGGTTGTCAGGAAGTCTATAATTAAAAACCACTTTAAAATATCCTCCTCACTATGTACAAACACCTATCAAAACCTTCTTTTCCTTTTCCTGCCTTTTTCCCTCACTTTATCTGCGTTCACTTACTTCTACATTAGTATCTGAAATATCTTACCTACTCGCCCTTCACATGTGCAAGCATTAGTGAAATCTAATGTCCTCAACTTACCCTTTACAAGTAATAGACAACATTCTGACCACATTCACCTATAAAAATAGGGATGTAGTTCATCCCAACAGCTGCTGCACTTAGTAGGATTTTCCCTAGCAGTGATCAGTGTCTGTCTGGAAAAGGGAAAAAGGGACTGAAGAAGCAGAACCCCCCCACCACCACACCATGATGGTATGTTCGTAATTTAAAAGTTATGAGTGACTTCCAGATATCAAAGAATAAAAGAGTAATTATTTATATTTGACATATATTTTCAAAGTTGTCATTGTACATACAGGATCCTTCTGAAGTCATCATATACTGTGGGTATTCAGCGCCTTTGAAAACCTTGCCAAAATTGCCTTTAGACTATAAGCTCCTTAAGGCAGAGACCTGTTACTCATTTGGCAAATTGTCTTACATAGCTCCTTTGCCTAAACCAGACTGTTTGCGTAATAATAGTAATAATAATAGATATCAGAATGATGCTGGAATCCAGAAATATCTGATGTGGTTCTATAGCCTTCTTATTATCTCAAAACATTAAATAAAAGCTAATTTTATAGGCAAATCAGCAAGGAAGCATGACGAAAGGAACCTTGATGAAAACAATTTAAAAACAGAGAGGTGTTTGCTTGGATAAACATGGAACTTCCCTTCCATTGTACGTTTCAGTTTTGAAGTATTTGACTCATAGGCTGTCAGCTTGGTGAACAGGTAGGCTATGAAATAAGCATTTGCTTGTGGTTATTTTAGAGCATAGAATCTGATAGACGTAAGCACATACATCAGTGCACACACCTTCGGCCTTGGGGGTATAGCTACACTCCCCAAATTCATGTGCAATCTCTCTGACTATGTCAGAGACATGTTGTCTCGGTTTGCCTGGGAAATGTTGGAGCATTACGTTTCAAATTCATAGAATATCAGCATAACAACTATTATTCTTTGCTCTTACTTCAGAAATCTTGCTCAGTTCAGCAGCACTGTGCTTCTACTCTAACCCAGCTATAATTCACTGTGGTATTTTGCAGTTTAATTTACAAATTAACCTAATTACACAGCTTCTCAACACATGTATAGGAATCCAGCGGTGATAGAAACAGCATTCTCACCCTGAAAGTGTGCTGTGAACCCTGTCAGTGAAGCTGTGAACAGCCCACACCTTCCCAAAACTGTCTGCTTATTTCTCTAATTCCTCCAGCTTTCCTCATCTGCAAAATGGGGATAATGATACCTGCTTTTCTAAAGGGACTGGAGACGTGAGGAAGAGTAGTACCTAAGGAAGGTACATTATATTCTCACAGGAATGCCTGCTGCACCAGCGAATTAGCACCACCATGGCTCCAGGTGCTGGCTATGTCAGCAGACAGCAATGCAAAACCTCCTTTACAATACTATTTATCCATATGATAATTATGAGAAAAAGTAAAGAAAACTGGCCACTCCTAATAAATACCAGCCCTTTCAGGAATTAGTTTGAAAGCTGGTTTTCCTGGTATTAGATAATACAAATCATAAAGTTAAGGCATGTACTTACTTTAATGAACCTGGTCAAAAGTGCTGTCTAGAGTGTTTATTTATTCATTAATTTTTACTTGAGTAGACAAAGTAAATCTGCTCTTGTTTTTCATAAAATCTTTCTTGTTACATTCTATTTAGTTTAAGTTGGCATCTATTTGATTCAACCTGGAAAGCCCAGCCAAATCCAATTAGTGTCATTGAAACTCCTGAAGTTTTTTTTTTTGCTCAGTTTAAAGGCTGAGAGGAAGGCTCTAAATTTGAAATTGTTCCACTTTTTCATTTGCAAGAGGGACATGATGGAAGGGAGTAAATAACAATAATGTCACAGATGTAAAAGAACCTGGTTATGGAGTGTATTTTGCTTGGCTTGTTGGGTTTCCACCCTTGCTACGATACTTTGCTCTGAAGGCATTTGCTTTGTTAAAACTTCTGAGAAGCCCAGATAAAATCCTAGTGGACTCGGTTGCAACTTGCAAGTAACACTACTGATTTTACTCACTGACTTCAATTTCCTATTTGCAAACAGAGAATTTGACAGAATATCTTCTGCCTTCTGTGCACACTCCATCATTTTGCTGCCCCTGGAAATATCAAAATGGAGCCTGGGCAATGAAGGCAGCTGATCAATTGCGGATGAGCTCCTCCTGGGATATGGAAAGGAGCATGCAGTGCCTGCCTCTTGGCTCTTTCACAGATAGCACTTGCAGGTGCTGCTCCCGAGGGCATCACTTCTCCTGTCCATACAAACCAGACACTGCTGGCACTCAGGTTGCCCAGCCAAGATGACTCCTCTTTGCTTTCCAAAACAGCATATCTGGATAGCTGTGGGACAGTACACAGTAAAGAAACAAGTTAATTTTGCTCACAAAAGGTTTAGTAGCCCGTTACAGAAAAGAAGCCTTCAAAAATATTGCTAAAATATGAATGTTTTGCAGGGGTTGCCACAGAAACATGTAGAGCATATAATCCAAAATAGGATGTCTAGACAAACTCCTACTGTCTGACCTTTTATGTATTTCCTAATCCAGCCAATCTTGCCAAGCAAATTGGTGACTAAGCAGCAATTCACTTTACACTGTGTCATAAAGGCCTGACAAGGCCCAGGTCATGGTTATAAATTTCAGTCTGGCTACTTCAGCAACTCTCAGCTTTCTTTACCAGCACACCTCCCGTGTGGTTTTTGGGCTGTGATGTGTGCTCTGGATCATCGTGAAGTAATTTTGGGGCTGTAAAATCCAAAAGCCGCAGCTCTGCTGAGAAACAGAGAGCACTTTCATCCGGTAGGACCCCAGAGTTTACATAAAACTGGAAGAGGGAGGCAGGCGAGAGGCTTGGGCAAGAACAGAATGAAAGGCAGCAGTGCTGGGGCCCAGAGCAGCCAGCTGTGCCCAGTCTGTGCGGCCTTCCTGAGTTGGTGAGGGACCAACAGAAGGGAACCCAGAGCACCAGGAGTGGATGGTCCCAGTGGTTGCAGTGGCCTGGGTGCCCTTTCCTCCTCCCAGGAACAGCCCCTTTGGTGTCCTTTATTTTCCAGAATTGGCCCTGTATAAAAAGCAGCTGTCTCCAGTTCTTCCACTGCAGCAGCAAATTCAGAAAATGCTACTCAGAGGTATATCATTTATCAGCAAAAGCAGTTTCTCATGAGTGTGAAGAATGGCTTAAAAATGGGAAAGTGAAAGGGGGATTTGACTCAGAACTTGATACTTCTCAAAGTATTATGTGTAGTTAGATGGACACATCTATGTATATATATGCATATGCACACATATAGAATCATAGAATTGCTCAGATTGGAAAAGACCTTGAAGATCATCAAGTCCAACCGCAACCTAACCATACTACCCCAACTCTAACAACCCATCGCTAAATCATGTCCCTGAGCACCACATCCAAACGGTTTTTAAACACATCCAGGGATGGTGACTCAACCACCTTCCTGGGCAGCCTATTCCAGTGCTTAACAATCCTTCCTGTAATGAAGTTTTTCCTGATATCCAATCTAAACTTACCCTGGTGTAACTTGAGGCCATTTCTCCTTGTCTTGCCACCTGTCACCAGTGAGAAGAAACCAGCCCCACTCTCGCTGTAAGCATCTTTCAGATACTGGAAGAGAGCAATAAGGTCCCCCCTCAGCCTCCTCTTCCCCAGAGTGAACAACTCCAGTTCCTTCAGTTGCTCCTCATAGGCCATATTCTCCAAGCCCTTCACAAGCCTTCTTGCCCTTCTTTGAACCTGCTCCAGCACCTCCATGTCTTTTCTGTACTGAGGTGCCCAAAACTGAATGCAGCACTCGAAGTGAGGCCTCACCAATGCCGAGTCCAGGGGCAGGATGACTTCCTTAGTCCTGCTCACCACACCATTCCTGATACAAGCTAGGATGCCATTAACCTTCTTGGCCACCTACGCACACTGCTGACTGCTCATATTCAGCTGCCTGACCATCAATACACCAAGGTCCCTTTCCATCAGGCAGCTTTCCAGTCACTCTTCCCCAAGCCTGTAGGGTTGCCTGGGGTTGTTGTGACCAAAATGCAGGGCCTGACACTTAGCTCTACTGAAACTCATACAGTTTACCTGGGCCCATCAATCCAGTCTATCCAGGTCCCTCTGCAGTGCCTTTCTACCTTCTGGCAGATCAACACTCCCTCCCAACTTGGTGTCGTCTGCAAATTTACTGAGGAGTGCACTCAATCCCCTCATCGAGATCATTAATGAAGATGTTAAATAGAAGCAACCCCAGTACCGAGCCCTGGGGGACACCGCTCATGACCAGCTGCCAACTGGATTTAACTCCATTGACCACAGCTCTTTGGGCCCGGCCATCCAGCCAGTGTTTCACCCAGCAGAGCACATGCCCTTCCAAATGATGGCAGTCAGCTTCTCCGTGAGGATGCTGTGGGGGACAGTATCAAAGTCTTTACTGAAGTCCAGGTAGACAAACGATATTGACAGCCTTACCTTCATCCAATAAGATGGTCACCTTGTCATAGAATGAAATCAGGTTTGTCAAACAGGATCTACCATTCGTAAACCCATGCTGACTGGGCCTGGTCAACCAACCTTTAACTGGTGAATGATGGCTCCAAGATTATCCATTCCATGACCTTCCCTGGCACCAAGGTGAGACTGATAGGTCTGTAGTTACCAGGATCATCTTTCCAGCTCTTTTTGAAGATGGGTGTCACATTTGCCAGTCTCCAGTCCACCAGGACATTACCGGTTATCCAGGACTGCTCCAGGACTGCTGAAGGATGATGGAGAGTGGCTTAGAAACCACATCCACCAACTCCCCCAGCACTCTAGGGTGCAATCCATCAGGCCCCATGGACTTGTGAGTGCACAGCTTTGAGCAGGTCCAAAACCATCTCATCATAGGTTATGCAGGGCCTACTCTGTTCTCCATCCCTATCTACCAGTGCAAGGGGTTGTGCACCTAGGGAGTAACTAGTCTTACTACATGTATGCATATATGCATTTGTGTACATATAGATGAAAAGAAATGCACCAATTGCATATTCACAGAATTGAATAGATATTACAGTAAAAAGAAATCAGAGCAATAACTTTTTTTCACTTATTTCTATGTTGCCCATTCTTTACTCCCCACAGAACAAGACTTCAGGCCATGCTTGGGCTGAAGCAGTGAGGACTGCCCTGGGTAGGAATTTTAGGCAGAAATCAGTAGTGGTGCTTCTTAGGTTAGCTGATCCCAGAGCATGTTCTGACGAGCTTAAGGAAATCCTGGACACAGGATTTTGCAGGGAGAGAGCTACAAAACACAGATGTTATCGCACAGAAAGAAAGTAAGAGAGAGAAAAGAGAGCAGCTGTCAGAAGGAAATGGGGTAAGGACCCAGAACATTTCAGGAAAATAAATGAAATAAATTACAGTTTGCTCAGCACATTAGAAGATCTGTGTGCAGCGCAGTATTATACAGTGGTAATTATACACCGTTTATTATACGGTGGTAAGAATTAACGACTTAATATCTAGCTACTCCTTAGAGCTTGTTACAGAGAGGTGTTGGATTTTATATATACTTTCTGTGAAGTTTAATTTTCCATGTGGCGTTCAGTCAGGAAACGGAGAGCCCCTCACGTAGTGTGCCAGGAGAAGCCCTTTGAGGAGAATGTGTGATCTGATGTGTGGGGAAGGTTTTCGGGGGCTAGCATTTCAGCATCCAGGCTGCTTGCCTTGCGTTCTACGCCAAATGTTGTTTCTATCCCAGAGGCTTTGTTCTTAAGAAAGATTCAAAAAAATGGTGAAAAAAAAAGATTTCTGAAATGTACGGACATCAATTGGTGGGGAAAGTGCAAAAGATCTTAATAGCTTGTGATTATTTAGAAATTAATAGGAGGCACTTGGGAGAAATGCTGCACTGAATCCAAGTACCATATCACTAGTAAAAAGCTGCTCTCTTCATCTGAGAGTTTAAAAGTTTCTTCTTCGAAGGGCCATTATTGCCACTGCTGCAGCCCAGAGAGGCAGAAGAGCCATCCCTTGACCCTTGTGCTGTCCCGGTGCTGTGTGACTGTGGGCCAGTTACTTTACCTCTCTGGGTCTTTTCTTCCTGTGCCTGACCTTTCTCCGTCTGATTTCCTCAGCTCTTCAGAACAGGAAACTCCTGTTCTGTGCCTGGCACAATGAGGCCCTAAAGTGGAAGCCCTCAGGTGAATTAAGCACTCCACACTTTGTAGAGCAGACAGCCCTTCCACTGATGTAAACATACAAGAACAAAATAGCACTCATGCAGCCTTCTTGCTGTGATCCACATGCAAAACAGATAGGGCAACAGTGAGGAAGATGAAGGGGCTATGAACGCCGACACTTGAATTAGCTGTATAAAGAATCACAGAACCATAAAATCAATAAGGATGGAAAAGACCTATAAGATAATCTAGTTCAGCTGTCAACCTGGCACCAACCTTTCCCACTAAACCTTGTTCCTTATTACCACATCTGCACATTTCTTCAACCTATCAGGGACAGTGACTCAACCACCTTCCACTGTTTCAGAGAAGAATCTTTCCTAATATCCAACCTGAACCTCCCCTGGTGCAGCTTGTCGCCATTTCCCTCACACCCTGTTGCTATTTATCTGGGAGAAGAGGCTAACCCCACCTAGACAGCTTCATTGCCCTTCTCTAAATACACTCCAGGGCCTTGATGTCTTTCTTGCAATGAGGGGCCCAAAGCTGAACACAGTACTAAAGATGCAGTCTCACCAGAACTGAGTACAGGGGAACAATCACTTTCCTGCTCCTGCTGTCAACACTATTTCTGATATAAGCCAGGATGCCGTTGGCCTTCTTAGCTGGGCACACAGCTGGCTCATGTTCAGCTGAGCACTGACAAACACCCCCAGCTCCATTTCCTTTGCACAATCTTCCAGCCACTCTGCCCCAAGCCTGTAGCATTGCCTGGAATTGTTGTGACCAAAGTCCAGGACCTGGCACTTCTTTGTGCTGAACTTCATCCCACTAGCGTCTGCCCAGCTTTCCAGCCTGTCCAGATCCCTCTGTAGGGCCTTCTTACCCTCAAGCACTTCCTGTCAACTTTGTGTCATCTGCAAACTTACTGAGGGTGCACTCAATCCCCTCATCCCAATTATCAGTAAAGATATAAAACAGTATGAGCTCCAGTGCTAATCCCACTCATAGCTGGATGCCAGCTGGATATAACTCCATTCACCATCACTCTCTGGGTCCAGCCTTCCAGCCAGTTCTTTACCAAGCTATGAGCTGCCATCTTTCCCAGGAGAATTCAGTGGGAGACAATATCAAAGACTTGGCTAAAATCTTGGCTGCCTACATCAACAGTCTTTCCCTCATCCACCAGGGGGATCACCTGATCATAGAAGGATATCAGGTTGGTCAAGCAGGACCTGCTTTTAATGAATCCATGCTGACTGGGCCTGATCCCCCAATTGTTCTGCAAGTGTCGTGTGATCTCACAGAATCACAGAATCAAGATGACCTGTTCCATAGCTTTCCCTGGTATTGAGGTCAGGCTGACAGGCCTGCAGATCCCCGGATCTTCCTTATGACCCTTCTTGTAGATGGGAGTCACACTGGTGAACCTCCCCTCTTCTGGGAAGGGAGGAATTCCTTGGTTGACCAGGAAAACTCATAGATTATGGAAAGTGGCTTGTCCATTCACCTCCACCAGCTCCCTTTGCACCCTTTGGTGGATCGTATCTGGCCCTATGGACGTGTAACCGTCTAGATGGAGTAGAAGGCCTCCACCTGAGTTGCGGGAGGGTTTATTCTGCTCCCAATCCCAGACTTCCTGAGGAGAACTGATCTGACTATTAAAGACAGATGTAAAAAAGGCATTGAGAACCTCAGCCTTTTCTTTATCCTCAGTGATCACGTTTCCTGCCACATCCCATAAAGGATAAAAATCAGCATTTTTTTTTCATAGCAGTTTCCTGAGACCATTTTTCTGGCCAAGTCTGTGTTATGGTTCCTCCACTTTGCTTGAATCAGGGAGATGAGCGTGTGGTATCGTTCTCTGCTTTGGAGATGCTTTAACTTGCAGTGATAGAGAATTGTGCTCTTGGACCTTAATACATCTGGGTTATTCCTCACAGTTGGTGAAGATGGCAGTCTGTACAATATACTCAGTGAAATCATTTTAGCGATTGACTGCAGAGACAAAGAGCTCAGTGCCTGGGTCACAGCACTACTGCACTACTGGCATTTCTGAGCAGTTCCTACATAACCTCTCATTTCTTCTCAGCTTCTTTCCTCAGAAAAGAGACATATTTTTTGGAAAGACTCTAATTTCTTTGCAAAAGCAAAATGGCCAAGAGAAAATTGCAGTCTGATGTCTCTCTCCCTATCTGTCCCATCTCACATGCAGTTCTTAAATATGCACACACATACATAATTATATCATAAGCACCTGTGTATGTGTTCTGTCATTTTCTGTTATGCAGTCGGCTCTACCACAATCACTCACCTGAGAAGTAGATGACTATGTATGTTTTCTTTTAAGTCTGAGCAGAGGTGTTGTGAATTGCTGTACTGTTGCTACTGGCAGACTGACATCCAAGTACATCACCTGTCAACATTTTCTTCATTAACTGTTAATGATCACAAGTCAATAGTTAACAGTTAATAGTTATAGTTAATAGTTATAGTTAATAGTCCAGCCAATAGTTAACACTCCTCTGGAAAATATTGATAAGGGAAAGGCAAAACAACGTTATGACATTTCCTAACTCCCAAATTATCATGCTCATAGTGCTCCAGGATCTAATACTTTTACTGTTTTTTTCATTTTCTTATTATTAAACAGAAAATGCAGTTGTGCAAAATACCATGGTATGCTTTGTTACAGAGAGCATAAAATGCATCCTGATGTATAGAACGAATGTACCTTCATCTTTTCAGCATAATAGTGAAACAGGTGGCCAGCAAGAACTACCAACACCATCCATCTTTTTCCTCTTTTTATATCTTAGAGAAACAAATGTACTGCAAAATTGCAAAATTTAATTTACACACAGTTTATATTGTTTTATTTCCTGTCACTGTTAGCCTCATCAGTTCTCTTCTACTCCTTCTACTTGTGTATCACACAACCTGTTGCATTATATAATAATTTTGATTTTCAGCTGCAGAGGAGCTGGCTATCTCATTGTATATATTCATTGGTGCCTTAATCTAATGAGAACACAAGTACTAGAGAACAGCAAATCCCATCATGACATCAAGCAGACCCAAACAGAAACATCCTGGCTTTCTTTTTTATTATATATATTTTTAAATGAGGCAAGTAGTTCTTTTGTTTTGTTTTGTTTTGTTTTGTTTGAAAAATTAATTTTACCCATCCATGCAAAGGCAACTTATACCTGTGATTTTGTGGATTATACAAAATTCAGTGGATCAGTAGGACTAAGTGATATTAATGTTAGTTTGGACTAACATTAAATTAGTGATCAGTTCAACTAATCAGTGCTGACTCCATCCCAGAAATAGATACAAACTCCTTGGAAATGTTTTGAAGATACTAACAGTACCACCTCTCCAGGAATGTCTCAGTGCTGTGCGCACACTCAGATGGTCTCACTTGAAGTGTTTCCCCCATCCAAGCAACAGCAACTGAAGGCTACGTAGTCAGCAGAAAGGAAGCAAGCACACAAACACAGACCAGCACTTGCTGTTAGTTTGTTTAATGGTTACAGTCTCTTCTCTCTTCATTAACATCATTAGAAATTAATTTTATTCTGTCTGAAAATACATGCCCCTTATCTTCTGTGGCAGAATGACTCATTTAGATTATACATCATTCAGCTGAATTGTTCCACTACTTGCAGATACAGGCCAGTAGGGAGCCTTCTTTTCACCTCAATGACATGAGAAGGATGAGGCCAGGGTGCATTCTGACAGGACAGCAATCTTTCTTCTTTGAAAAATCCAAAATCTTCAGCATCTCTCAGTCCAAACCGCATCACCACCATATACATCCTGTAACTCTTATGTTACCACACGAACAAAAGGATCACTGTGTTTTACAGGACAGTTCCCTGGTGAGGAAATCAGTTTGATCTTTGGTCCTTTCCTCTGCACAAGTTCAAGATGTTCATCGCTCCTTAATAGGGTACTGCAACAACACAGTTTCGTATAGCAAATCTCTCTGTCCACAAATGTGCTTATGTCAGTGCCTTACACACTGATCTTGCTGAAGGTCTACTAGCTGAATCTTTAAATTAAAACAAGAAAATGAAAATTTAAAAACTGCCATTCTTTGTGGGTTCTGAGATTTTAAGAACAAATTTGATCTGAGAAAGAAAGCAAATTGAAACTGCAACTTTTCTGTTACTTTGTGAACAAATTAAGTCATTTAGTGCCTTTTCATCTTTGACACCATACATAACTCATTGAAAAAGTGACTGACATCATTTTTTTTTAAGTTGCAACTAATTCCTGTTAACAGCGTTTCTTGCAGATTTCCATCTAAAGGTCTCAAACTTGACACCCTACTGCATGAAGTACTTCCAGCAAGGGTTGACTAAGCTGGCCTGGCAGTTCTGAATAGTTGGTTGTTTTTCTTTCAGAGTACTTTATCTTTAAGGCACATTTGATATCAATCCCTATTTATTAACAATTAACTTTTGAAAATCCAAGCAAATGGGAAAGCATTACCTCATGCACATGTTCAGATCTTTACCATATAGTTTTTTTTTTTCTAAATTGTTTCCTGAGGATTGAAGAAAATTCAATGAAGGGGATTTAGATCTCTTTCATAGCAAGGTAGAGACTTGGAAAAAGAGCTTATGAGTAGAAGCACAGTGCATTACTCCAGGAAGGAAAACTGTTTCGTACAAAGTAGGAAAGGCAATGATGCTAACAAACATAAAAACAAGAACATCCACTGGGACTTACAAACTTGCTTTTGGTCAAAAAACCCCAGTCCTTCATCAAAAGGGATACCTCTGACACATGTTCAGTGCAGAAAATGGCAACAGGACTTCTTGCCAAATCTTCTGTGAAGGGAAAGAGTCAGGATTAGGGGTAAATAAGTGGCAGGTTGCAGGAAGCAGGTAATGCTACAGAGTCCAGACATTTGTTAGCTGGACGACTGCCACAATTCACAGAGGGTATCCAAGTGCTTGCCGACCTGACAAAAGGATGGTGTGTTAGCAGCATTGATAGACATATCTGTGATAGCTTTAGTCTGGCAGTTTTACACAGCAATAGCAAATAGGACATGCTGACAAAGACATCAGCACGTCTTTAAGACACAACACTGTCTTTGGGATAATGAAATCTCTCCAAATTTTTTTATTTCTGTATTGTGAGGTAGTGTTCACTGCTCTTATTGCCCAGACTAACTAGATGCAGTCCTGGACAGATGTCAGACCTTCCATATCCTGTGTAACCAGGTCGGAAATTTTTCCAATTTCTAAGTAACTGGAAACCATAAGATTAGAAGAAGCTCCCCAAACCTCGTGCATCTGGGTTTTTATTTTAATCTGCTATTCCTGATTTTCACCTCAATCCAGGAGAGAGAATCAAGAAAGGGCCACTTTCAATTAAACAGTAAGTTCCAAAAATCAGTGCCTTCCTTTGGATTTTGGGAAATACTGAGCATAGCGCCAGGTCCACACGAAAGGCTTTGTGAGACATGAATATGTTTGAGAACTATGTAGGCCTTATTCTGTTCCTACTAATTTTATACTGTGATCACACTGAATTTCTCAGGGTAACTGACAGCAAAGTCAAGCGCTGCACTCAAATCATGTTATTGTGCTGAGCAAAGCAAAGTCATTAATTTTTCCCTTTCCACTTCCTTATTTCTAATTTTGAATAAGGAAGCTGTCCTGGAGCTTCTTCATCCCAATTTTTCCCATTTTTCTTAGTGTCATAATGTATGTTCCTCTTTGATGGATGAGTAATTTTCTCAGGCTGATGATTTTCTGGTATCTCCCCAAAATGTTATTCACAGCTATCCAAAAATGCTAAATTCAAAAAACATTACCAACGTGGAACTTGCTTAATTTCAGAGTGATACAAATTCAGCATTCAAATCCTACAAATTTAAAGATTTTGTGAGTTCAAGTTTATTCAAATCAGGAATTCAAATCAATGTTAAGGAATGCAGAACAGTGAGGAAAGTAAATCATACACACTATGAAAATATCCCCTTCCATCCCCCATATTTGCACAAATGCTAAAGTAATAAGTTCCATGTAGAGCCAGCTGTTTCTTCTATTAACTTGTCTAAAAAATATGGACTTACAACATGCAATTTTGCTCAGGATTGCAGCTCTATTCCTCTATAAAAGCTCAATACCTTATTTACTAACCTGAAAAAACAATCCTCCCAGATTATTCCCTTTTTCTCTGATCTGACTAAATCCAGCCTATATGGGCTCCACCATAACATCCACAGGGCTGGAAAGCACAGGACTGGAAGCGTGCCAGGGGTTTTAAGACAAGAGCTACCATTACTTTTTCCTGCCCCAAGAAGAGATACCGAAGTGGTACCCTGCTAATGCAGTTGAATTATGCTGATCTGGTTGAAGCAGTCAACTTTTTTTTTTTAATTTTTATAATTAGTCCCATCTTCTTTTTCACGTCTTTTCAACTTTGTCTAAAACTGGGAAGCTTGTTTCTGTTCTCCTCTATGTGGGATGTTACTTGCACAGAATTCTTCTGTCTCCTAACCAGAATTCCAAAGCACAGGGTACAACCTATTCAAAATATAAGCAAGAGGGGATTTAGACCTTATGCAGCAAGGAGCACTCAAAGGACTCCAGAAATACTGCCTATATTTTTTGCAAGTCAGGTGGGAAAATGTATAAAACAGAATGGTGATCACACAAGATAAGCCAGAGTTCAAAAGGGTCTGGTTGCTCTTTGCTGGAACAAGGTGCCAGCACCATCTCTGTTTGCCTGCACTTTTACAGCACTTCCCCTGTACTTCTTTGTTCTGTCCTTTCTGTTTGCATCAAGACATCAGAAAAATTTCCCCTAAATAACCACTTTATTATTTTATAGATTTAACCTTGTAACTCTTTCCTCTTATTTTCCTCTAAGTCACACGTTATCTCTTTCACAGCTAAATATTTCCTGTCAGTTCATTCATCAGCTTATTTTAGTTTCTTCCTTCCTCTTTGTTGGCTGCCTGCCACCTATATGTCTGCCTTACTTGTTTATACTTTTACCCATTGTTGCTTGTTTTTTTGGCCAGCATATTGATTCCCATTCTTTGCCATTGTGAAACTCTCAAAGAACAGCCAACTTGCTTCACTTTTTGTGTGTGTGTGTGTGTGAGAATTATAACCCTCGTGGCCTCCACCATAGCTGTCTTGCTCTGTGACAGCTCCTTGGACACCACCTCCACAGTGAGAGTAGACTTACTGGGGTCAGCAGACCCTGACAATTCACACTCAATACAGGTCTCATCTACAATTTCTGTAAGTTCTGTAATTTCCTTTCTCTCTTGAAAATATACAGAACCTAACCTTCTCTTCTTCTATAAAATGCATATCATGTCTCCAGTGGGACAGAACTATCCTAAACTTTAGAAAGCTTTATTCCTGCTATTCCTGGTAACCCCAACAGTTAAAAACCAAGCAACAGTTCCCAATAGTCTCAATCACTGTCCTTGTGTCCATTAAAAAAACGAAATAAATAATGTGTCAGATTTTGTTAGTGCCAT
Source organism: Chrysolophus pictus (assembly GCA_037305975.1). NCBI lineage: Eukaryota > Metazoa > Chordata > Aves > Galliformes > Phasianidae > Chrysolophus > Chrysolophus pictus. Next base: position 4,502,039 of record CM074577.1, read on the forward strand.
GAAGTTCGGTATTAACAGCATACAAACATCATGATGCTAAATGCCTTTTCTCGTAAGTCAAGCTGATCTAGAAGGCACAAAGATACCATCCCAAATCAGAATTCTTCAGAACTGGCATTTTCCAACCTTCGTCTTCCAGCCTTGCACGGATAGCCCAGGCTGTGAGCAGCAAGAAATGTGCACTTCACATGTCAACAGCTGTACAGCTGCAGAGACCACAGCATCCAGTTAGGAATTATTTCTGATTGTGAATTAAGACTTTGTTGAGTCTTCCTGTGCAGTAAAATTGAAAAACAGCATCCCAAAATGCCATATGTATTTAATTAAAAAAAAAAAGGACATTTTTTAATAATATTTCATCCTTTAACATCTTTGTGTTAAAGGTACAGATTAGCCTGGTATTTTTTTTAGTACAGAACAGTTACCAAAAGAGAAAGAAAACATCTTTTTCAACCCACAGCACTCTGATGCAATCTGCTGTAACAAATAACTATAAAGGAAAATCACCTTTAGAAGCATAGATGCACGCATAAGAAGGCTGCTCTGAAAGTAATGCCTCCTGTTTTATTATGTTGGCTCATGATGTTAGAGGTGGATGTTGGTGGTATGGCAGTGGAGGCCCACCAACATTCCATTACGTTTTGTTACCATGTGATAAAGGACAGCAGAGGGGCAGTCTGACAAAATGGTGTCTGACATGGAAGTGTGGGTGAAGCAAAGGTGTCTCACTGAATTCCTCCATGTGGAAAAAATGGCACCAACTGACACTCATGGGTGCTTGCTGAATGTTTCTGGAGACCAAACAGTGGATGTGAGCACGGTGAGGCAGGGGGTGTGCATTTCAGCAGCAATCTATGTACTTTCTGTTGATTCTTAAGATTTGCATTTCTCCCTTTTTCTAGGTATACTCACCTGAAAAGACTGATACTTTCCAAGGCAGATCTCCCACAAAGAATTGTTGACTTGCTCACATACACATATATGTTCATATATATACCTTTTGAAATAAATGTCTAAGTACTTCCATCCTTCAAGAGCATTCTATTTCCTTCTCTTTCAGTGTATCAGCATGATTGCAGCACTTACTTGTGGCTTTTCTCTCAGTCACTGGATTGTAGTGGTGAAGTGACATGTATTTTTCAGTTTCTCACATGTAAGCTGTTATTCATTCAGATCACCAGAAAAATTTACGGCATGATTTATTATATCTAAAATTTCAGGTTTGCTAGCCACTTTGTGGGACATCGTGAGAAGCCAACACAAGGCTACTTTTTTTGGTAATTATCTACAGGTTTCAAAAAGCATTCATTGGGAATCCCAGCTATAAACCAACTCATCACATGGAATATACACACTGGAAATCTTGCATCTTTGGCATTTGCAAACAGGACAGAAAGTTCCTCCTTAAAAGAGGTGCTATCACAACTCAGCATCAATCTCAACTTCCATGCTGATGAGTTTTCATTACAGGACTGCTTTATATCCCTCTAAGTAGCTACTAATACAGAAAATGCTAGGAGACACCAGCAATTGGTCTCTATCCTAGACAGCTCCTTGCTTTTGCAGGATTAATAAAACACATTATTGTGGACTGCAATTCAGGTTCTTCTAGCTACCCTTCGCATTAGCTCTTGGACTCTCAGTAGACCATATCCACTGAATTCTCATGTTCTTGCAGGCAGGTTTTCATAGCCGTCCAAGACTTCAACTCCAGTTCATGGTAATTCTCTACTGCAACACACCGCCTATCAGTCTGGTTTCTTATGTTAACCCTGTGTGCATTATGCTAAGTGCGCTGAGATGAAGTGTCATTTCATCATGCTGTTACTCAAATTACTTTTAAACTGGTAATGACCCGAGTATTGTGGATTTCCCTATGCATTATGTCTGCTTTCATTATTGTAGCCTTCCCTGATGACTTATATAAACACTTTCTGAAGTTAACAGGGAACATTACAACCCACATTCAAAGAATAGAAATCCACCTCATTGACTGTGCTATGGCACTCAAAGTGAAGCTAATTCAATATACGATAGCGTGGATCCTCCCATTCAAGAAATGCAGTGTAACTCACCATCTTTCACTACTAGCCCACAGTGAACATCAGATCCAATCATTGGAGGGTGGGTGGTCCAGGAGGACCATGTAAGAGGTCCTAGAATTTACTGGCACTCTATTTCTACGACTCTGGTGCTAGTCTAGGCCTATCCCTTCCACAACACTCAAGATTACAGAGTTGTTCATTTCTATTTTACTGCTACTTCCTAGCACAACCAGGTTATCTGCCCTACTTCCACCTCACGGCTGTGGATGTCATGTTCAGATGCCTGCTGCCTTCTTTTCACATTTTCTTCTGGTTCGTTAGACAAAATCCTGGCTGATCTTCAGAATCATGAACTTTAACAAATTTAATAGAGTTGCACTCCAATGGAAAAAAAGAATGCAAAGATAGCAATCAAACTCATGGAAATTCTCCAGAGCTGGAAAACAACTTGAATTGTTTTAGATATTGGAACAGCATTCAAACCTAATCCCCATCCTCTTTCTAACCACAACATGGGGATGGGTTGGTACACTAAGGCTGCCATATCTCCAAAGAAAAGCAATACTGGATATCTTTCACAGGAAAAGGCTGCAGGAAACCTCTCAGAGACTGAAAGTTTGATTGAGGCTCTGTTTACTTATCTTCATGCTCTAAATATTCACTAGGTCTACTTAACCATATCTACATATTATAGACTCCAGCCACAATGAAAAGATCCATTCAGCACAATGTTTACCGCTTTCACTAAAAGCAAACAAATATGTTCTCAGGAAGCAAACCACCGCTGTCAAAACACTCCACCTTCAAAAAAGTTACACATTTTATGTCTAGGAGATGTGCCTAGGTATTAATGAAATGTGAAATTTAGCACCTATTACCCATCACCGGTAAAAGTCTGTGTTGTACAGCTATATGTAGAGTGAGGCATGCATTCAGACTTCTATTCATACCATTTCCTCTGGATACCTAATTTATGCCATGCAGAACCAGTTAGAATTTCAGTTTTATTACAAAAGGAGAGAAAGACACACATTTTCAGACAGCAGTTCAGAGCATAGATAAATACCCGAAAGGGTATTTGGTCTTGCAGTCCAACTGCAGTATTCATCTCAGCCTCCATTCTTCTTGATCGTCATAATCCTATACATGGGATCAGCTAATTTACTACTCAGGTGGACTGGGTCAATCTAATTCCCAAAGCAAGGCAGTTAGGTAGAGAGCTACCTTGAATCCAAGCTTCTACAAATGATGCAAATCTCTTATGATTGAGAAAGTTAATTTAAAGACTAACTTGGTATTTGACATTTACAACACAATTCACAACACAAGCAGTCTGTTTGCAAAAACACGTAAGTGATAACAATCCAACATCCTTACCTTTGCAGAGGACAAACACAGGCAGAAGAGCGTATTTCTGATGGTACCCAATAGTATCAAAAATATTTTTTTGTAGCATAACAAAACACATCCCTTTGTTTTGGTGTTCTCCTTTGCTCACTGGGGAAAAAAAAAAAGTCCTGATACTGATGCTGAACTAATTGCAGTCTCCAGGGATGCAAACACATACCTTTTTCACAAAGGCACGGCTCGCTAACCCCATTAGAAAGAAATTATGAAAGGTCACTAGAGGCTCCTCAGGCACTTTGAAAATCTTTGTTGTCAGTGACTTCTATGTCCAGTGGTCTCACCTGGACGGCAATCACCTTGAAAAACAAAACATTCTTCAGTCATCACATCAGCCCACTTCCATATAAGCCCTGGTTTAAAACCACTTGCAGTTCTGACGAAGTGGAACAACTTCTGAATTACTGTAACAGAGAGCTTTTCAACTGTGGAGGCTTTAAAATACCCAACTAATTACAACTGCTTGAACTCATGGAGAGAAAAATTCAGTCAGCTGTTCAGCAGAGCCTGAGAGTCTTTATGTTTTGAGGGATGAAACTACTTCACTGAAACTGAGAGGAGTAAATGGGAGGTTTCTGGAAGCCCAAAGGAAATGTATTTTGTCTTGGCTTTTCACAAAAGCAGTCGTAAAAGTCACTTTGCATTCACAACATTCTTGCTTAAAAGAATCTTGCTTGTTGTCTAGGTATTGTACAGGTGGAAATGGGCGTGATTCAGTAAAACACACTATCCATTCATTTTCTAACTGACCATTTCCTATTTGAACTGGACATTTCCATGGGTTGTTGCCACCTCTTACCTATAGAAGCAGCACTGAATAGCTGCTTTTCTGCCAAGTGACTCAGAGAACAAGTTGCACAGGGCAAGTATAATGTAAGAGTGGACTATGTGTCCTGCACGTCTCTTACCAACTCCTCCCTGCTATTCCAGTAGGCAGGGAAATGAACTTGCTTCACAATTCAGCAGCTTTCCCTCTTCAGACTCTTGTCCAGGGCCCCATCAGGATGAAATCACTGTTCTCTTTCTCCGAGTACACTGGGGGCTCTGGAAATAAACGAGTCCCAGACTTCAAAAACAAAAATGAAAAATACAAGGAAATTCATCAGCTGTACCGGGCAGTTTATGCAGCTGGTAGAAGAGAGGAATTTTAACTTGGAGAAAAGGTAGTGTGACTCCTATCACTTCTTCCATCTTTGCCCACTTGGTTTCTACAGTGCTATTCCTTTCCCAGCTTCCAAGGTGGAGGAGAGCAACAAGCTCCTTTGTGCACAATTAGAGCAGTAAGTGCAGTGTCCTGGGATCACTTAAATCCCCTGCATTCTTTAAAAAAAAATGACCTTTTTAATCTTTGACATTTTAAGTCAGAAATTAAAGCAGTCAAGCACATTATTAAATTCAACCTCAGTTTCAAGAAAGGGATGGGTGTGGGTGTGTTTAACCAAGACTACACTGGGGAGATGATAACTGTTTCTAGGAGAAGAGTGTCAACTTTTATTTTTGGGACAGCAGAATTGGCAGACGCTCTTGGCTTCCACCACACAATTCATGTGAAATGAAGAAGAAAAAAAAAAGAAATTTAACTGGTGCTGCCCAAAAAAACCAGACAGACACACACAAAAAAGGAATGATGTACCATATAAAGCATTAAATACACACACACGCACACAGAGGCAAGGCTCTGCTTTACAGGATTTGAACCATATGGGCATATACACATACACATACACTAACTCACACCCGTAAATCATTTAGCCAGACTATCTGTCTGGTGCAGAAACACACTTATGAAATCTATTTTCTTCTTTTAGCAGCAGGCTAATAATTGATAAAGAGCCAGAATGGGGGCTCTGAGTTTTACATGACAGATATACAAGGCTGCAGTTCGTACTGCATGCGCTCTGCCTGTTCTCTTGACAGCAGCAACTCCAGCCTCAGAGCAAGAAAAGCCCCTCACCGGCTGGCATGGATCAGGTTCCTCAGGCAGCTGCCAAGTTGGCCTGTGAGAGCATCGCGGATTGCCTGATTTAGCCAAAGAAAAAATAAAAAAAAAAGCCCGTGGGGTGACTCAACAGGCGCTGGAGCCAGCCCTGTGTTCTGCCCCACTTGGGAAGTTCCAGCTGCCTGTCCAGGCCTCTGTGTAAGGCCTGGCCACAAAGATATGATTGCAGCAAGATCCCGAGCCTCTTTTAGCAGCCACTCCAGAAACCATGAGTGGAGAGGGGGTGGCAGCGCAGTCTTGCCGTAATGACAGAGTAGGCAAAGCAGCAGAAGCATAAATGCCCTCTTGGCCTTTCTGGAGCCACCCCCGTTGGTTCTCAGAGGCTTGTCTGGAGGCAGGGATGCATGGAAAATACAAGTGATAATAATGGGCCGTTCCGAAGGGGCAGGGCTTTTCTCCCTCCTATGTGCATTGCCTGAATTACAGTGCAAACTCCAGACTCTGCACCAATGCGATACTGCCTACAGCTTATTTTTCCAGGGATTTTTACCTCTGTCTCATGGATGTTTGTCTACGTCCCCAAACAAGCTCTAAAGCAAGTTTTCACCCTATTCCTGGGTGCAGCAGCACCAAGGTGTAACTTTGCAGAGTAACTTTTTGCAAGGGTAATACTGTTCGGCCCTCACATGTGGTTTTAATTGCCCTTTGTGAGGCATTTGCTTCACTGAGAAGGAAACAAGACTCAGCTCAACTCTTTAGAAATAGGAGCCTATAGGTGTGGAAACTGTATGAAGAGTGGGTGGTTCCTCGGTACTGGCACTTCCACTGGGTTAGACAACTTTTTTACTGGTGCCTCAGTTTTCTTATGCATTAAGAGGAGGTTAGCAGCCAGAAGATGAAGCGGTGCGTGCGCGGTGCTAATACGTATCACCAGTTGTGTTTAGGATAGAAAAAAATGATTCCGATTGTAAGTTGGGACTCTAAGGATGCTGATCACTCGTCATCTTTCTGATTGAAGGAAAAGAGCTGCTGAGAGCTTCTACCTTTCCTCGGCTGGGTCCTCCCACAGCATGGCTGTGGGTGAGAGCAACTCTTCTCTGGGAGACCTGTGTGTGAGGAACAACTTTCCTTCCCTTGGGCCACCCGAAAATTGGTGAGCTTTCTGTGACCTTCTCTCATCAGTTCTTCTTTACACGGCACCGGCACTCCATTCTTTTAGCATACAGCGAGACTGTAAAAAGAATTAAATGCAAAGCAAAACCCAGAGCTAAAATGTAGTGAGATTATGAAGAAAGAAACCAACAGTGAAGCACAATCCATGCTGAAATTATTTCCACGTTGCTTGGCATAACTAATGGGCATCTTTTTTTCAGGCCGTTCCATTACTGACCACTTCATTCCCTCACACTGAAAGGGCCACAACCAACTCCTTAGAATATCCTGAGAGCCATGACAGAGGAAAGTCCCATTTTGGTGAATCTTCCAAAACAGAGAGCTCATTTGCTTCAGTGACGGGAGCCTGCCAAGTAAGTCTGCCAACAGGAGGTGTTGCTGGCACAGAAAGAGCATTTACCGGGCTTCCTGTTAACAGAAATACCTAGTGCTTGTAGTGATCTTCCTTCTGTTCCATTGTAAGGAGTCCAAGGCTCATGGGAAGCTGCTTTGTTTGCGCCGAGCCCTGCATGAATGCAGACAGTCAGAAGCAGCATTGCAGTTTCCGATTTTCACTAATTGCACATGCCTTAATTTTCTCCCCCGCACCATTCCTGTGTAAAAGGACCAAAGCCAGCTCAAGGATATGCCTCGTTTTTTGATTCTACAACAGCTGGAGCACAATGTTCAGCCTCGGGAACACAGGAGTGCCATGCACACCCTGTTGAATGAAAGGAAACAAGATTGTCATCAGAAAACTTCATTTCCACCTGAGGCACAAAACCCAGCAGAGAAATAAGAAGACATAAAACCTACCTTGGAGATCTACAAGCTATTTTAATAATCTAGTTCTAGTCAGAGAGCCATCAGGATTGTTTAAAAAACAATTGCTTCACGTACAGCTTTCATTTCATTGGCATAAGCATACTTTATTTGACTACTAGCATTCCTATGTTTTAGTTTAGTGTCACTGAGAGCAAGGCTAAGTGGCACTTGCTCTGTGAGACTCTGGGACTAGGTATAACAGCATGTAACCAAATGACAGAACCAGTCAGCTCCCTGCTTAGTTACACTAACTGGCATAAATTATGCTTAATCTGCTCAGTGTTTTGTTTCAGGCTAGCTTTGTTTTTAAACCCCACCACTGGTGAAAAGATGAACATGCAGCTTGCTTTGAATAACAGACCAGGGAAAATCCTCTGGTATACCAGAAAACACTTTAGTTTGTAGCCATAGCGTATTTGCACTAATTTAGTATGAAGGGCATGTACCAAGCAGAGGGCCTGTTGGAAGATGCCAGCCGGTTATAGCTACTGCACAGTGGTACTGGGAAGAAACATAATTCCTTGTACTTTGGTGATGACATGTTAATATTAAATCACTGTAAATTATGATGATTCTGTGATGAGCAAGTACAGACTGGCATCTGTTTATAACAGGCAAGGCAAGGCAAGGCAAAAGGAACAAGCTTTAGTCTTTAACTTGCATCCTTTGGGTTGATGTTTTTCTACCCTGTTCCCTTTTCCCACTTAGTCCTTGACTGCCATCAGCCTATTACGCTGAGTTCCTAGAATTGGTGCAACTCAAACCACTTCTGACTGACTTCAGTTCAGGTAGTCCTATTTACATCTTTAAGCAGTTTGATCCACAAATTTCATGGGAGCTTTACGTTATGACTCCAGGCTACATTAGGCTAAATTTGGACCTGCAAGTGGGAAAAACCCTTTGGAGAAGCACAGTAGTTACTGTACAGATGCAGCTGCTGTTTTTCCAAATGAAACACAGCATTTCATCTGTTTTGATGCTGTTTTAAGTCAAATCAATTTGGCCCGTGACTCACTCTGTATTTCTTTTGCCAGATTCAATTTCTGTGTTTGGAGTTTAGGCTGGTAAGTAATAATGACAACAAGGTGCTTGAGATGAGAAGTTATTAACTCTGTTTACACCAGCACAAGTAGAATTATGAAAGTCTCTCAGAGCCAAATTTCAAGCAGGGTTTGGTATGCATGGAATATATTCAGGAGAAGACAGTTTGGCAAGTAAGATACACCAAGGAATCGAGAGAAATGACGGATAGAAAGAAGATCCAGGTTCTTGCTGTGGTGTGGGGATTTGAGAAGACAAGCCATCTTGTAAGAAAAGGAATAGAGACCTGGTCTTTGTGCCTAGACCAGTCATGAACATGTGCTTAGTGCAGCTCCTGTGGCAAAGCGTACTTTCTGTGGCACACAGGCAATACTGCCACTACTAATTCCAAAGATGAAATGGTTAAGAGAACTGTGGAGCTGCTGTGTATGCATCAGTGAAGTATGCAACATCTTACCAGCTGAAATATCTGAGGCCAAACCTTCAGTCCTTACTCAGTGGGAGCTCTGCCAGTAAGCTCCCTCACTCCTGATAATGATTAACACTTTAAAACATCTGCATTGCCTTTTGACTCAAATTCCAGTTGAAGGAAACCAAGTTTCTGTGGCAAAGTTTCTGGCTATTATGAAAGAGGAGACTTTTTGTTCGGGAATCTCTGTCATTTACTACTACTGGATCACAAAACAGTAAATCCCGTTTAGGAAGGAGGTAATCTCCAAGTCTCCCAGCTCACAATTCACAGAGCTCCGTACAGGCAAGCTGCAGAGGGTGCAAGTCTGTCTGCAGCTCACCAAGAGCTGACAAGTGCTGGCCCTTCTTGGCATCCCAGGCTACTGCAGGCACGTGAGCACTGGCCCCATGTTTATGACACCCTTTTTGCAAGACCAGCCTTAGCTTACCCGGCCTTAGCCAGGCTGCTGTGCTGGCCCTTAGACAAACTGGAATAGAAGACTTTGGAATAGAAGTCTGGTGAGGGAAAGCAGCTGTGGACAGCAGGCACTTCTGATTTTGGGACTTCAATTGCAGCTCCCAAGAAAGGGAAAGCGATGTGTGTATAAAGAAGAAATAGAGACATACAAGTGCAGAAACACATTACGTATGAAGAGTGAATGTTTTTTCTTTCTCCAGACTCTTCCTAACTGAAAGAGGAAGGAAGTGGAAAGCACTTGAAAATGGGACCTACGGTTGCAGAGCCATATTTCTGAAATACAGATCTCTGAAGTATCAAACTACACTGAAGAATGACTAATTGTGGGGTGACTAATCCCTGTCTTCCCTCCAGAGCTATTAGTTCACAGTGGCCAAGAAAGCATACCATAAAGATGTTGTTATCGAATCACTCATATTTACTTACATTGAGAAAGACTGAGCCTTTTATAGTACTTGTCTGATTATCAAGATCTATGCTTCTTCCGCAGAAGAAGAGAAAGGACCATTTAGTCTTCATAGTTCATCCTGGACAATTGTGAAGGTGTTTGGCTAAATGTCTAGGGACTGGGGAGTTGGCTTACAAGAAAAGAAAATATTTTTGACGGGGGGGGGGTGGGGAAGGGAGGGAGATGGCAGAAGCAGATGGATGTTCAGGTTGACAGAAAATGAAAACCTGCCTTCATCTTGCTTTCATTAGTCTTCATTATATGACCACGACAGCTTTAATTGCTGCCCCGCATACATAAGTAATAAAAATGTAAAATGTTTAAATGAACTGTGGCTCCCAAAAGCCATTATAAAAGATTAATGATGAGTACTCTTTGCTAACTTAAACGTCTTCAAGAATCACATCTGAGCAGCCCTTGTGGTTAAGATGATATTAGAACAGTATTTACTAGACCACTTGTCTCAAAGCATTATGCACCAAGCTTTGACAGTTTTGATTATTCCATCTTTAGCTAGTCAGAATTCTAGACATATTTGATTCCAATTTACTAATTCTTGACAAGTTATCCCTCCCCTGCAATCCAAAGAAAGAGCCTTCAGGTACTCATATTCTGTCTTCAAGAATTGCTGATGCTTGCTTCAGTGGTTTTTACCACCAAAGACACTGAATGTAGGGTTTATTAGTAGCACTACAGAAATTATTCTGCTAATTAATAAAATATCCAGCTAAAGGTAAAACATGCAATCTTTTCTATTTAAATTGGAAGCAGTACTAAAACCTATGTCTGAGATGTCACTATTCCTTGAGGGGCACAGATTTGATTCTATTTCAATTCAGATGCAAGAGGAAAGTTTTCTTTTTAGAAGGGCATCAAAGCAAATTCAAGCTTTAATGTAGTTTGGACACTCACCTCTTATTTAAATTAGAAACCCATCTTTAGGTTTAGGCAATACTTGAGCAGATGTGAAGGTACCAACCTTCACCTCTCACTGCCATCACTCAATCTTTCATTTGTGGTTTACCAACATGTTTACCAGTGCATCTCCTTAGCAAAAAGAAGTGCCATGCAAAGACTTGTAAGTTTGTTAGTTTATGCATCTGTCCTCTGCACACACTGCAGTGAAGATTTCAAAAGCAGTATTTCTGTTCCACTTAGCCCACAAAAGCAAGTTGTACCTCTCAACAAAGCTTAGCTGTGGGACAGACCCAGCTAGCAGCTTTTCACTGTGTGGTCAGACAAAGAGTCAGACTGTGCTTAAACCTTGCACGTGTGTCCAAGAGACCAAGGGCAGGATGACAAAGCTAAGACAATCTTCTGTATGCAACAACAAAACATCTTAATTGGGCACTCACAGCTTTTCCAAGGATAAACACCTTTGTGAAAGCAGATAACACAACCCTTCGCAACTAGACGTCAATGGGCCTGAAGAGATGTGCACAGACAAGCTGAACTCTTTCTGTGTGGTGTACTTCTTCTTTGGCTATCAATCCAATTTTCAATTAATACTGACAAATTTGGGAGAACTTATAAAACTTGATACTCTCTGGCATAAACCTCTCTCTTGCTATTTGGAATTGACCTGGGATTTTCACAAATGGCAGTAATTTACTGGTGGCAGAGATTCTTTATGTCACTCCTTCCAAGGTCAGTCGTGGAGGTCAAAGACTAGACTGGAGGGATCACCAAAAGGATCATCAGAAAAGGATGATCAGAAAGTTCCTTTCTGCTTTAATGCTCACCTCACTCTATTTCACTCAGTGTTTCATAATACGGTCCCCCCTATCAGGACTGAATTACAGTGGCTACATAAGATCTTTCAGGCATTCACCAGGTTTCCAACACACAATGATCCCCCATTTTTCCTACTTCCTGTCCTGTTTCCGATCGCTTTTTGGGCTCAGTTCTGTGAACATGGTCCCATTTCTATTCCCTGACTGCTGTCTGGAAGCTGCTTGCCTATTGGTTTGGTTTCTGGGCCCTTGATTCTTCCTACACAGTCTTTTAGGCTGGTCCCATTCCAACCTGCTTTACCGAAACAACTATCCTCTCCTCAATATGGCAAAAAACCCCCACCGAAACAAACCATTAAATCCATTCTCTGTTCAGCATTGCAGAACAAGCATACAAATAGGACCTCGGGGATAACTGCATTCATGGTGAGCAGGAGAAGACTGCTGTCCAAGGGAGAAAAGCAAGATGCTGGAGGAAGAGGAGTGTGGGTCTGTGTTGTTATTTCTCAGCTGGCTGAGCAAGAACTTAGATCTACTTTTTGTAGGACAGGAGCCCCAAATACAGAGAGACTGGTTTGCCAGGCCTTTTACATCTGTGACAGCGTGAGCAGGAGGCGCTCATTCCGCTCTCTGCCTCCTTCTGCTGTTGGGGAAACTCCTTGGATTTGTGCTCAGTCTCTCTCAACTCTTCTCCTGTTGTTGCAGCTGCCCTGGAAGCCCCCAGACATTCCCAGCAGAGTCTGGACGGCTGCTTTGGTGACAACCTGGGCTCAATTTAATGAGAACGTTCTCGTTCACTTGCTCTGCTGGCGGCCTGCCAGTATATTTTCTTGAGGCACATAAGAGAGAGAAGGGAAATGGTGATTTTTAACAGTTTTTTTTTTTAATTTTTTTATTTTTATTTTTTCATCCAGCCAAACCTGACTGGAATTTCATGGATGAAAGAAAAGGCACTTCTTTAGCCCAAGGGCTTTGTTCCTGCCAAATTATAAGGGCCTGCTGCAAACAATGGAGGTGTTAGAGCTTCTAAAAAAATAAAAATGCTGAAAGAATCTTTTATAATGGAAAATATTAAGCAACCTAAGTCTAGGGCCAGCTGGTAGCGGGCAGTATAATATAAGCTCTTTGGAGGAGAGCTGTTCAAATAATAAATTTTCAGAATTTCTTTTCTCCCGCTCCCCCCAACTTTGAACTATTTTAACTATTTTCTCCAGCTAAAATTATTTGCCAAATTCAGCCAACTGCTAAATTTTTCTTAATAGTTATCTTTTTTTTTTTTTTTCCCCAGTCAATAGGTTTCTTGTAAAAACAAACCCATTCTCCCACCTCTGGTTTGGACTTACGCTGTTTGCTGATGACGCATTTAGGAAGAAATTTGCCTGTGCTCAACTCTTTTTTTCTTTTTTTCCCTCCTCTGTTCTTGTCAGATCTCACACATTACAGTAACCAAGCTGATCTGATAGCTGCGCCTGGATCCAGAACCTGGCAACATTCACGGGAGGCTTTTCATTAGCCTCTGCCATCTCCACATCACCCTGCCCCAGTCTGGGAGCTTGTACACAGTGTGGGGCTGGAGGTTCAATAGGCAGCAGCCTTTAGCCCTGCACTGGGCCAGTGAATAATTATCGTGTTCCTGGTGTGCACTGCTGATGAAATGCTGTGCCTTGGTGCCAGGGGAGGGTCGTGCTGCTGGAGAGCAGAGGCTCCAACCGCTTGAAGCCATTGATCCCACAACACTTCTTGTAACTGTGCAGGTGTGAGCCAAGGTATCCTGGCCAAATCCCCTTCTGGAAATTCACCAGCTCTGGCAGCTTATTCACTTAAAGTCATCTCTGTGTTTTTAATTGCAAGAGGTGCTCCTCACTTCCCTTCCTTAGGAGCAGACTTGTGCCACGTGCTCGTGGCTCACAAGTACCCACTGCGGCACTGCCTGGCTCAGGGCCAGCCTCTCCTGGGATGGCGGTGCACTCCTCACACGTGCAGCCCCTTAAGAGCTCTGAGCCCTTTGGGGCTGCCCTGCAGAGAGCCTGAGGCAGGGCTGCCCTTGGCTGCGGGGAATTGTAAACGTGCTGAAACAAACTGCCTGAGCCCCAGGACACAGCTCCACACTAACAAAACTTGGTTGTTTGGCAGTGGCGGGCTCTGCCTTGTTTTCAGAGGATGTTTTATGACTGCTAGCATAACATCACTGCTCCAAAACTTTCCCTGTTCTTCTTCTTTTTTTTTTTTTTTTAATAAATTTATTAGCTCTACCTTCAGAGAAGCAGTGCCAAATTTTCAAATAGAACATTCAGTCTGTTATTTAGGCATTTAAGTGAATAGTGAAAGTGCAAGTGATAGCTATCTAGAGCACATAAAGTGCAGGAACAGGCAGGTAATCCAGGTACCCATGTTTGAAAACAGAATGCTGAAAACGTGACCAAGGAACAGTACTAAGGCAAATGGTAAATGTGGCAGTGCAAAGGCAAGCAGAACACCTGGTGAAAGTGACCTCTTCTAGCTGGGGTGGTGTTACACCTTGGTTGGATGTTGTTCCTCCACTGTGAGTTGAGTTTAGCAGGGCCTTAGTTCATGCCTAGCATAGTGCAAATGAAGCTGGCCAAGCACTGGCTCATGCTACTTCCCACACCCACGGAGACTTTGCCAGGGGAAGGCTCCGATCTGTCATGTTTCATTGCATCTGCACAGCAAGTGGGCTGGAGGCCACCAGCAGCACCTCTCAGAGCTTCGGTAACATTCATGAAATTCAGCCACACAGGAGAAAAGAAGGGGTAACCCAAAACCTCAGATTCAGTGATTTGGCAGTAAACTTTGTACGTAATTGAAATAATAGTTTTTCCATTTTCGCCATTACATAGCCACCTGAAACAGTGCAGCCACGCTCCCATCTTTTCATTTAAATCTAGGAACCACAGTGCATTCTGTGTCCTGAGCTCTGGATAGGAGCTTTCTTCTGAAGCTTCCTTTTGCCACCTGAAATCATGATGAAAGCTGTCCAGAGGAAAGGTTGTGCTGTAGCTATGGGCTTTCTAACATAATTCCTTTGTGTATAAATATTCATAGACATCAGTGGTGAGTCACAGCAAGGAGTCAGTTTTCAGGAGAAAAAGTGCTTGTTGCGAGGCAAGCACACCTGTGGTGGAAGCAACCTGCAGCAGAGGTACCCTGGCCTCTGCAGAACTTCCTTGCAAGGCTGGAGCTGGAACCTACAGCCCTTCCAGCAAGGCATGGGGAGAACCAGGGCTCCTCACAGGAGATGACCCCTGAGGTAGTGCACTGTTTGCACACAGGAGCAAGGGACAGGGACACCTGCTCAGTGTAATACCTGGTTTAGGAACTTGCGATTCAGTAAGGCTAGAGTCTGCAGCATTTCTCCTAACTATCTTTACTCAAATCTTTTTAAATGCGACCATTGCCTCTGCACTGTTTTCCACTTCACTCTATTAGTTCCCCTCCAAGACATAACCAATGTATCTTCCTTCTGTGAGAGAAGGGTAGGATCTGACCCCACCAGTGGGGACCACATGGCATCTGAGCCTACAGAGCCTTGCTGGCTGGAAAGTGTTTCCAGCAGTTTGGAGAAAGTCTGTATGGTGATAAGTCCCTGAATCAGTGTGCGCTGGATGTCTCACCTATCTCCCACCTACATCCTACTGTGCAGCTGCTGTCAGAGCTTTTCACTAGGAGCCTCTGGTCCCTCCACTCAATACATCTGCATGTGCTTTGCACTAGCTGAAGTGAGACCCTTCAGAACTGCTGCGCAGACAGCATCTGTCCTTCAAGATTTGTCTGTCCGTGATGTAGAACAGTTGAAGCCAGAAGCAGGAAATTATGGAACTGCCACTGCTGTGCTCCCTGTGGCATGCAGATAAGTCTCTGACATGCTGAAGGAAGAGGAACAGATTGGGAGGCCAGCTGGAGCAGGCATGACCTCAGGCCCACAGGTTCAGCCAAGTGTCCTGAGTCAGGACAGATGGTCAGTGGGCCTTGCAGCACTGATAACTGGCGTTCATGGGCCTGACTGCTTGGCCAGACAGAGACTGGAAATCAGCTGGGACATGAGTGATGCAAGTTCATCTTCTTGAAACAGCCAGGATGGGGCTAGAGCACACGATTTTTTCCTCTTCAAGGCAGCCAAAGTGCAGTGTGTGTAGTGCACTGACCTTTTTTTTTTTTTTTTTGGCTGCAATAAGCCAATTGCCCTCTATTCTTTTTACCTCCTTTGTGTTTCTTGCACAACTTAACTGATTGCTCTAGAGAAACAGGATTTTGAGCCCAATTCTCAGCTGACTTAATCTGGCATAATTCAGGATTAACTACAGTTATACAAGATCAAAATCAGTCCAGTTCTTTTTGCAGTACAAAATCTGTGGTTTGCTGAAAGAAGAAAATAATCAAAGATGTGAACAGTAGAGCCAGCTGAAAAAGGAGAATGTTTTTTGTCCTCCAAATATCAATATTTTTTGGCTAGCTATTTAAGTAATGGAAAAGAATAGTTTTGAGGGAGAAAAATATTGCATGGTACCTTCATATTTGGTGATATGATGCAAAATTTTATGAAAGAAAACAAAAATTGGAAAATTCCCATCAACTGAAGATAGTGCTGATGTCTCTAGTGGCATTTGGCATTATCAGAGCACAAAACTTAATACGGCAGTGATGGAATGTGTGGTTTCACTTGTTTAAGAACGTTGACTGAACTCCATTGAATAATGTCAAATGGATACTCAGAGCTGAAAGATTCTGCTAGTATTTCACATTCTAGTGTGGAATATCAGTGCTGGGAGATGGCATTCTGCAGGCAAAACTTCCATACACAAACCTGCAGGACTACAAACCTGGGCTGTAGTGACCAAGCTTTGGTTGAGTTCATGATCTTGAGGAATATTAGCCTGGCAAAGAGCAAAGTCAGGAGCCTGAACTTCAGGAGAGCCAACTTACAGATGTTTAAGGAATTATTGGATGAAATCCTCTGGGAAACTCTCCTTAGAGACAAAAGAAAAAAGTAGAACTGGCAGCTCTTTAAGGACACCTTTCTGACTTCACTAGAGCTCTCCATCCCACAGCACAAGAAATTAAGTGAATGAGGCAAGAAATCAGAATGGCTGATCAATGATCCAGTGGTCGAACTGAGGGATAAGAGTGACACTTATAGGTAGTGGGAGGAGAGATGTGTGACCTGGAAAGAATACAAGGATGCTGTATAGATGTGTACAGATAGGGTCAGGAAAGCCAATGTATGGAACCGAATCTTACACTGGTTGTGAAAAATAACAAGAAGGGATTCCTTCTATGACAGTGACGTCGTTGGTGGGCCAAGGGCAACTGATGCTGTCTACCTGGACTTCTGCAAGACCTTTGATATGGTCCCACAGCACATCCTTATCTCTAAATTGGACCTTCAATATAACCCTCACGTGTTAGAGTGAAAGTGGTTCTGCTATATCTGCAGGCACTGGTGAAACACCTGCAGCTCCTGGGAACCTTTAAATACAAGCCATTCTCTGTAGCTTGCTTGCCTGAATAGTCAGAGAGAATGCATGCAGCTCACTGAGGTGTGTGCAAAGCAATCAATATGCTGACAACTAAGCTAGTGAGCTAGAGAAGCTGCTGATGTGGTACAAGGCCAAAGTGTGCCTTTGTGCCATACTACAGGCTGCTGTGGTGGAAGAAGGTGGGAAGAGAGGAGAACACCAGGCACTGGCTGGATTTATCTTCCAGCTGAATGTTGGTACAAGTTGACTGCAGAGAGGCTTACGTTTGTTTCTAGTCATGGTAATGAAGCGTGGCTATGAAACACAGAAATCCTGGAAATGAAATGAATTATGTAGAGCCTTCACCGGTATAATCTAATGTAGTGTTGTGTGACTTGCTGGTTTCAGTAAATCTGAAGCTTTATGTGCAGTCAGTCCTTCCAAGCTCAGTTAAGAAAAGCCTAAGATCTTGATTTCCATAAGCGTTCTGGTCCTCAGATAGTCTCAAAGAGTGCTGACCAAGCACCCTGCCAGCCCCTGGCACTCAGCAGCATGCCTGTAGGAGCGGGTCAGCAGCTGAGATGCCCTGATCTGAGAGGCCGTGTGCCCTTCTGAGAGGTGCCCTCAACCTGCAGATGCCCAGCCAAGGTAGCCATGAGTAGGTGGATAGAGCACGAGCAAATTAAACTTCAAAGCCCACAGTCAGGTTAGCTTGGCGTCTTTCCTTTTGACCCCAGTGGTTCAGATATTAAGCTGATAAAGACCTTCCTAGAAAGAAAAGGCCCTTCTGTGTTTCCCATCACCCAACAGTGCTGGCAGGAGCTGTATTCTGCAACACTGTACTGTAATCTGAATCGGGACTGAAGTGCGTCAGCAGGCAGCATATGGTATGTTTATTATTCTACTCTTCACAACCCTGCCTGTGGGGAAAGGGAAATGTTGGGGTTTAGGTCAACCACTGGACCAGTAGGCAGCACTGATAAGTGACGTGTCATCACTGCACAGTAACTACTGGTTTATTGCTTAGTGGTCTAACCTATATATCACCAGAAATATATATACTTCAGGCAAAAAATGTTTTAGGGATATGTTTTTTTATATAAGAAATTACTTAACATTATTAGTTAATCAAGCACTCTGTTTAACTCTTTAGGCTCATACAGGCCAAGTACACTTGAACTATATAAATATAGTAATTCTTTTCAGCTATTATTTTTAGCAACAAGAAGTTTTAGTTCTGCACTTAACTTTTGGTATGTGCATGTATTTCAGAAGGAGTTGGGTGGAAGGAAAATTTATACTGGATCTAAGTTCTTATTATTCTCTTCACTGTGTTGAAACCTGCTTCACTGAATATCCTCCTAAAGCAGCGGTTTCTGGCCTTGCTGACTGCTGGCAGCAGTAAATACTGAAGGGTTCATCTGCCATCCCTCCATACGAGCAGGGCTGATTGCAGAAAATCCTGCACCTGTGAGCATCACCAGAGGCACCCTGTGTGCCAGATGATCATTGCTGCTGCGTGAGCACAAGGAGGTCTGAGTGGTCCTCATTCCAGGGCCTGATGGAGCCCACTCTTCTTCCCCAGGGAGCTGCCCTTGTCTTCCCATGAAGCTCCTGGCTCCCTCTGGGCCCTTCTGGCTTATAGGTTTAAACTTGAAACTATTGACTTTATAAACTGAGAGCGAGAGTCTTCTGATCTTACTTGTAACTCTCAAAATCGACTTTCTGAAGTGTCATAGCTACCATACCCTGCAGGGAAAATTGAACCTGAAACTCCTACGTAGGCCTGTATCTTCACACAGACACCCAGCTCGTCATTTACATGGCTGAGGTCAGTGGCAGATGTAAGTAGGCTTCACCACAGCACTCCTAAAGTACCAGCACCTCCTGTTTATAGGGACACTGTTGTGCTGGAAGCACAGTTTGGCTCCTGAGGACCCGGAGTGGCAGAAGAGTGCCTGGCTACCCTGTCATCAACCTCTGGCCTGACCAAATCATGCAGTTGGAAAGTTGAAGGTTTCATACGCCCACTTGTGCAGACTCATCCCAGGAGTCAGGCAGGGTTTGCTCCCTCCCACGTGCTGCTGCTGCTGCTATGCAGCCTCGGCCCTACGTCCCCTTCACCCCCAATCCCCGTGCTGCCAGGTGGAGAAACTGTGACTGAGGGAGATGCTGGGCCACGAGGATGGAGCGGGGTGGTGACAGCAGCCTCCCCAGGGCACTACTCTGGGGCATGCTGGTGTTGGGTTTGTTCCTACAGGTGTGCTGAAGTGCACCGCTCTCAACCCACACTGCTCACCCCCTGAGCTGCACCCTTGTGCCTCTGCCATCCCTGGCAGCGCGCTGGTGGAGTGGTCGGGGTGAAAAACCCCGAGCTCTGCCGAGGGGCCCTGTACTGCACACTGCTGTGGGTAGAAAGCACAGGGGAACCTCAATGAACCAACCAAAGGATGCGTGTTCAGTGCAGTGTCATTATCTCACCAGGGCTAATCCATTTTATAGGATAAAACGTACGTGAAAAAAAATAAAAGGTTGCTAGGATAGTGAGAGGAGGGGGCTGGATCAGCACAACCCAGGCAGAAACCTTGGAAAGGGTCCAGGGAGGCAGGAAAGACCCATGTGGAGTTTCCTGCAAAGAAATCATTCAAGAAATCGGGCAGAGGCAGCAAGTATGTGATGACTGCGTAGCTCTGCTTCGGTGGGGGGAGCCACTGCCTGGGAAAGCAGCCCAGCCTGGGGACTTGGAGGGGGGAAAAAAGAGAAGGCTCAGTGTGGATCAGTCTGATTCAAGATAATATGTGGTTTGTATTTTCTAAGTAGAAAGCTAAAAATTAAAAAAAAAAAAATAATCTAATGTTGGAGGAAATGTCATTTTTCCCATTAGAAACCAAAACAAACCAGACCATAAAAACCCCAAGCCTTGCAGTTAAAAAGCCAAGCACTGACATCTTTTCTGATGAGGCACAGAGAGCTCTACTCTCCCTCGGTACCATGAAACCAGTGTGACTGGGATGTCCCCTGGCTGGACGAAGCCAACACTGTGCTGAGTTCCAGGACTCCACTATGGGCATCCTTTGGTGGGTGAGGTTTCACACTCAGCACTCAGCCTTTGGCACCACAGGCCAGCTGCCCCAGCATTATATGTAAAGTCATAGAATCACAGAATCATAGGGAGTGGAAGGGACCTCTAGAGATCGTCGAGTTCAACCCCTGTGCTAAATCAACCTCCTTATAGTAGGTTGCACAGGAAAGCATCCAGGCAGACATGTAGGACATTCACAGCTGGGCATACTGAATGACAGCCCTTGGGTTGGCTCAGTCTGGATGCCCTGGAATAGGGCTTGAATGGCTCTATCTCTGGCACTGCTCCCAGCCTGACTTTATGTTATTTCCAGCCCAGAGGCCCTGGGCCAGTGATGCTGGAAGGAGACTGGGTACAGGAGCTGTGGGTGTGAAATCAGTTCAGAAGAAGCACTGGAAACTGATGCTGACGGCAGTTTTGAAAACTTTTTCCCTGTGTTATTTAAAAAAAAAAAAAAAAAAAAAAGGATTTCCTAAAATGACTGCAAATGAATTTGCCACATCTGCAAATAATGGCTTGTGGGTTGCCTGTATCTGCAAGTTGGTAGGAATAGCTACAGTCAGCAATTTTCTGGTTTAAATGACAAAAGCCCATGTGCCCACAGGCTGTGATAGGTGCCAGGTATACCGCCAGTCGCCTTAAATCCCAAATGCTCAACCATTGAATTGTTTAAGCTCCATGAGCTTGCACTCTCTTTGGCCAAAAAAAGAGTTGTTTTTGGAACTGAGAATGGTTTGTAATTAAAGCCAACACTGAGAGAATCTGTAACTGATCTGCACTGAACAAATTATTTGGCTACCTGAAGAAAATCAAAACCTTCTAATTTTTTTGGAAAGAGGCTCAAAAGATGAAATAAGAAAAGTATTAACTTGCTGAGAAAGAGGACACAATGCAGGCAAATTAAAGAAGGCGAATGGCTAAGTGTACGCAAAAGTGGGGAAAATAGGACTAGCTTCAATTTGATAAAAAGTCCATTCATTGATCATGGCATAAAATTAGACCATTGTTAAAAGAAGCAGTTATAGATACTAAGAAGATCTTATGCTGTTGACCTTGACACTCCACAGTCATGTGCTTGATGAGAGAGATTTTGTTTTATTTTTACTGAAACAAATTTCACAGATTTACAGTGATGACTGCAATTAAAATCCACACATGGTGAAGGAGAGCTTAGGCAATGCTTCAAGGCAGTGCAGTTCTTTCCAAGAAATTTAACTCCTTGAAATTTGCCATTTTCAGCTGTAAAGAAAATGTCAGAGGCACGACTCCAGGAAGGGTATTTAGTCAAACAGTACCAGATGGGTGTGTGGGATTCACCTTATGCTTTGGTTATGAATGAAAGTAGTCAGCAAGGGGTTTGCTATAGAGTCTTTTCGCTTAAGAACTCTGGGCAAGACGTGGTTAATGCAGCAGTGCTTGGGCCTGCTGTGTTTTGACGAGGAGATTTGTTGAAATGAGAGGAAGCTCACAGGAAGCCAGGTAGCACAATGACTGAAGTATGTTGCTTAAATGAATTCAGCATGTGACCAGACATTTTGCTCTGGTATAAAGGATGCCACTGTCTCTGGAAGATATAAAGAATGTGTGACAGCATTTTCAGTATTTTCCTTTTTCCAGGAACCTCATCAACAACAAGGCTCATGCTGTCCACATGAGGAGTAATATCAGTATTTCCAACCCACAAACAGGGAAGCAGAGAATTCTGACTGATGTCTAAGGGGTTGGGTTGTGTCTGGGTTCGAAGAGGTTTGGAGCATATGTCTCTCCTTAAGGGAGGAGGGATTCACTGAAGCCTGGTGTGATAGTGAGCAACTGTACTCACAGGAAAACAAATGCAAGGCAGAGGAAGGTCCTTGTTCATCAAAGGCATAAATACACATTTGTGCCTTCTCTCATGGTGGGGAAGGGAATTCAGGGAGTGTCAGCCATCACACTTGTCACACGCACCTCTAAACAAGTCATCCCTCTCTGCCCGTCTGTGAGCAGCCCTCCCTCCAGCCTAACCAAAATGTCTCTTGAATGTGCTGCATTGAAGAATGCAGATCCAAAGCCTACCCTTAGCAACCCACACATTTCAGAAATAGTTCAAGAGAGAGCAAAAGAAATCATTGTACAAGCAGTCTATACAGATGCAAGTAATTTGCTGCATAAGGTAGCTTGTTTTACCACTTAACATTCATCAGAGCGCTCTCTTTAATAGTCAGAATTATCTATGGCAAAAGTCTTTTTGAACATGACTGTAAGGGCTGTGCTTATGTGGCTTTTTGGTTTTGCTTTGTTTTCAAAAGGGGTCAGTGAAAAGTGTTTTCATAAATTGAGAGCAACAAACATAACACACGTTTGAAAACAAGATAGTCTCATACAGGAAATATTTTTGCTTTCATTTTATTTTATGAATACATATACAAGAGATGCATAATCTTCCATTATCCAGGCTTAAAGGTAACAGGTTTTTTTTTGTTTGTTTTGTTTTTTATATAGGTTAAAGAGGAAAATTAAAATAAGGGTGAAGGAGATGCAACATATCCAAACCATACAATTGAAAACCTTGCTAAAATTACTGCTGAAATGCAAACATGATGGAGGATGTGTCTGTGTGTTGTCCTGCACCAAAAAAGCCTCACCCAAGGTATTTATGCACATGAAAAAAAAAAAAGCTTTGGCATAACCAGAGATTCCTCCACGCACACTTTGTTGACAACTTTGAAACACTGAGATAATAAAATCTGATAATTATATCATATATCAATTTCTTTCCTTGGCAGCAATGTCTTTAAATGCAGGGGGGAATAAAGAAGAGTCTGTTGACAAGAGACTTTTCTTCCGTACTAAGATGATTATATTAGCAGGATGCAGAAGGATGCTTCAAATAGAAGAGATGGAGCTATATGTTCATATATATGTATATAACGTAAAAATGCATATTTTATATGAGAAAGGAAGATTTGTCAAGATAACGTAAAATGAACCACTCTAAGACTAGCTTCCAGCAAAACATTTTGCTTTATTGGATCTATTTTCTAGCTACAAGTCAAGCTGACGTCTGTCAAGCTTTTTACTTTTCATATGGCAGTCTATAAGAAATGTTTCATGCAACGTCTACAATGGTAAATACAGGGTAAATAACTGGGATTAAACAGGTGAGCAATAACAGACTATTATAAGGACCAATAACAGCATATTATGTACATATAGCCATATTATATTCTCATGTCTTCACAGTCATGTGCAAATATGACAAATATGGCTTTCGTTTTTTTTTTTTTTTTTTAATAAAGAAAGTAAGACATAATTATGCAGAATAATGATTTAAAATGCTTAGTAGGGTTTCACCTTTTTGTGAAACCTGTTCAAATCTTTACTGTGTCACGGTTAATGAGTCACCTCAGCACGGAGGTGTAGTTCAGGTCTAGTTCCAGAAGGGGGCACAGATTCCTAAGGCACAATATTAATGTTAAACATTTTTTTAATTTAAGTCATGCTATTTTATTTCTTTTTACTTTTTTGGTTATGCGAAATAATAGGTTGTTGCTATTTATATAATAAGCAGCTGATTGTAAAAAATACAATGCTGAAGGTTACACTACATGCCTATCTGTAGCTTCAGGAATATTAGCTAATCTGAAAACACACTATACAGCGCTGCATATTAAACCCTCGTGGCTTTTTGGTAATATTCTTTTTCATACATGTAGCAGAGAATGATAAGGCTTCTGCGGAATAATAACATTATAACTGAACAAATATTTTACACTCTTCCATACTGCTATTTACAGTTACTTTAACTCATAATTTGCCATTTGGTAAATAACATGTATTTTGTATGCATCCTCCTTGCCTATGTAAAGTGCTTGCTTAACTGCATGAGGAAAGAAAATGCATACCTGCTTTAGGTTCAACAAACCCTCAAAAGAAGTAGCGGAAATATTTGTTGTGGATCTGAAATGCATTATCAGAAATTGAAATTATTGCTAAACTCAGTGCCCTGACCAGGCAATCATCTATATTATTTGTCATATATAAATATATGCATATATACTAGTATGTATGTACATGCATACACATTCATCTATCATGTAATAGATAGATTTCAATTTTTTGTCCATCAACCTTTTTTATTTTGTGCTATTCAACTCACTTGTGCTACGACTGAAGCCAGATTAAAATTAAAACCTTAACATGCTACTACTAACAATCCTATGATTCATTAGCACATAAAGACAATATGCTAAAGAAAGCTGAGATGATGACAAATGAAGAGAATTTGAAATGCACTGAGAATAAGGCAATAAGATATACATTACAACAAAGAAAATGCAAAGAAATTCTGGAATTCATAACCACATCTTGCTGGATAGGGATTTCACTCCCTACTTTGCTGCACAGCCTTAAGCGTCCTTCAATGTCACTCTCCAGAATGCAAGCTCTACATCTCTACACCTACCAACACTTTTAATGGTAGTAAATTCAAAGCTTATTTAAAATGCCCTGATGCCACAACCTGGTAAAATAAGGCACTTCCAGGGCTCTATTCCAGTGGAGCCATGCTGAAAAGATCAGCACTGGGAAGAAGCACTCAAGGGTTTGCTGAGTTTTCTAGTTTTGTCCCATGAAACGAGCAGTCTTGGAGTATACTCTCTCCTTTTTCTTTTGAGATGATTTTCTTTAAAGCTATTTCATCAGTTGAAGTTGAGGAACTACTTCTTTGCGAGCAAGAGGTAAATCTTCAGTTCCTGACATTCAGTAACGTGGAAGATCAGAGTGCTACCAGGTTAACATCTTCAGTATTTTCGGAGTCTCTGCACTCGAGCTGACATGCCAGCTACGTCAAAAGTGTGTGGATTTCTTAGTAGGCCCGTATGGAAAGCTACGAATGGACATTGGTACTGGAAAGGTCATTCCTTATAATTTCATTTACTGCAAAGAAAGAACACAGGAAAAAAAATGACTCAATTAGCATCACAATGCTGCAGGAGCAGAACTGCCCTGCAAACCCGCATCCACTTGATAGTTTCAGTGCAATTCTGAACATTAAGCAAAACATCACGAGATAGCTAGTAAAGGCTGATCACAGTGCAAAACAGCAAGATTAACCAAGGTTATTGACATGCTAAATACTCAGTAACACCAGACATCACAAGAACAGCAGCATCCTAGATCCTTGATTGCATCAAACATATTTAACATTTTCAATCACTTACATTTCCTCTAGAATTGGCTCTGAAAAATGAAGAGAACCACAGGAAATCACAGAATCGCAAGAGCCCTTTGGAATGTATGTTACTCACTGTATGTGCTAATGGCACAGAGCTGCCAGCTGAACTGGGCATTTGAACAGCAATGCCTAGGTAGGATACCATTTCACATGCTGATTTTTTTTTTATTGTAGGCCAGCAATAAAAGGAGAGAAAAGAAACTCATGTGCTCACCCATTCCCCATAGCTGATAGCATGTATGAATGCATGAACTCCTTTCATAGTGCCCAGCACACATGGACATACAGTCTTTTTCCCATCTGCACAGGCAGGTAGGAGGAGTGAGCACATTAAAACCCTTGGCAAGAGTTAGAGAAGAGATTAAACAAGGTCCACTATCACAGCATCAGACAGTCAAACTGCATCTCTGCTGATAAAGTGATGTTTTCTTTATTCACGAGCCTTCGAAAGAATGAAAATTCTTTTCTCCCTCCCCTGTTGCCATCAAGCAATACAGTTTCCCACACTCACATTATTTCCATTTATCAGCTTGTGATTTTTGGCAGATGGACAGGAAATGACAGAACCTGGCAAAGGTCGTCTACAGTGGACTACACAACATCCCTTTTATTTCCACCCCACCTCCCTGCAGCGACTGCCACCACCTGATTTACATGAAGATAGACAAAATGCCATCAGCTATGCTATCACGGCTTCTGAGTGAGAGATGCTGGGAGTGGGAAACACATGCTCACGTCATGGAAGTGCCACGGAAAAGCCCAAGTTTTCCTTTGCCTGTGGGCTGCTGTTCACAGCCATCCAGATAACTCCATGTGTTTACTGGAAAAGACCAAGCCCGCCTAAAACCAACTTCCTGAAACGAGTGGTTGGTTTTTATTTTTTATATGCATATGCTTTTTTTTTTTTTCTTTAGACCTATTGCCTATTTTGTAATTTCAGCACACGAATCAATCAGGATTAATGTCACAGGTCCTGGCCAATGCAACCACTTCTGCCAGTGCCATACTTAAGAAAGAAATATCAGTTGCATTTGTAACTAACTACATATTTATGGCAGCGGACTAAGAGCAGCATGGAAATGAGATGTAAAGGCAAAGCAGTTCATGAGAGTGTTGCAGAGTTTATCTATAGTATTGCTGAACAGGGGAAACAAATTTAAGCGACCAGCCATTCTCTGTGACAAAGACTGCCCTGCCATCTGAGCACAGCAAGAAATGCTACTCCATTTATGTGCTGCAAGGCGTTGGACAACTTCCTGAACTGAATCTCCACCTTGAATGCAAACAGTGCACATTTTCTGTGGGACAGTTCTTCCATGATGCTTTTGTAAAGATAGATTCTTTGATAAACTTCTCAAACTAAGACTAGGTACAAAGCAAACCTCACAGTGATATTTTTGTGCCGAGTGCAATGATGAAAACAAATCCTCATATGGGTCGGTCAATATTACATTTTTTCCTAACTTTGCACCAAGTTTCTGATTTTGTTTCCACAAAATAAAATTAGAACACTATTCAGGGCAATTATCAGACTTCGTATATGGAATGCTTAGAGGTGTTAGATAGCAAATCTTCACAATGTTTTTATACAGTGTGAAAGTAAGTATCACAGCTGAGGACAGGGAGGTGGAGAAACAGAGGTGATCACCACCACAAACAGCGTTTGCATTTAGGTATCTCAAATCTCAGGCTAAATGCTTGGACATAAGCTGAGGTGCTCAAGATTTGTTCAATAAAATTCTCACATATAATATCCCCCAGCCCAACAGCACAAGATTCTCCCCATTAAAGCGTTTAGAAAAAGTATTCTGGAAGCAACTTGGTGACACAAACACCACAAAGCTAGAAGTCCATCACCAAAACCAGCTTAGGCCCTTAGAGGCAGCCTTTCCAGCCCTCAGATGAATCATCTGTCACTCAAGCCCTGTAGACATGACTTACTCTAGAGGTGACATGACTTTTCATCCAGGAGCCCACCTGCTTTGGTTCATTGCTCATGCTCTCTTCAGCTCTCAGCAGCCAGATAAAGCTGTCACCAACTGGTAATTTGGTCATTGACTTCAACAGGATACAGATTGGATCTTTGGCTTTATCGTGCATTTTTATTATATACTTCCTAACAGGTAAATTTTTGCTATCTTGATGAGTAAGTCAAGTTCGGTGTTCTCACATAACAACATCTGACAACTTTTCAACATCAGTCACTACAAAATGACAGTGTTGAACTGCAGTGTAGCCACTGCCACCAAATCTCACAGAGTCAAATTAGCTATGAGTATGCTCAACATCAGCTTCATCCACGTTGGCTCACAGATAAGCAGGGCTCAGACACAGTCCACCGCTGTTTCTTCCCCTTTACCCACCATTGTGCTTAAGATGCAAAAATTCCCAGTAGTGAAAAGGAAACAAAGTCACAGAGATAGACAAGGTGCAAGCCCCAAGTGGGGGAACAGGTAACTCAGCAAAGCAGCTGATAGTGTAGAGGCAGACTGCTCACAGAGAGTGCTAAACACAAGAGCTGAAAGGGGAAGTGTGCTTAGAGCGGGCTTCCCCAAGCTGCCCACCAAGGCACCTGAAGCTGGAAGGAAATGCCTCCAGAGATGAGGAGCCTACAGAACAGGCAGCAGGCATGCGTGGGCTGTGCACTGGGTGAACCTCGCTGGGCTCAGCTTGAGACGTGAACCCAGCACTCACATGAAGATGCTCCACTCTCACTCCAGGTCTGACAGACAGAAGTTGGGCCAAAAATGCAGTTTAGTCAAAATAACATGCAAATTTGGATTACATTCCTCAAATGGTTTCAGTTTAGACACAGAAGTGTCTTCAACATTTTTTGATTTTGAATTTCTGGAAAATTTGCTTCTTGTATACTCCAAATTCCATTAACCCTGCTGGATGTTAAGGGAAATATTTTATTTGGAAATTCTATTATTGAAAGACTGATCTTTTGAAACATCCTGTACGTCCATCTGGTCTGTGTTTGACAACTGCCAGAAGTCCACTATTCAGGAAAGAGCACAGGAACCAGGCACGCCTCCAGTGATGCTTTCTTTAACACCCTTACACCTCCTGACTGCTGGAGGACTTCAGGAGCAAGAGGAGCTCTGGGTCCTTGTTTCTTGGGAACTTAGATGGACTTTCTTCCATTACATCCTCTAACAGTCTTCCAAAGCTGTCCTGTCCTTCATGGTTTCCAGCAGCAATGGGTTCAGTGGGTTCCCGTTGAAGGCTGTGTTGATGGAAAAAGTACTTCCTCTTGTTTTAAATTTGCTTCTTGATAGTATCGTTCATATGCCATGTGAACAAGTTGGTCACTTCCTGTTCAGCAGTGCCTTTGCCATCCATCACTTCCTTTCCCCATAGTATCCTCAGGGCCCTGCTTGGTCCTGTAGGACCAAGAACTAAGAAAGGTAAAGTATGCTGTTGGTGCAGAGAAAATAATTTATATTTTTCTCTTTGCTCCCACATTACTAACAAAATGTTTATTAAAAAAAATCAAAGGGAGCCAGCTGCTTTGAATGATCTAGTTTTGGCTTACAAACCCATTACTACAACAGGATTGTGTGTGAGACACAGAACAGCAGCATTCAGCGCAAGCAACATTTTGGCCTGGGTTTGAATTTCTTTTCTAAAGCAAATGCTGGTCTTTGATTTAGCAGCTGCTTGGATACATTCATATCTGTAGTACCATTCCAAGAGCAGTTGTGTTTTTCAACGAGTGTAACATTTTTCAAAAAAAAAAAAAAAAAGGTAGCAAAGTTTTTACACTCATTTTTAAAACATAAACTGAGTATTCATAATCCTCAGTGTTATTCTCGGGGGAGAGAATGGGCATTGTTCCTTTTGTCACTAAAACCTACAGTTCCCCACAATGCCTTCCCTCAACTGATATTTTCCATCATCATGTTCAGCTTTTCCACTGGTATAAACTCAAGAAGTAATAGTGCTGAGAAATCAGGTAACATGTGACCTCTACCTGTCAAGGCGTCTGAAAGCGGAACCTTTCCTTTTCTAAACAGCAGATGCCACAGTAGCAGGATGTGGTGAGCTGTTACACCACATTTTAGTTTAATAGGGAGGATTTTTTTTCTTGTGTTTAATTTCTCTTTAAAATGCCCTTGCAATGGAAAGTTTTGCTTTACTAATTAGCGAAATCAGTGCCTTTCCGATGCAACAGTTTGGGTTCCTGCACTAAACAGGACAACCAGATATATCTATACATGGATTCTATCATCTGGAAAAAGTTCAAATTTCTAGCGATTTCTGCTCTCCTTCTATCTGATGACTAATTTGCCTATAGGTAGCATTATGGCTTCTTGTTTTAATAACTGTTCCTTTGAGACCCAGTTCTGCCTTTCATCTCAGATATTGATCCCACTGAAAACAAAGAAGTTACAAGGTCAGAGGGTCAAGAAGTGGAGAGAAGCTACAACTGGTGAGCTCTTTGGGGGTATACAAAGATGAGAGTCTGGAAGACTTAGCCATGTGTCATTTAATACTCCTTAAGGTAAATGTGCCCAGGAGTCTGAAAAAAAAATCAAAGTTGAGCTGAGAAAAACATGATTGAAACCACAATTATAAAGAAATGCACCTACAGTTTTGGGAGGGAATGTTGGCACTCTGAAAACATATCCTATCTCTGCCCACATTGCTAATGGCGATAATCCCTATGGCTGCACTCTTGAGCTTCTGCACTGTGAAGTTACCAATATTCTTACATGGAAGTGGATCTAGGCAAACTAGGCAAACACCAGTGAGTGGGCCATCGCACAGGTGTTCCTCTCCCATGCTTTGGAGGACAGTGTAGCAGCACTGGCCTCTACTGCACAGTCCTCAGGAGTGGTCTATCCTCCAGTCTGACCTTCCTGCAGCTCCTATCTTGCCAGGCAGATTAAAGCCAAATTTAAACAAGAAGCAGGTCCTTTGTTAACTGTCTGAAATACAAACGTGCTCTCTATTCACAGAAGCTTCTCTTGCAAAACCAAAAAACAAACAAACAAAAAAAAAGCACATCTTTTAAGTAATCTTGAGACACTTCTGAAAGAGAAACTCTGATGCTATTATGGATCTTCCACTTTCACCCATTATTTTTCTCTCCTTTCTTAATTAAGGCTCTGATGTCTGGTCAGCAGGAAATGCTCACACATCACATCCCAAAGACTCTGGAAATCAGTGACCATCTTTTTGTTGACTTCAGTCCACTTCCACAGTGTCCCAGAGAGGTTTGGACAATGAGTATGGGTAATGGTGCTGAGGCTGTAAATGCACAGCGTTCTTTGCTTTGGGCAAGAAGCAATTTTTTTTCCAATGACGTCAGTGCACAAGTATAAATTAAATGACTGGGATGCAACACGACAAACTACATGGAATCCTGGGGTCTTCTTTGGTCTACTGCAAAAGAAGATACAGACTGATAATTTTAACACAGTGCTGTGTGAAGACACAGCCAAGGTTGACTCCACTCCCATGGGTATGGAGCACTGCACGGGCGTGAATGTTTCAAGTAGCTGGCCTTGCTGCAAGCCGTGGGTACTGCCATTCTCATGTCTGCCTCCTGCCTGTACTGCACAGGACTCATCCAGAGACTGTCAGGTCACTGGGAGAAGAAAGAAGTCCAGTGGAGGTTTCCAGAGGAAAAGCTTGAGGGCTCGTATTCATCGGGAGAGTTTCTGCTGTTCTCCACATCTACAAGCTCTCTGGGCAACCCGTTCCAGCAGCTCACCACACCACCACTCTTTCAATGAAAAAACTTACCCCTGATATCTCATCTAAATCTCCCTTCCTTTAGTTTAAAACCATTTCCCCTTGTCCTATCACTGTCTACCAATTTTAGTTTCTCATTGGTGGGAACAGCCAAGGCACCTCCACAACTGACAGACCAACTTTTCCTTGTTATTTCTTGCCCACCTGTGACCAACTGTAGACCACTGTCTCCATGATGGCACAGAACTGAAGCAAAAGGTTCAGAATAATGTAATGCTCTCTCACCAAAAAGGAACAAAAAGTGTCCTGCTTTGCTCTGACTGGTGCACTTGTCATGGAAAATACAAATAATACCAGCTGCATCTTTCAAGATACATGTGTGAAAAGCCTGTGTGAATAATACTCTTCATTGCTCAAGTGGGCAGAACTAAGCAGCCAATGCAGTGCCATGTTTGAACTCCATGGCCTGGCTCTGGTCAAACTGCATATCTGTGTCTCACATTTGAACAATCTTCAGAAAAGAGGAGCAGTCCAGATAGCAAAACTGTCTAATTTTTGCCTTTCAACAGAATCTATCACTGTTAGTCAAGCCTTACAACTACAGAGGCTCCCAGGCCAGTGATATCTTCATGTATTGCTTTGCACAGTGCAAACATACCCTTAAGTGCTTTGCCTCCAGTGGTTCATTGGCCACAAGCATCTTGGAGAAAGAACCTGGTTTTCCTTTCCATTAAGCACAGCTCTGAACACGCTGCCACTATGCAGCATATGAACTGTGATACAGAAACACAACTCTGGAGGGAGTTCAGGAGTTTGACATTAACATAATGCTACCTGTAGCATAGTATGACATTCACTTTGATGTCTTCAATTACTGCCCTCAGATTTTTCCACAAATGATGACACATCTTGCTTCATCAGGCTTCTGTGCTTTTGTAAGCCCTTTTTTTCAAATGCCAAATATTAGCATCACTCAAGAGGAATTCAAATTCACTAAAGAATCCAGATCACATGAGTGAAATCCTAGTTTTATCTGGGTCCCTACTTTTCCTCTACTAATAAACCTCTCTGACGCACAAAAGTTGCAACAGAGAATACAGACTTATTACTTAAGACATTGAAAAAAAGACAGTTGTCTTAGATAACTAATATTTTCAGATCTACTATTATGCTAAGAATTAAAGGAAATTTCAGAAAGGACAGGGACAAATTCCTAAGATGCCAGTTTGAAATGCAAAACTATAGGTCGTGTTGAAGCTTACTGAATTAAAACTGAAACAAAACAAGTCCTGTGAAGCTATGGAAAATATAACTTCACAGGTTCCATAAGAAGTCAGATCTTGTATTATCTCAGGTGTCCTGGATGTGTTAAAACCTTAAACTTATTTTTATCTGTTTAATCATAATAAACTATCACCACAGGCCATGCTATTTTTGGAGACTGAGAACGGGACAGTGGAGCAAGTGAGTGACAACAAGTAGCACGTTTTTTATAAAACATGATCCTCCCATACGATTGTAGGCTCGACAGGATGAAGGGTTTGTGCTTAACAGCCAATAACATGGAGCCATTATCCTACCTGCTCTGTCCTTTGCCTTGTTCATCTCAGTACCTCCAATCTCCCCTAGCTACTGTTCTGTGGAGGGGGAAGGATCCTCACTGCAGTGTGCTGACAACACTGCGTGGCAGCAGTCTGACTGTGGCTCTTGACTGTGGCTCAGACTAAACGAACCTCATCACACTGCGCGCTGGGTATGGATTGTTCATCCCTCCCATAAGCAACCCTGCCAATGTCCTGCACCTCCTGTTCTGCGTACACTTAGGGCTGAATCCCTGGATGCTGGTAACTGACACAGGAATCAGCAGAGAGGCAGTGATTCTCAGAACAGTGGGTTCCAAACCTTGTGTTGTTTTTAAGGCAGTGCTCACTGTTTAAACCAAAGAACCTGAGTCTACAGGAAGTTTTTCAGTAGCTCTCACTGAGGCTATCCTTGACTGGAGCTGCTGGGGTTTGGGCTGCACAGGGGCTGCAGGATTAGCCCTGCTGTGGTACAAGCCACGTTTGACACACACACGCACGTATGAGGGCAGGGCTGTGCAACAGACCACATTTTAACCAAAATTATGTGTTTACGTTCCTAAAAGCATCTGTAAGGGAAACAAAACAGACGTGTTTTACATTTTACGCAAAATTTCCACACGACAGAAGAACTATGCAAATACTACCTAAGAGAGCCAAAACCTGAGGTCAGTATTGCTGGAAGCTTTGTGGGTATGAGAGAGGAAGAAGTAAGGAAGAGCAGACACTGTTTTGCTAGAAACAACAGAAATTTGCCTCTCTTGTGTGAAACGCAATAATACGAACTCACTGTC
Source organism: Chrysolophus pictus (assembly GCA_037305975.1). Lineage (NCBI taxonomy): Eukaryota > Metazoa > Chordata > Aves > Galliformes > Phasianidae > Chrysolophus > Chrysolophus pictus. The sequence goes on from CM074577.1 coordinate 4,535,402, forward strand.
ACGATCAGTGTTACTTTCCAGTTTAGTGCCCAGCAGTAAGATAACACTGTCAGATGCTGGTGCTCAAAACTCACGAATCATGCCCTGAAGCATGACAAGAGTGTATACAAAATTGACAGAAATTGAAAGCAATTCTTCATTTGCCTGTTCTTAGCCTCCAGTCAGCTCAGGCAGCATTTGTCAAACCTCAAACACAGCAAAAGGAAACTTCCTTTTCTTTTTACTCTCGTATTTCTGATCCCATCCCATGATGGTACCATCCAACCGGCAGACAACTGAGCTGAGGGCAGCACTCAAGACTCAGCGCAATCAGAGCATACCAGGGCTGGGAGAACAAGGCTGAATCCACCTGGTGGTCCCAAAGATGGCAAATGGAGAGGGGGCAGCAGGTCAGGAGCAAGCTGTGAAGCCCTGAGCCTGGCGCAGGAATTGTCTACCAGGAAAGCTCCTTCCCTGCAGGGCAAGGGACCTCCAACATGCATGGATCAGCCTTCAGTGCTGGCCCTGGAACATGCTGCTGTGAGTTGTGCATGAAGCTTATGCCACTTGGCTTGAGAGAAACGATGAGGCTGCTGACATACTCAGGCACCTGAAGACACTTCACTTGCCATTTCTGGATCGATTTATCATTTCTAGCATTTCCGTTTTACATCTAAGTTATGCACTGGGAAAAATACTTTCAGTCTAGTTTACAGAGCTTATCAAGAAATCTCCTACCTCAGTGCTACAAAGAAAGCTGAGGACAGTTATGCTAGGAAAAGAATTGATCTTTATTTCTTGGTTTCAGTAGGAAGGGTTTTCTCCAAGTTTAGAAGAAATAACAGATTACCTTTAGAAAAAAAAAATCTGGAAGTACAGTAGGAAAACGGGGAGCAAAAGAGAATCCAAAATCTCATTTCAGAGTTTTAAAAAGACTGAATTTCCATATTGATTATACAATTATAAATCTTTATAGAGGCTTTCCAGCATTGCACATGAGCAATTCATCAAAGCATATTAGGTGCCAGAAAAGTTGCATTCAATATAAAGGGGTCATTAAGTTTCTTGTAATTGCACATTACTGAAACTTTCGTTAGTTCTAAATCAAATAAATGGGATTAGCACATATGCTCTTAAATTGACTTTACAGAATAATACTGTGGACCCTTGTGATCATTTGGAATCTTCCAAAGTAAGCCACTTTGCACTACTGTTTGCAAAAAAATCCCCAGCTCATGTCCAAATAAAGCAAAGAAATAATAACTGGAGGGAAGAATGACACCTTGGGGTTGTGCATGGGCACTTGCTGAGCACCCCTTTCTTTCCACAGCAGAGAATCACTGAAAGAGTCAGCTCTTTTTCCACTGAATCAGCCTCCAAGCCTGATGGACATCAGTCAGTGGGAGAAGCGTTGAGCCTGAATACTGGAAATGTCCTGGCAACAGGTTAAAAGATACAGCAGAGTCTATGTGGTCTGATTCTGAGTAAGAGGGGTGTTGGGTTTTTCAGGAACTGGACTCTGCTTGTCCCATTATCATCACCATCAGCAGCACCTTTTTCCTTTATAACCCTTTTCATCAGCAAACCTCAAGATGCATGCAGAACAGAAAAGATCAACGTGAAGATGAAAGACCAATGTCAATACCATTATTTTTATCTTTTAGCAAAGTGGGTACCAATGCTGGGACAATGCTAGGGTGCTCTATGATCTATGACGTGCCCGTGTGCTTCTTTGGGGGCAATGGGAAACGTTATGAGCCCAGACTGGGTCACATACCCACACAGGCCTGCTACAAAGGCTGAGCTTTGTTTTATAACCCCAAGACCACAGGGCTTTTTGCTGAGAAGATACAATGATGGATGTGATGTGACTCACTGAGCAGCCACACTGCTGATGGGAGATGAAGGCTGGGTGGGACTGACAACATTTTTAAGCCCAAGATGTGTCTGTCAGCTTTACACCTCTCTAGTTACACTAGGAGAAGACCTTTTCTTCATTAATTTTCCAGTTTCTCTGGGAGGGTTTGAGCCAACAGTTGATTCCACAGATCTGTACTTGAGGCCCATTGATGCAAGCAAGAGCCAAAGGGCAAAACTAAACGTTCCTGAGCTGCAGTGGGTAACTACCAGCAAGGTGTTATGAGCTGTTCTGCCCGGCACAGGAGGCACAGCAATGAAAGCCACCACATTTAGGCAGCCGCTGAACTCTCACACTGCTTGGATGCTAACGCTGCCTACAGCAAGCAGCTTAAATTAGAGCAGCTGGAAGAATACACTTATTTACACGTGGTCCCAGTGTGACAGAGCTGCAAATATGGCAAAACATATTTTCTTCTCCTCCTCTCTCCCACACACTGTGTTAAGCTACAGAATTGTTCTACAGAATGGATTGATAGAGCAAGGTCAGCAGACAACACCACGCACAGCTGCAGGAGTCCAGTAAGAATCACAGGTGCATTCCCAGGGAAGGAGAAACTCTTCCCCCTTGCAGCTTGATTCGTGCCACAAAAGCTGTGCTGAGCTCAGTGCTCACCACTAGAAAGGACCTCAGCACTCAGCTGTGGGCCTGCAGAGGTGTAATATTTGGTTAAGCATTCAGACACAATGTTGTGACAGGACCCTGCAAGGACCTGAGCTTGCTCGGGTCACTCTTCAGTCTCTGGGCTCAGGCTGGTGCCCTAGCACAGCAAAGGGCATTTAACTGACGTAACAAAAGGAAAAAAGTCAACTGCAACAAAGGTTTGGATGAAAGGCTGTGCAAGCTGATTGCTGTTCATTCTGCACAGCAGCCTTTCCAGTGCACCACACCTTTTGTAAAACAGTTACATGAAACAAATGATTATCTCCAGTAGCTTCCATCCACACACATTTCTGAAATACTTTCATTCCAAACTGTTTTGAGAGGAAACATTATAAAGAATGGAAACCTGGCATTCAATCGGATGGAAACCTCTGTTTCCATTTTACAGAATAGGAAAAAAAAAAAAAAAAACAACTATAGAAAGAATACCTAACATTAACTACTAAGCAGGGAGATAAAAGATAACTGGAGGCTGGTGTCGGGGAGCACCCCAAGGCTGCATGCATATACCTGCATTTGGACAAGCTTCTGAAGGGTGGGTCAGAGCTGTGTTTGCCACATAAACATCTGGTTAGAAACTGGAGTTTGACAGACAAAAATTCTGTTTTCTTAAAAACTCACAAAATAAATACCTTTTTTTTTCCTCTTTTTTTTCTTTTCTTTTTTTTTTCTTTCCCCAAAGCATGGATGAAAGGCTTCTCTGGTCAAGACACAGAGCAAATATTTACAGGTACTGGGGAGACACCATTTCCTCCCTTTAGGCTTCAACCTAGTGTCTGCCACATAATTTCATCCATTCAATGATTTTTTCTTTCCAGCCATCTGCCAAGAGGAAATAACTTCGCTGTATTGGGAGTCTGGGAATCCTAGAAAACAATCTTAAATCCATAAAATAATAGAAGTGCAGTTTTACTGAGCTGTTCAATTCTATTCTGATTTTTATTACAATGTCAACAAGAGTTTAATTTGTTTTAAAGTTTAGGTTCTTAAATCTGAGTGATATACAGTAGTTTACGGCTTGCTGGCAATGGCTACTGTGGAAAAAAAAAAAAAAAGGAAAGTGCATATAAAGGCAGTTCTAAGTTTGACATTGTGAAAGCAGGGAGCAGTGCCAAGAGCAGCAAACAGCATGGCTTTCCCAATCCTGGCTGGCTTTAGGGACTGCTTGCTATTGACATCAGTCGCTATGGGATACATTTCCCTGCTTTAACAAATTTCATCTGGAGACTGTAATTAAAAAAGAAATGTCTCAAAGTGTAATTTCTTTCCCTAAAACATTTACAGATGTTAACTAGGTCGCTAATGGTGTGAGATGTCTGTGGGCAGACATCTTCCTCCTTATCTGCTGTGTCAGAGAAGATTTCTTTATTAAAACCAGTCGTGAAGGTAGTGTTTTATCTGTGTGTCACTGTGGGTGGGGTGGTGGTGGTACTGGTGGTCGCTTTTTAAGCCCCTTGCTGAACTGAAAGCTTAGGAGGTGTTTCTTTATAATTTCTTCTTCTTTTTTCTTCTTCTTTTTTTTTTATTATTTGGAAGTCATTTCCAAAGTTAGCCTGATGGAAAAGTGAAGGTACTCAAAGTGGCTAGCCTAGCAGCTGTCTTTGCCTAGCAGCTAAGAATTATCCTATCTGAGCTTTACAATTATAATAATAATAGTAGCTGTAATAATAATAATAGTAGCGGTGACGTAAGTTTCTTGCTCCAGTGACTTTTCATCAGTCCCTTTGGCTGGTACTCCTTCCTAAGCTCTGCTAAAAGCATTTATGGGAGCACACCAGACAAAGGGGGAAACCACGAGTGGGGGAACACAGGGGTGGCCGAGCAATAAGGATGCAGCTCCTTGGGAGCAGGAGGTTTCTCCAGCAGTGCAGGCAGGTGCTGCCCATGCATCAGCTGTGCAAGTGCGTGCCCTCTGGGCTGCACAAGGGGCTTGTCCCACCCCAGCACCTCACAGAAAGTGATGGCTGGCACATGTAGCCCAGGCAAGGCTGGTTGCTCAGGCCTTCCTCCCGCATTCCCCTCTTGTTTATTTATTTATTTATTTATTTATTTATTTCTGGCTTTGATTGGAGCCAGAGCCTTGGGTAAATCAGAGGAATTTCTAGATTTTTCTGAGTGCTGTGAGCTCTTGCTGTTTTCCGGCACCTACTTCCTGCCATATCTAAAATAACAGCAGCTGCATGGGCCTGATAGAGAAGTGCTCCAGGGGACAAATTCTCACAAATGGGGTGGGAAAGAAAAAAAAAAAAAAGAGAGAGAGAGAGAGACAGTTATTAGGGAGCTGATAACATGCACAGCCAGCATCAGATTCGTTGTTAAGAGTCGATAGTACTGCAGGCTGTGGATGTTGCTGTCAGAACAAAACAATCCCTGTAAAATGGTCATGGGAATGATAAGTCTCCATGTTTACCGGGATAACAGAGGTAGCTTTACACCACTTGTCCTATTGTATGGAGTATCGGGCCTCGATTAGCTAATGTCTCCGAGGGCCAGATAAGCCAGGATGAATGTCCTGTGCTAGAAGCTTTCATGCTTTCTCTTTGTCACGGCTATCTATGGATAGCTGCTATAGAAAGCCTTGCACACATAAAGAAAGCCCCCACATCAGAGACAAACATTACAGAAAATGGAAAACTGTTGAAATTATCCAGTTTTCCACAGAGAATGCGTGGTGCAGCGTTGTCACTGTTTCATGATGGACTGCAGCACAAATGAGTGCAGCAACTCAGGAGACCTCCATAATGGCACTAACTGACCTGTTCTGCAATGCACAGGTGAAAAGAGGACTCCTGGCCTCAGCCACACAGCCAAGGTTTGGGCAGAACTTTTAAACCATTTGCCAGATATTGTTGTGAAACAATTGCTTAGTAACTGCTCACTCCAGGAGAGAAATGTCTCTTTCCTACTGGTATAAAGGGGGACAGAAACAGGTGTGGTGCATTCATCCCAAATATACTCTATATTACACCCTGCTTAGCACGAGAGAACAGATCCCTTCAGCTTAGGCCACGTAACCAACACAAACACTGCTTTAAATATTAGCACACCCAAATAACCAAGAAGAGCCTAGTGAGGGTTTCTGAAACCTCTGGAAGTCAGTCACATCACATACACGACACAAAGAGCATTTCAGATTATTGTATCACTGTTAACCTTTACATTTTAATGTGATAAAATCATTTATAGTTGCTCTGTGAACTATAATTTGTATCTGCAACAACTTTGGGGCCCTTACATTTTGACCCAGTATTAGAATTTTTCATGTATATTTTGTGTTTTTTGTGTTTGTTTTTTTTTTTTCTTCTTCCTACATAGGACTTTTTAAAGAACATTCAATGTTAGGTTATCTTGCCTGAAAATAGGAGTTTGATCCAAAAAGCACAGAAGAATTTCTACTGACTTAACTGTCTTTGCATTGAACCCTTACTAAACACAGGCAGACACATGCAGTAGGTCGACAGAAACACAGGGTACAGGACTGAAGGCCTGGCAGAAAAGAATCACACACTGCAATGCAAACGTGCCTTTTTGCTGATTATCCCTTAACCATCACTTAAACCATACAATCATAAAACCACCAAGGTTGGAAAAGGACCTCCAAGATCATCTACCCCTACTGTCCATAAATAGAAAATAGATCAGTTCTCCTCTTTTTGCAGGATTTTGAATCACGTGCAATTTCTGATGTCAGGAGACCTGATTCTCAAGAAGTACTTCTGATTTGCAAGAAGACAGCTTTTCTGTTGTTACTTCAGTGTTGGCTTTAATGCATACACATGCTGGTACACTTTAATCATAGAGCCCTGCAGGTTCTAAAGCATGTCTTTAGGCCTAAAAATCTTTCTTCCACTTGCTTAGCTTGAGTGCACAGTTCAACTGCCAACTTTTATTTGTCCAAATGATGTTCTGCTACATAGTTCTCCCCTTCTCTACAAGAGGCTCCTTAAAACACAATCTCTGGTTCATGTTCTGTTAGTAACAATTAGAATTACACAAAGTGGCCAAGTTTAGACAGAGCAGACAACTCTTTCTAGCCTGAACTCATAAAACTTGAATCTATTACAAACATTTTTTTTTACCAAAGAAACGCAGTCAACAATACAAGAAAGTGAATTTGCATTTCAACCAAAGTACAAGAAGTTAGAAATGATGCCCAATTCTGTTTTAAAAACTGTTATGGCTGTGCTACGTATATATAGCATTTATGTACATTATATGAGTATATATATATGAGTACATTAATGGCAAACTTGTTAAGGAATTTGGGAATAGGATTAACAAACTAGATGAGACTAGGTCACAAAAAGAGATCAATGATCATGGTTTTCAGCTTTTTTTTCAGAAAGGGCAACCACAGAGAAGGTCAGAGACAGACTCAAGAGCAGCATTACAATTATTTACTGACATGAGACTGGAAAAAACAACACATAACTACAAGTAATGCAACTTGGAGTTTAGACAGATAGGAAAGAACGATTCATTTTATGCAACTGATCATAGCCAAATATTAAAATCTTTTGGAAAAGCCCTACCTTTTCTTATTCTACAAACCAGGAATTTGTTATACCATGAAATATACGAAATCCATTCATACAAATTCATTTCCTTTAGTGATTTCCACTGGCATATGAGAAACAAATACAAGTCTGTAATGGAAAGAAAAAAGCTACACAGAAATGTCTGCTTGTACTTAAAAGTGAAGTAATCTGAAGTGAGCAGGTAGCTAGAACCTTCTCTGCTGCTAGAACATTCATTCTGAAATAAGTATTGGTTATGAACAGGTAGAAATCAGTGCAGATGCACTGCATCTCAATGAACAAATGCTGGTTTACTGCAGTCGTCTCTATCAAGAATAACTGAAAGTTTTCCCACGCTAAGATTTTCATTTGCAGGAGCAATGTGCAATGCAGGTATCTTTTCCATTTTCTGAGAACTATTCATACTTAGACAGTTGAAAGAATTCTTGCAGTCATTTAAGGTGTGGGGTTTTTTACTAGTTGAGGTGTTTCTCCTCAGCAGGAGCTTTTCATACAAAATTTAATGACTTTGAACAACTTTCTGAACACTGACAATTCAGAAAAGAGGCACAGGAAGGCAGTAACCAACACAGTTCAGGGGACAGTACACAACAAAAAGCATGATACAGCCTCATTTGAAGTCATGTTAATCTGTCAGCTGCTCTCTGAAATGATCTCTTAACCGACAGCACAAAAATCACATTGATTGCTGCAGAAATTCGGATTTCTTTATCAGGGAAACCATAGATTTTGCTACTGAAACACGTATATAGCTGGTGATGTCCACCTAGCTGACTAGAAATTAAGATCACAGCTCCCAGGATTAGATAAAGTCTTGTCTCTACCACCTTCCTGACTAAAATCCAAGAGAGTAGGTTTCTGTTTCAAATTTCAAAAGCAATTTTTTTTTTTCCTTCTGAATATTCATTTAACAACCAAAGAAATGGTCCATTCATTTGAAGTTTTTTTTATAGGGGAATCTTGCAGCTCTATCACATTTACTTGTCATACTCTATTTTGTGTTGAGTGCTCTATAATGATAAAACCCTACTACCTGGTCTGTTTTACATGGGCAGGCCCTGCTGCAGTAAACTACATCACGAGGACAGAAAGTGCATTTTGCAGCAGCCAGCAGGATGGAGACCTCAGACACTAGACCTTAATAATCAACAGAAAACTTCTGGATCAACACTTGGTTGCTGCTCTGGTTTCAAATGGCGATGCTCCCCACAATGAAACCCAATGGCAGGGATGAGATGAGGGAGGAATTTTCTCTTTTAGCTGAGTAGATTATTATTACTTTTTTTTAAGTATATGAGTGATTTTGGTCTGGAAACACTTACAATTTTTTGATGAGATGCCATTCAGTCCAGGTGTTTTTCCCAAGTTAATATTAAGTATAGCTCTGGAAAATTCAGCAGATGTTTCAATTTTTTTCTAGATCCAAACTTTTATTTTTTATTTTTTGCTACTACTCTGTCTTTATTTAAGTAGTTGACTCTAATTGATTCTTTAATGCAGTAATTCATAATGTGTTTTGAATCTCCTGTTAATTTACTTGCAACTTTGCTATTATTTCCTGTGATTTAACACATCCTGTTTTAGAACATCCATCAAAATTGATGGAAAATTTTTTCATGGCATTTGGATCACATCCTGACTGTAATTTTAATGCCATCTCTCTAAAGTTCCAAAGTAAGGGGATTTCCAGTTTTATTCTTCAAACATATAACCCTGAAAATGAACTTTTGAAAATCCTTCCCTGCCTTGTCAAAGGCCAATCACGTCTACTCCTTCTAGCAATATTATTTTCTCTACATAATTTCCAATGGGGAAGAGACAATGAAAAATTCTTTCTCTTTTTTTTCTGATTTTTTCAAGAACGCTCTGTTATATTATAAAGAAGTCTTAACATAAAAGATTCTCACTAAGTTCAGGTGGTGTGACTGTATTTACTCAAAGAATATTCACATCCCCTTATTTTTTAACATGTTTTTGATGGCATGTGGGCTTCTTGCAGGAGCTCTCTCCATTCAGTGGTAATTCTGAAGCTGTCTCCCTGGCAATAAAGCCCAGAGATAACTCCCATGGAAACGCCCCAGTGGAGCTGCCCCTATGCAGTGCAGTAACCTCACTGCAGATCAGTATCGACATCAGACTGCTGCTTCATGAACGTTTTTTTAGGTCTCATTTAACCTGCTTAAGGTTAATGCTTATTTCATCATCTCCTTTCATTTTTCTCTACTGGTAAATTATTTTGGGGCAAAATGGAGCATTCTTTAAATATACTTCCATATGGCACGCAAATCCTGGGCTATTACTACTCATTTCTACTATTTCAGTTTTAGACAAACTTCTCTCACACCCACACTCACCATTTCTCCTCTTCTTCCAAAATCCATCTTTTCTCTTTTTTTTTTTCCTTGAATGAGCATGCTGTATTTAACTTTCCTCTCATTTCTCTTTTTCTCAAGCCTTCTTTTGTTCTAGTTATGTCACCAAGTATTTTTGCAGACAGACCTTACGTCTGAAACTTTCAAATATGTGCTAACCATTTCACAGCCTCATGAGAAAGCTTCCCTTTTTTGTGCGTGTTCCCCACGTAAATGTATATACATTGCCTTTGTTGCAAAAGATGCTTTCGCATTACCGTGTCCTTCCAAAACCTTATTCCTCAACATCATCACAGCTGGTTCCTCATTAGTACTTTAGTTTACCACATTTGAGACTCCGAATACCAACAACCTGAAGACATACCACTGTAAGGGGAAGCTGCCTGGACAAGTTGTTAAGGCTCATGCAGATGCACTGAGGTGAAAGCCCTCAAGCAACTAGCTGAGTCCAAGTGCAGCCTGGAATGCAGTGGAACACAGCTAGGACTGGAAAAAAGCCAGCTAAGAGAGAGGAGCTCATCTTGATCAGTTGCTTCAGTTTACAAAAAGAATAGCTGGATAACAAACACTTAAATGCCTGAAAATCATTCATCAACAGTGACAGCTACAGCTCAGAAGCGTGCAACAGCATGGAGCCAGATTTCAGAGCTGCAAAGGGCAACTCAGTTCAGAACCTGAGCACAATGGAAGTCCCACAGAACGGGCTTCTCCTCTTGACCTCATGTTTCTAAGAAGTCTTACTCAAGAGACACCTGCATGAGTGTCTCTCAGCCAACTCTTATGGAGTCTCAGCCAATACACCTTAAAGTAGGTAGAAGAATTAGTATACTACATCTTATATCTCACTTACATATGTATGTAGGTTGCTCCAAAAGTAATTTCTCCAATTTATTTCTATGGAAACTACAACAGATATGGGAAGCACAATAACACTTTTTGATAGAGCAAACTCTCACCTACAAAACACTTTTTCAACGTAGTCACCACCATTAGCTATGCATCTTCACCACAGCCTGCATGCTGCACTCGTCAAAAACCTGCACCTGCAAAGGTGACCCACTGTAGCTGTCACCACTGCTGAAACGCACCACCCCCATCTCACTGTGCTCATGCCTTCTGTTTGGTCTCCATAAACATTCAGCAGGCGTTGATGAGTGTCCATGGGTGCAATTTTTTCCAGATGGAGGAATTCAGTGACATATATTTGCTTCATACACACTTCCACGTCAGCCATTTTGTCAGACCGCCCCTCTGCTGTTGTCTGTCACACAGCAACAAACTGTGATGGAATACTGGCAGGAAGGTTCAACCTCTCCTACCATACCACCACCATCTGCCTTTGACATCGTGGTTCAACCTAATAAAATAGCAGGCACTACTTTCAGAGAAGCCCGTTGTATATATGCACACACACATACATTATGTGTTTGTTTATGGATCTGCATATACAGGATAGAAATGAACGTTTAAATATTTTGCATTTTCGCATTTTTGGAGGCTTCACCCATGACCCCAAAAGGCTTTTTTTTCTACTTCTTAAGTGGTTTACACAAGTGTTTATTCATAAGATGGCAATGTAATACATATTTTCCCTGAAGCACTAGAAAAAGAGCTGACTGCTGTTCCCAGGGTATCAAAATTGGTTAGTTATATCTATTGCAATATCTACCCTGGAACCACACAGATATCACAACAGGTATGAGAGGGAATAAATCTTTAGCCTTAGCTCCCACAGAAAGCTAACATCAAGAAAAATCTGAACAGCAAAGACACGAAGAGTAAATCTCGTTTTCTGCATTCCCACATCAATGCAGAAGGCTAAAACTACGTAGAAGAAAATAACATTTGGGCAAAGGCAAGATGAGAGGAATGTTCTACAAACACGATGCTTGGAAACACAAGTCATAACTACATAAAGATGAAAGAATTTAATCCACTAAATGTGGACTTTAACGGTCAGTATAATTGCTTCCCAAGATCATTCAAATGCACATATTCATGTGCTTAGGGAGGATTTTTTATATAATTTCAGGACCATCTCACTTCCTGATACCTGTCTTGTAGTAGACTTGAAAGTATGGAAAATGTAGAAGGCCAACCAACCAAGCCAAGCCAGTAGAACAGGACTGGGCCAGCTTTCTGGTTTGCAGACAAACCCAACCAAACTGGTTAACAAGAAATAAGTCCATAGTTTCCTTATTTCTTACTTACCAATAGGTTCTGAATTTTTTCAACATTTAGACTTCACAGGCCTTTTCAGTTACAGAGAAGGAGGAGGGGAACGTTTTGAGGGTCTGTTTTTTTTCATAAGCTTCCTCCCAGTCCAGTGATAAGCCTCATGTAGAAAGCACGTTCCCTCTTTGGTTGCAATCAGCACTAGCCCCTCAGAGAGGAGAAAAGATCAGGAGCCAGGTTATCAAAAAGCCCATTCTTGACAGTGATGGTCATGCTATGTGCCCACAGTTGTCCAGCAGATGCAGATGACACAACTGACCGTGCTGCACATGAATCTCCTAGAAAAATTTCCTTCTCTGCATCTCTATCTGCAACCAGATTGCAATGAATGCAGCTATTATGCATTTTAACTACCAGCCATATGCCTGGTCCTGTTCCCAATAAACCCAAAGGGAACAGTGTTATTGACTTAAGTGGGAGCAGAGGCAGGCCCTCTGCCACTCTGCAGTCTAGCAACATTACAGCTTGCTAACACTCAGCCAAGAGCACTGTACGTGAAGTCAGTGAGTTTGCTCATGAGAGCACTTCCTTTGACACGTATATGTTTTCTGGGCTAAGTAAGAGAGTTGCTTCAGCCCAAGTCTTCTATTTGCAGCAGAGGTCTCTATGATACTCTCCATGTAGAAGAGGGATTTTATAAAGCAACTTCCCCAGCAGTGTTTTGCCAGGAGGGATTCAGGACATGAGAGCACGGAGGCCATCCATGAGCCACACAGCCACACCTGGCCAGCTAACACTGCACAGCTCAGCAGAAACGTTTCAAACAAACAACATATTCCTAAAATGAATTGCATTGGAACAAAGCTTTCTCAAGAAGCTTGTGCTTCTGCAAGCCACATATTTTCCTTGGCGCTCCTCCAGGCTTAAAAGCAGATGTAAATGTTACAAAGGCTCAGATACAGCAACTTCTTCTCCCCTGATCGCCAAGGAAAACTTGCAGAAAATAACCCACGAAACCTTTACCATTTGAAACAGCAATGCCAACAGCCATTACGATTGAAATAGGAGAACGAAACAGACATGGAAGCGGGGGGCAGTTTTTTCCCCAGTTAATTGCACTGTGACTACCAAGTGTGAAGCTGGCATTCAGTTCAACAGAGGCAGTATAATGCTTCATGATCTGTACACTAAACAATATGAAACACTTGATGTGAAGGCGTGCATGCAGATGCACATCAAACAGAGGCTGGCTGAACTTTGTGCACTAAAAATCCTCTAGGGTATCAAAGCATGGCCTACTGGTTTTTAGAGCTTTCCCATCACTTTACCACTCCCCTGGTCCTGACTTCTGTGCCTCCTTAAGTGTCTAAGATCACTGAATGAAGGTGGAGGTACTCAGGACTTCCCTGAAGAAGCTAGATCTTTCTTGAAAGCCCAAGAATCAAGCGTCTCCCTAGGTACCTAAGCGCTCGTGATAGAAGAAAAAGTTCATTGGTAGATTGCACAGATATTGCAATTAGAGGCAGTCAGATCTGTTCTGAGAGCACCCACGCACCCAGGACTGGAGGGGATCAGGATGTGACACCTAGTCTGATCACCTACTCCTTTGGGAGCTTCCTTTTGGCGAGCCTCTTGGGAGACTCAATTCACTTTAACTCGCTGAGAGCAGTGAAACTTCCTCCCTAGCCCAGGAGTGTGGTTTTGTGTAACAGGACACCCCTCAAATTCAGACTTGCAAGTCCACCAGAGATCTGACACTAACAAATTACTTCAGTCCTCCCTTACTCATCACGCACAACCGAAGTCCCGAATGTTAACAACTCAGCATGTTTTATCACAGTAGCATGTACACTTTCAATCATCATTAGAAGTGAGGAGGGTCTTGGGGCAGGCACCAGGCCAGATTAAGTAAAACTTTCCATGAGGACAGCTATTTGTTTTTTTCCCAGAACTGCTCCTCTAGGCCAAGAGGGAGGGAGGGAAAAGCTCACACAAGCCAGACTGAAGTGTAGACAGTGTTACTGGACTTTGCAGACTACCTGCATGTTGCTCTAATGACATCTGGACTACTGAAAATCACAGAGTGCACTCAGGAGTTTTCAAAAGCATAATTGTGGCAGCAGCAGACTAAACTTAATGCCTTAAGAGCCAATCACTTTAATCACGACGCTGAGATGTATGAAAAAGGATACATTTCAGCAAAAGAATAATTCTGTCTGCTATAGTTCCTGTTCAAATAAACTATATCACCAAAGCACGTGCATTTGAAGAATACAGAGGAATAATAAGAAAAAGAAAAAAAAGAACATATGGTCTAGAGGCAAAAAAAAAATCATATATACAGTATAGGAGATATATGGACTTGTCAGACATCTAACAGTTCAACACTCTGTAAGCAATTCATGGGAATGACATTAGCAATAGCTCATATTACGTCCAGGAGTTACAGCTTTTACTGCAAAAGTTATTTTTAAAAGAGTCATGTTTAAAATGAAATGACTGGCAGGGCTGCAGCTTTCAGTAACACTTTACCTGTGGTTTTGCCACTTTTACATACTTATTGGGGGCTTAATGCTCCCAATTTACCTTTTCAGAGTAAAATAAAAGTTGCAATGAGTGCATTCATTGGCAGGGCACTATAAAACTCACAGCTGTGCAAAGACAATCACAAGAACAAAAGCCTCCTTGTTTTAAAAAGGATGATGATATGGTTTTGATACTTTCTGTTAGCCGTGTATATAAACATCAGATATCTTCGTTTACGGTTTACGTACATTCATCTACCTACATAAAGATTTATAGTTCAGATCAAGTGAAGATCAGGATAGCGACTGTTATGAATGTGTCTGTGTGGAGTGGAGGAGGCTGACTTAATGCACAAAACTTCAGACAAGCGATCTGTCTTTCAGATATTGTTATTCCAGCTCTGGCATTTCCATGGGACCTGGGGCATTCTGGAAAAGAGTTTTTTAAACTGAGGGTGAAATTCTGGCCCCACTACAGTCAGCGGTAGCTTGCTGCTGCCTACAAATGGCTGGGACTCCATCACAAAATTGGGTAGAAGTTGAAGAAGCCAAGGCCTTCTTCAGCTTCTTAACTCAACCTTTATTAAAGAATCCTCCAGGTTGCTGTTTCACTTTTCATTAAAAATTGCTTTTGTAAAGTTTTATGCATTCATATAGCAAGTTCAGATCAAAGCACGTGCCTCGATATCTGCTGAGAACATAAATAATCCACCTTTTTCCTGTTGGTACCAATGTGTTTCCCACTAGCTTTTTAGAAATACCTTCATTTTCATCTGTAATGAAAACTAATTTCTTTGATGTTTCTAAATGGCAGGAAATAATTTCACAATTGAGTATCATTCTGCTGCAGGTAAAAATGCCATAGCTTTTGGGAGTGCCAGTTACAACCCAAAAAATGTTTCTTGGCATTAACACACCTAATTGAACTCTCCATCCTGGTGAAATAAAAAGATTTGGAGATTCTGTGTTACACCCAGACTACACTAGATCCAGGAAAGGGAAATGGGGATAAGGTAGATGATCTCAAGTCACCCTTAGCATCCCCTGTTGTGAGCCTGGCTGGTCCCCAAGCTGCCTGAACATCCTGAAAGCTGTGTGAACACAGCTCCACCACTTTTGGCTTGGAATTTCTTCTACCACTAAGAAAAGTATTCAAAATTTGGAAAAATTATTTGAGTTTTCCCCAGACAACAGAAAAGAAGTAGGATTATTTCAAAAACAGACTGTCACAGATTTTGACCCAGGTCCCTGTTAGAGAGCCAATGAGGAGCTACTCAAAAGTGAGAGATAAATTAAGGTAAATTTTCACATCCCCTAGAGGTAACGATTGGTTCAGGGACTAGGGAGAGTTCTCATCAGCTCACACTTTCCCCAAACTGGCTGTCTCATTTGGCAATGTCAGTTCTGCTTTATCCTTCCAAAGGCTGTACAGCACTTTAGACTCATTGGTCCCCCCCCAAAACGTTTACTCTTAAAAGCAGTTATCCGCATGTATCTGTACTGAAGATGTCCTACAGGAAGACAAATCAGACTGCCTGTCTGCCTAAGGATTTTCCATGGGCTCTACCACCCTACACACCCAGCACTGCTCCCGGGTTAGATCTGTAAGGGGAAAATTATGTCACCTTTGCTGTCTAGAGCAAGGACAACATAGGAACATGGAGACAGTGTTAGCACTGGATGGTCTGCCTGGGTGCTGCAGTGTGCTGCAGGCTGCTGCAAGAACTCCTGGCAAGGAGGACAGCAGACACCATCTCTTCTATTGCAAAGAACCAGAAGAGGAACAGCACGAGGCATAAATGTCACATTTCAGCTCCTTCATCAGACCATGCTTTTAAGCAGCACATCAAATCTTGCTGTGAAAGCAGCAGCAGGAGTCAGCCATAATCTTTGTTTGGAGGTTGAACTCATAATTATTTGAAATGAGTGCTGGTATACAAGCCAGATAGTTTTCAATATCAAGAGCGTAGCCATAATATATCAGGTATCACTTTATGGGGTGAGTTTGAAATATGTTATACATTTTGAATCATATATGCACATATTGAAACGGACAGCGCATTTAATGAGTAACCCAGGTGGCTACTGTAGATTTTGATTTAAAACAAGATTGCCAAGACCAAAGCTTACTTGCCAAAATGGAAATCTCTTTGGGTGCTCCCTTTATATCAGTTCAGCTGCCCACCATTACAGAAGCAGAGAAGTGTTATGTACAGGATATATATTATATATACTCACTGACTGTTTTTTTCCATCTTTACACTCCAGTATAGATGGTCTATATTTGGAGTTACTCCAGACCACAAAGAATGAGTATTGCTTTGATCCCATAAACTGAAACCAAAAAATTTCTGTTTATACCTGTTCCAAAATTGCTACATATATATTAGTTACATAAATTAAACCTCTCCAGATTTTTTTTTTCTAGGAAAACAAGCAACCAAAACTTTACCAAATAACATCTGGCATAGCCAGTTAGATATTTCATTTGTCCAGTAGTCCCATAAGCATGTCAGATGTCTGTATCTCATACTTGTCATAAGTACTTCCAAGTAAAACTGGAGGTATTAAGTAGTTAACAAGACACTATGAATATTTGTTTATTTATGGAATTAAGCTTTGTGAATTTAATTTTTAGTGTCACCTCAACACTGCATTACTTTTAATCTACCTTAAGGACGAGGGAAAGAGTTGATATATTTAGAGTAATATGGAAGGAAAGCAGTGAAGTTTATCTGACATCTCTCTAGCTCTCATATTGATACCAGGTACAAATATTTAGAAAAATTAAAAGTAATTTAAATTATGCTATACAATTTAAAGATGGATACAACGGAACAATAAACAATGGTGATACATTAAAAAAAAAATCAGGCACATGTAAAATCCATTCTCCCCCTGGACAGTGCCTTATTCCACAATTAGTACCAGAGGTCTGAATGAGACAGCCCCAGGCACAAAAGCACTGCACACATGGGGTACATATCTCACTGAGCATCACCTACTGGGACACCAACTGCAATCACATAAGTTTCTAGGCAGTCCCCACAGTGGCCAAACTGTCCTTTGAGACTGTGTCAGGAAGGCAAGACATCAGCTTTTCATTAGCAGGGGGTGAGCATGATATGGGGATTTTTTTGCTGAGACAGGATGAGCCGATTAGACATTTGTTGGGAAGATAAAATGACATCAGATGTGGCTGCAAGTCTTGCACACTCTAGACTATGGGTGGGCTGTCTGCCACCCAGAGTGGCCTTACTGGAAAAGGTTTCCTGATGGGCTGGACCCACCAAATGCAGTTCAGTGAGCTGATCCAATGGAAAACTGTGTAGATTTTGCTATTCTTGTAGAGATAATTTCCTATTAGCCTGTTCTGCTGCTACATAATTAATTGATATCACTCAAAGGAAGAAGCAAGAGCATGTGGCCTAGATGGACTGATGCAACCCTTTCCATGGAGAGCCTATAAGTTAATCAGATTAATTGCAATGTGAAAACATTATCTGCACAGGTTGTTCTTAGGTTGCCTCCATGAATGCATAGATGTAAACTGGCTTTGAGCCTGACATACAGTTTTGTGCTTCTGTGCTGTGTCTGAGGTATGTCAGTGTCCTGGCCAGCACATATCCCACAAGATGTGGTTCCAACCTCCAGCTCCTCTGCTGCACAGTTCCTTTCTCAGACCCAACACAGAGATGAACAAGAAGACAGTAGTACTCTTTTCCTGACATCATCAAAGGCAAGGCACAGAGTGGATGGCCTTTTCTTTAGGCAGTGAGATAGGGCACGGATGGGTAACAGTAAGCTCATGTGGACAAGGCTGCATTAATCTGTGACAGACCTAAACATCAGTTTAGTCACAGAAAAGGTAGCTCCTCTAGTTACCATTTCTGATTACCCATGGAGCGAGTTGCTATTGCTTAATTTTCTGAAATGACATACATTATTTTTCTTCTATTATATATCGTTGCCCTGTTACATCTACATATTATTTTTTGGTTTATAGTACTTGTGGTCAACCATGGAATGAATGATTTTGATAGCCTGATGGATGCCAAAGGGAAATATGCCTGAATTTGGTGAGCTGAATAGATCCTCAAAGTCAACGTTAAGTATCAGTGCAGATGTACATGGTGGTTTCTGCAATTACTTCTGTCTGTCTGTCAGATGACTGGTATGCATGTGTGTCCAGAAGAGAGAACGGAACAGAAATGGGTAAGGACTAAGCCATTTCTGCTTTGTCAGAGAGAATGAACATTGCTAAATAAATAAAGGAACGTTTGGATGTAGTGTTGAGGGACATGGTTTAGCGAGAACCATTGGTGGTGGGTGAATGGTTGGACTGGTTGATCCTGTGGGTCTTTTCCAACCTTAGTGATTCTATGATTCTATGATTAAAACTTCTGTTCCAGATCACACTGCAACAAAGCTCCTGTGATCCTTTAGGAGGGACCTGAAGTAGATATGGTTGATAAGCTCTACTCTCCACGTCTCAGCTGGAGTCCAGTTCCTCCAGCAGAGATGAGACAAAGGTGGGCTCGGTAATGCTGTGACAGAAGTGCTTGCTGGATTTTGGAGAAGTATGGCAGAAAGACTATCCATTCTTTGTACTTTTCTAGAAAGACAGCTATAGACTAGCTTTATAGTGGTGAAAAATGCACAGTATATGAAGATAACACTGTCTCAAATAATGTGTTGTGCAAAACTTTAGTAAACTGAACTCCTAATTAGGGGATAGACCTGTCTATCATGTAGTCAATAACAACTTCTGTTGCAAAAAATGATTTTCCCAGAGTTGAAAATCAAAAGACTGCTCCTAAAGCTCCAAAACATTTATTTATAATCCTAATTCAGGTAGTATCATGCTGTCTAAAATAAAAATTGGTTTGGTTTCTTGGCAATGAACTGTCTTTAAATTCTCCCTGAAAGACAGTTGCATTCACAGGTTCCTTGGCACTAATTGGTTTCAATGCAGCCATTTCAAAGGCATTTCTTTTTCAAATAGCATGGCATGGTATGTTACATAAAGTTATACGGCTATTGGAAGGGAACTCACGTACTGCATTAAGGTGAGGGTTCAGAATACTTCTGGGATACTTAGCAGCATGTGCTAAATCACAGTTCAGTGAGGTCACATAATCAAATTCCAGATTACCCCTTTTATTATGCTCAGCTAATAAATCTTCGGAAGCTGGAGTCTGACAAGTTCATCGCAGCATTTTAATATTTCAGTGGTGCATGTAGAATATATATGCATAGCAAATCTTACCAAAAAAAAGAAAAAAGCAACAGCAAGTGCTCAATAAGAATAAGAATGGAAGAAAAAGAAGCAATATCAGATGCCACCAGACTGAAAAGTTACGCTGAAAGATGTGTCACTGTTTTTAATTTAAATTTTCACAACTGAAGGAGAGCAGTTTATCATTTAGTTCCAGTGAGAAGATTTGTGTATCAGAAATTTTACTTCATTATGGACAGAACAATGTTAAATATGTTTTCACTGCAGTTTCATGAGTCACTGACATAGGCATAAGCCAAGACCATACAGTTAAGATTATTGCAGTGTAGCTGTTGGTCATGCAGCCAGCTCTAACTGATAGCATTAAAGGCTTAGATAATATGGTTTCATTATTGCAAGTGAAACTGAGAACCTTCTTCCATAAAGAAACAAACCGAGCAAAACTCAGCATAATTCCACCAGGCTGTTAATTATACTTTTTTTTTCCACCCGAATTCAAAAGGAGGAGGAAGTTAAGGGAACTCACTGATAGAGCAACATGGTTGAACGCAAACCTCTACGCTGTGGAAGACTTACCATCATCCAGGTACATCTGGTCCAATTCCTCAGGTTCTCGCTTGATCGTTACAGGAATAGGGGCCAAATTATGATTACTTTCCTCATGCAACTCTGGCAATGACAGTGGTTGGGTTGTTGGAGACTCATTTCTGTGAACCTTCGGCAGTTGCTGCTGCTGTTGCCCCATTATGGATGAGTGAGTTGGACTGCAGGACTGCAAATAGGTTGGCTCTTGGGTAACAGATGGAACTGGAGAAGAGGGACTGTTGGGATAGAGTGTTTGTTGATAACCAAGGGGACAGCTACTGCTCAGATGTTGACTCACCTGCGGCTGCAGCATGATGTGAGATGATTGCTCGGGGGAGCTTGGGTGCACAACTATAGACCTTGGCACTTCCTGTATGGTGGGGACACCTCCAGCGGGCTGCTGAAGTCCGAGGTGACTGTGGCCTGGGTTGGGGATGCACTTGTAAGGAGAGGATGAAAGGTCGTGCAGCTTGGGGCTTGCGTTGGGAGAGGGTGACATCACCGTGTTCCTCTGCTGACAGGAGGCGAAGCCAGCCATGAGGCACGAACCAGGATCAGGGGGCATCATGATCTGCTGGTTGTAGTATGGTTTAGAGAGAGGGCTTAAGCCTTGGTTCATTGGTCCACAGGTTTGAGCAGGCTCATAGTCATCTGTGGGTTCTGTTTTTATAATTGGAACTGTTAAAAGAAAAAAGTTTTAAATAAACATGAGCTGCATATTGGTATGATCAAGTTGGCTTGTGGCTAGGATACCCTTTGCAAAACAAACAACGTCTTGAATAAGACTCTGTGTGTCTTTTGCCTAGTTCTCCCACCCTATAAAAAAAAATGAATGAGTCATCAGCACAAGAAAGTCACAGCTGGTTCTAATATTGAAAAGGACTATTTTCTTTGGACTCTCCTCCAGCACTAATGTGCTATAAAAATCTATTTGCAAATAGCTGTGCTTCAGTGGAAGCTTTGGACCCAAGGGCTCCATGTATTTGTAGTAATCAAAGCAAGAATTTTAACTTGGACATACTACTGCATTTCTACGGCTACTGATGGCCCATTTGATAAATGTCTGCCCATTTGGTAAACTGGTGCATAATAAGGTAGAAATGGAGCTTCAGAGTTTAGCAAAAGCAAAACTGCAAGGATAAAAGACAAAGTACCACGTACAGTAAATTTTCAATTATATAGATATTTTTGAAAGAGTAGAATTTGATTTGTTTAGTTTTTACAATCTTGCTAAACAAGAAATGAGTGTAAAATACTCAAGAAGTCACATCCAACTTTTTGTGATTCTAAGTTGGATCCAAGTCCCTAATGCCAGCTCCTAAAAGGTGTTAATTCAGTCTCTGGATACCAAGAAATACTGATTCCTGTTCTACATCTCTGCTTGCTCTATCTGCTGTCTCAAAAGAGGTCCTAATTGAGCTGTTAAACCATCTCTTGAAATGGCACCAGCTCATGGACAGAATGACTCAGTGAGTATCAATCCAGTCATGAAAAATACAGAGCTGCTTTCTCAAGTCAGAGGAAAGATCTTCCTTAAATCAGTGTGGCTTTTTCACATCAGCTATCTGTCTCAAATCAGAGAGGTGCATTTCCTGCTACATAACACGTGCAGTTCATAGGTAAAAGATGCCTACTTTCTCTGTCAGGAAAATTATAAACAATAGGGCCAAGTCAGTATGTAGATGCATTTCTTCTAGTCAGATGAAACTATAAGGCATACAACAACTGACTTTGGATGCCTCGTGGCATTTAATCTTCTTTCTCAAAAGAGATCCACGGGACAGCCATAGCTTAAATGGACTGTTGGAAATGTATGGTGACACCAGAGAATGCCTGTTAGAATACTAGGATAACAAACCTGTTGTGGCACAGAGTTATTAATGAAACATGTTTGTACAGCTCAGCTCAAAGCAGATGCTTCTCATGAGTGTTTCTGTGTCTTTACATGCATGTTTTTTACTAACATCCTTGTCTGTAGGTCACTCTGAAAGTAATGCCTCCTATTTATTTCCATGGAAACTACAACAGGTACAAAAAGCACAATAACAATATTTGATAGAGCAAATTCTCAGCTACAAAATGCTTTTTAAACGTAGTCATCACCATTAGCTGTGCATTTTCACTAGTCATAACAAGATCCTGTGTGCTGTGCTCATAAAAATCTGCACCAGCAGAGGTGACCCACTGTTGCTGTCACCACTGCTGAAATGCATCATCCCCCACTCACTGTGTTTGCATCTATTGTTTGATCTCTATAAACATACAGCAAGTGTTGATGAATGCCAAAGGGTGCAATTTTTTCCTCATGGAGGAATTCAGTGACACACCTTTGCTTCATGTGCACTTCCAGGTCAAATGCTATTCTATCAGACTGACCCTCTGCTGCCATCTGTCACACGGCAACAAAATGCAATGGAATATTGTCAGGAAGGTTCACCCTCTGCTGCCATACCACCAACATCCACCTCTGACATCATGAGCCAACCTAATAAAATAGGAGGCATTATTTTCAGAGCCACCCTTATATTCTCCAATCATTTGTTTCTATATTCGTGCATTAGAGTCTTTTCAACCCATCAAAATGCATGTGTGAGCATGTGTACCTAAAAAATCTTTTCTAACGCTCACAAATTCTGCTGCTAGTGGATGCAGTTCACTACCTTTGTTTTACAGCCCCCCAGGCTCTTGTTAACTTTCGTCCTTTTATGTTCTTTTATATATAGATGCTTGCAACACTTGTTTCAAGATTTCCATCACCCCTAGTAAAAACATGTCTATATATGTATCAAATGCAAACGCGCCACTCAGGATGAATGTACTAAGGATAATGGACTGTCATTGGATTCCTCACCATCTTATTTTCATCTGCTTGCGTGCTGTACACTGGCTAGCACCACTACTAATACGCTTGGTTACAGAGAAGCAGAATCCAGGCTTGGAGACAGCTTTATAAAACCAGTATCACACCCTTTATGAAAATGCAAGACCAAAGAAACGCACCTAGATAAATATAGCAGCACAGATATTGTAAGAAAATACCTTTAACAAGTTCCTGAGCTAGCAAATATTCTCATATGTTTTATATTAGGTTCACTGTACTAGCACTAACCACAGCACAGCTGGAAATATGATGGTTGTTGAACACTGAATTTTCCCAATATATCACTGTTATAGAAACACCTGTGCTAAATAATTCCGAGCTCAACCACTGGCAATTCAACTGCAATAAACCCTGGTGCTGTCTGACTTGTTATAACCCGGGGAAGGATTATAGCCCTGGTGGCACACAGGGCTGGAGGGAGGAGGCCTTATGGTTCCTGATCTCAGGCTGGTTTTTGTTGTAGCCCTTCACAGCACATCTTTGCTACTTGGCTCACCAGACACTTTTTGTCACTGCACTTTTGATATTTTTCTATATAAAACCATGGAGTCAAATGAATGATTGTGGACGTCAAAAATCTGTACGTTACGTTTTCTTATCCCACTACTCTGAATACAGCTGCTACAAAGCAATAGACCACAACCGCTAAATCCTGCTCTGCACTAGGCAATGGAATTATGTGCAACAGGGGTTATTGTATTAGTCCCCAAACTCTTGAAGGTGGTGACAGTAACCAAAAGTAAGTTCTGTAAACTCAGGCGCAAAACAGAGGCTGGCATTAATTACAGGCACCAGCCACAGTAAGTCACAATAGCTGGATCTCTGACAGTACTTTGGTAGGGGGAACAAAGGGGGACACTTCATTTGACATCTATTTACCTCATCCTCTTGTATTGCTCTGAACTGATAATCTTGAACTCAGTTATTTCACGTACCTTGAAGCAAGTGTCTGGAAATAGATACTGCCTGCACCTGGGCTTAGGGCAGTCTGAGCTAACTCAGTCAAACCGTCTCCATTACCTTTTTTTGTGTTTTTCAAGATAGGTTTCTTTTGCTAGGCTAAGTACTGCACTGAAAAACAACAGCAACAAAAGTATTAATTCTGAAATAGCAAATGGTTTTGTATCTGGCTTTTCATTGCTTTGAAGTCTGTGTAGACACTTAACACTGAAGAGTGAGTGTAGGGATCATATCAGCTTGGGACAGCAGCAATTCACTATGCTTCACAAGAGTGTGAACATCTTTATGAGGTACCAGTTAGCAAAAGAAGGCTATGCAGAACATTTTTTTTCCCTGTAGAAACCATTACTAATGACACAGATGATCTGGAATCAAACATTCAAAGCTGAGTATGTCAACAGAAATGTAAGATCCTAACACCTTCCCATCTGAGCAGACTTTAGCTACTGTATTTCACATGCATAACTATTCCTTAACTTACAGGCAACAGAAATGCCACTGTTCCCTGCCTCGCTCCCTTTTGGAGGCTGAGAACCTTAGCTGGGGTGAACAGTTGGAGCAGCTGTGGATACAGTCCTTACAAGTCCACCTGAGCTACCACAGCATCTTCCTCTAGGTGGAACTGGGTGGATTCCTTCCAAGCAGGCAGGAACAATTACAGCCATTACTGGCTTAGCATTACCACTTTCCTACTGACTCATGTTTGAATGACTGCACACCTTTACAGACCTGAGCTAGAAGTGTTTTCATTCTCAAACACATCCCTTTGGAAGCACAGTACACTGAGTGCCATGAGGCACATGTCACTCACATTTGCACTGTCACTCACCTGCAGAAGCGATGCACTTCACGCAGGGAGATGTGATGTGATACGCGGAGCACCATTAATTTTCTCAGAATTAATATGTAACAGAGAACAGTAGTAACTGACTAACATACAGCTCAAAGACTTCAAATTAGTCATCATCTTTAATGACTTGGTAAGAACCTGCCAGCTCAAAGAGCTGCTGCTAGTCACACGGCAGGCCTGGGCTGGCACTTAACTGAAGAGCCCCACAGCTGTTCAGACTCTGCAAGCACTTTTAGAAGAAACTCAACTATTTCTATGATTCAGTAGAGCCATAACAAACGACCATAAGCTTTCTGTCTTAAAGCTACGCTGTGGTGCAGAGATAACACCCAGTTTTGCAGACTCTCAGCTGACTAGAATGAAGAATTGTGACTGAGTTTGCCCGAGATTTGCCAATAATAAATTTCAGCAATGATGTCAGAATTTGTGAAACTGTAAACAGAAGGACAATGCACAGTTTCTACATAAACTCATACTCAAAAGAATGCCATTCACTTCAGAGACCCAACTGAAGAATCAGGCCCTTGCTATAAACAGGAAAAATGTCTGTAAACTTGGCTGGTACGGTTAATTTTGAAATGCTTCTTCCTTCATAATGCATAAGGTCAGATGACAGATGATTTTAAGTTTTCCTCAATTTTGAATATTAAAATAAGACAGAGCTCAAAGTTCTAAATTAGTCTCATAAGCGACTTAATCTGTGCTAATTGGTTTTAAATGGTTCAATAATGCCTTCTTAGGCTCCGGACTTGTGTCATTATGTCATCTAATTTAATATGAAGTTCTAAGAACCGCACG
This sequence comes from Chrysolophus pictus, assembly GCA_037305975.1. Lineage (NCBI taxonomy): Eukaryota > Metazoa > Chordata > Aves > Galliformes > Phasianidae > Chrysolophus > Chrysolophus pictus. The sequence goes on from CM074577.1 coordinate 4,560,885, forward strand.
TTGGCAGCAGACCCAGCTATAAATCAAAGCTACCTCCAATTCTTACTCAGAGAGACCAGGGTTATGACATCATACCGGGGCACCGGGCTGAAGACAATGGCCCTCTGTTTGGGTCTGAATGTGAGAAAAATATTTCAGCCAGTTCTACAAGCCCGTGTTTAAATGAAAGGCTTTTCTAGCAGGTAAAATGTTAATATATCAAGCCTTGAAGAAAAATAATAAATCATGGACATTCAGTAAAGGGAGTCAGAAAGTGCTTGAATATAAATTACATATATTTTTGACAATTCTAACAGGCCCATTTGCTTTTACACTTTGGCAGTCCAGATGGGTTTTTAAATTTTTTTGGGGGGTGCTATTAAAATATGCGAACTGAGAAAATATAACCATATAAATTAAACAGATGTTTGTCCCGATTAACGTTAAACTAACAAATCCTCATTTCCATGCAGTATTATCAATGCAGACTATACCACATTTGGTTTGCCCTCAGTTTGACTGAACCTATCAAACAGAATAGTCACTTTTCATGCTGCAGACTGTGATTATCTCTAAAGGTAAGGATTTTGGTTAGCATATGAAAATCAGAACATTGCTTTTTTCATCACGCATTTCTTCAAATTCTGGAATAAACATCTAATGATTGCTAAGAATCTGGGACAAGACTTCAAAAGAGCATCAAGGAATTAGATGGTCCAAATCTCCACTATTGAGCTGAGATCTGAACTGCCATTTCTGCCCCCACAAACTTCCTTTGTAAGTCAGTTTTGATGGAGGCAGTACATCTTCTTGACTAAGAAGCAGCCGTTCCCTCAGAAGAAGCTGCTTCAGTTAACACAAATGCTACTGTTCCTCTGCTACTGGCTGACTGAAGGCGTGCGTATCTCCATGTGCATCTTAAATGCTCTGGATTCGTGCAAGACAAAATCCTGGCAGTTGTGGCAACACTGGAGAAAGGACCTCGCTCCATGTTCTGACTCTGGCCTGGTGCTGGGGAGAGGCAGTGGGCTGGCTACCTCAGAAACTATCATCTCATTGTTCTGTAGCATCAGAGCAGCAGTAGGCCAGCAGAGCCTGCCAGCCTGTCTGCAGCCCTGGCAATCTCAGTGATGGAGGACTGGACATTCAGGCCCAGAGATCTTCTGGGACAGCCCTTGTGAGGGTCTTTGCAGATACTGTCTGTGAACTGGATGTATTTCCCTAGGCATCAATTCAACCAAAATGTTTTTTAAAGGTCAAGCTAGTATGAGACCTTTGTTTTTTAGTTAATAAAGCCAGTGCACAGTGTGTCAGAAACAAAGGGACCTATAGGCAGGACATGTGCATCTGCAGGTTTTTTCTACGTAAGTATCTGAATTCACTCAACCTTCCCTGATCGTATGTTAACAAAGCATCCCACAGACCTTCACTGAGCTACCACACACTGATCACACAAGTGTGACCTCGTTCCCTGCGTGTGGTCGCAGGGATGGAGCTATAAAAATTCTCATGGGTGAGATCTCCTGGGCATTTTATCTCTGTGCTACTCTGGGAGCATGTTCTGCCTCTCCAGAAGAGCACTGGCCAAGCCACACTACACCAAAATGTGGGTTGCCATAGTGTAGCTGCTCAAGCCAGTGCTGTGCATCCAGCCAGCCCTGCTGCATGCAAGCACCAACCCCGGTGCTCAGCAGTGAAGAGAGCAGGCAGGCTGGTGAGTGAAGCATGGGGCTGTGGGAGCACAGAGGGGTGAGGTGTGAGGTGATGCTGCTCTGGAATGCTTCTCCCATTGTATTCCCGGCCACACAGCGCTGCTCTCAGACTCACTGGCCAGCTATAGGGAGGGAGCATGGCTCTGCAGACTGACAGGCTTTTCTGCTGCTTACTGGGAAAACTGCCTCTAACAGATCTGCCTGTCCTCTTTGGTTTTACATGTATATATTTTTATGTGAACAAATGCGTAGGTATAATTTCGTACAGTAATAGCATCCAGGTAGATGGGAGCCTTGTGCATCGAAGTCTGCCTATAAACTTGGACAGTGCCATTATCTGATTAGAAAGTGTTTTCCTGGTAACTCAATTACGAAATGCTTTTCAACAGCTGTTAAACTATTAGGCTGTTGAATGCATATTTATGAAACAGAAGATTTTACACGATTGCTTGGTGTATACACTGTAAACCAAAGTGGGAGGGGGGAAGGTAGGTAGAGGGCAGTTGATTCTTAGGTTAGCACAAAAGACAAGTAATGCATTAGATTTCTTTCAAGAGAAAAGGGAAATATTCTTATTCCTTTTCTATTTTTTTATTAAACCCGAAATGATGAAAAGGAGAAATCAAGTAAAATTATCTTTTCTTCCTCTAAAGAAAATGCAAGACCTGTGAAAGAAGTTACAACTTTACTTGCTACTTCTTTTTTAAAGGCAAAGTACTGCTGTTCTTGAATCTCTTTGGACTCCTTGCCTGTATGAAGCTGCTGCAGTTGAGATACTACAGCTTGACCTGTTGGGATGCTGCTTTAAAACCAGGATTTTAATACAGCTGCTCGACTGAATTAGATTTCTCTTTTAGATACAAGATGAGATTTCTCAAGATTGTAACTATGGCAAATATTCCTCTCTGATGCAGGGTGAAGATGATTCAGATTAATGAGTGAAAACTAACACCAGAGCTTCTTCCCGCAGTATTCCTGCTGACAGGAGTCTCAGCTCTCCCATGTTGTGCCCACATGGGCTGCCCTACTGCTGTTCCTCCAGCATGATACTTGGCCTCATGGAACACCTTAAGCTGGAGCTTTTACGGTACACACCTTGTCTGCATATAAGGAGACTTATATGTCATTTCTGCACGTTAAAATTCACTGGAGCGAAATCTTTTCAGCTTGACAACATGGCATGGCATTACACCACCAGCGCTGGCACTGCTTCTGCTCTCCTGACAAGGAGATGAGGCAGGGAGGGCGGGGGCTGTGGGGCACAACCAGGCATTTCAACAACTCCAGTCCCCTAGCAACTGTGTGGGAGGCACTGTGGGGACAGGCTGGCAGGAGGGCATCCTCACTGCCCAAATTCTGGTTAACTGGCTCACAAAACTCACTTTGTATATTATAAATGTTTCTGCCAGGCCTCTCCTGAGGTCTCGCAGCATTTAGGGGCCCAGCAGTGAGGGGCTTGAAGGACTTCTGTCCTGCTCAGCTTTTCTCCCCCAGACCATGCTGTGCAGCCTGGTCAGAGGACTCGCTCTTGCCCCATGCACTGCATTCTTGCTCTTTTGGAGAGTAGTTTGGGCCTGGCTGACCTCAGCCATCTTGGCTCTGGAACGCTCTTTGTTTTCAGGGAGTCAAGCAGTCCCTCCCACAGCTGGCAAAACACATCGTTCCCATGTATTTCACCTACAGCAATAGTGTATCCCCTTTAGGATCAATCACTGGGCTAGATTAATTATGATGATCAGCCACTTGAGGAGAACAAAAATAGCCATCTCTGGTAATCCAGCCCATGTAATTCTAAACCTAATTCTCCCTTACACCAGTTTTACCTTTTGGCTTTTAAGCTAATTGGAAGATCCGAAAGCCTGCTGATGTGTACACGTAAAATCGCTGGGAAGTAAGGGAGGGATCCCTTAAAATACTCCTGCAGAAGGATTTGGCAATCAGAACAATGAATCAGAACGATGGGGAATATTTGAAAAGGAGGGGGAGGGTCCTGCCTGAGGACAACCTTATGTGCTGGAACTTAACTATTCTGAGTGATTGTTTCGGTTGTGACAAAGTCTAATGGTCAGACATACTCAATGGCACCTATATAGAGTGTGTCCATCCCTTTCCCTTATCAGGGGCATCACAGCAGGTAATGCTCCTTCTTGGTCTTCTCCAGAAAGGTAAAATTCATCTCTAATCAAGGATCAAGATGACTGCATCTGCAGGTCAGATACACCTCGCTGGGCTCTGCCTGGCGGTCAGGACAGACAATCACCCAGACAAAGCATGCGCAGCTCCTAAACGAGCAACTGGAGGAGAAGTATTTGACAGAGTAATGCTGGAGTGAATGAGGGAAACGCAAATGTCTCTCCTCCGCTGCCACCATGGACCTTGCTCTGCTGCTGGAATGGAGTAGCAAGGCTGATGGGCCTGGTGATGATGAATGTAGCTATCCTCTTAAATGGAAACAGGACTCTGACAAAATCTTGCCTGCTTTTTGTTTCTCTGTTAAATGTCAAAAGTAGCAATCAGTCACCTAGCAGCCAAAATGAAATAAACTTAACAGCACATACTGTAAAAATGAGCAACCATGATTCATATTTTCACCTTAAAAAAAATTAAAAATAAATCCCTCGTGGCCAACCCCCCCCTTCCCTTCCTGCTCTGCGCAGGCTTTGCAGTGATCCAGCTGTTCCCTGGGCTCAACAAAAGGACTTGCAGCAGGTCCAGGGCTTCAGGCCTGACTCCGCTGCACTCGCTTGTCCGGTGCAGATCCAAAGCAGGTCTGCGTGTGATCTGCACCTCCTCCCTTCCACGCCTCCTTTCATGCTCCTCACTTTCACCTCCTCGCTTTCATGCTCCAGCCAGTCTGGCTAAAAGGTGCTAGGAAGGGTCTGTGCCTGTGCTGCTCAGGGTTCTCAGTGGGCATCCACTCCTCCCCACCTTGCTCTGGAGTTCACCTGGCCCCATGAGACCCACGCTCTGGTCAGCAGCATTGCTCCTCGTCTTCCCACTCCTCTCCTCATGCTTTTTCCTGCCTCACTGCCTAACTGCAGCACACAAGCATTCCTCCTTGCAGTGGCTGTCACACATCCTGCAGCTTGTGATCCTTTCACAACCCAGCCCTGCTTCCCCTTCCTTCCCCAGCCACCCCTTTCTTATGGCATTTTTGTAGACATGGCTAGGTAAATAATTTTGCCAGCTTTGACATGATAATTGAGCAAATACTCAGAGCTGAGAGGTGTCGGCAAACGATCACTAAAAAGTGTGCTCACTGTCACATTAGAGCGGCAATGCTTTGCATCCTCATTTTATTGTTTTCTGCTAATGTGACCAACATGGTGTTGTCACTTAGAAAGTGAGCTGTGGGCGGAAGAAGTGAGGTTAAACAGAGGCACATCTGCTAAATGTAATCACTAGAAAACTGCTGAATATACTCATCTATAGCACACTCAAGAGATAATTTTAGAGCCGAGGCAGGAAGTTAGTAAGATGCTGACAAAAATGTGCAGTGGGCACCGCTCACCATTTTCAGAACACACTAAGAACTTTCTTCGCTTTCCCACTGCTGGGTGGCAAACAATAACAAGGCACATTCAGTCACCGCAAGCAGGCTCTTGGCACAGCCCAGCACACATGCATCCAGAGAACCTCTGCTCCTACCAAGCCCCTAGACTAAGCAGCCAGACTTTATACGTAAGATTCCACCCCAGCTTATGGAGCTGCCGGCACAGAAGTAAAGAGGTTTCAGAAAAGCTAGTTGTAAAAGTGAAGGCTGTGCTCTTGAAAATCTGGCCCCACAGATGGCAAAACACATATCAAAGTAAAAACTGCAAGCAAAGCAACACCATTGTAATAAATACTAGAAGTAGTGGATTGATTTTTTTTAATAATGATTTGAAAATTAAGAAGCCTGACAGAAACAGAAACTGGAAATGCTTTATCATCTACACTTTGCAAAAGCTAATTTTTCATTCCAGTAAACAAAACACATCAACTTTCTTTTTTTTCCCATGTATTAAGTATTTCCTGGACAAACTAGCCTGTATTTGTTTTGTCAAATACCATCACTATCTGTCTGAATAAAATACAAAGAAAACTGTTCTATGTTCATCCTCTTTGTAGTATCTGTATAGTATTTGTCAGGTAACAGAATCATAGAAAGCATTAGCATCTATCTGCAAAAAATAAGTTTTTGAATAAGTTTCCTCTGTTTTGATGTACCTACTTAAAAGATATCTGAAAAAAAACAAAACCAAAAACCAACAGAGATTCAACTCTTATCATTCAGTGAATTATTTAAAATCTTCTGCAGTCTTGCATCTGTGCTGGAGAACTCCTTCAGCTTTCTTAGCAGATGAAAGCACAGGATTTTGAACCACAGCATACATATCAGATTGTGTGCTTCTTCATCTTCTGGTTATACTTCAAATGCTACCACTTAAGTCTAGTGATTTCAGAAGAATATTCCTCCTGTTTGAGAGGCATATATATGCCATTAGCATGATCAATTCACATAATAAAAATGATACAGTCATAAACATGAGGGAAAAAACAGCATTTTTCTAGAAGTTCAATAATGGCAATCTGAACTGTTCTGCTGTGCATAGTAGAGTCAACAGAACACAGAGCTACAGCACTGGAGGGATTCTAAGGCAGAATATCCAAATATCTGTACTTCATGCTTTGTACAGGTTTCTGACTGTAGTGCCCGGTACTCAGCCTTGCTCCTCGTATTCTAATGGGATGAGGCAGTGCAAGACATATCAATACTTACCACGTGGGCTGTGGGGATTCACCTGTGCCAGAATGGTAAGGAAACAACCTTTATTTCTGTGCCAGGCATGCCTGGGAGTGGTCTGGAGAACATAAAGCTTGCAGGCTCCAGGACAAAACTGATATGCAATTGCTCTGTGATGCATAATTGTGAAACACTACTAAAAAAATGATACTGCAGCCATTTATGTACAATACAGGCACACAGAGGATCGGGGATAGTTCAAATTCAGCAGAACTGGACCCGTAATTCAAAATTTCAATTAAAAGTGGATTACAAGTACTCGGGTTTACAGTCTGTCCCCAACCAAAGACTTAAGCTGGCCCCTTCCCCAGACCTAGTCTCTTACTTCTGAAGCCTCTACTATGTTTTATTTTGGTTTTGAAACTTTTCATTTATGGAACAGTAAGATTTTCATTTATGGAATATTTCTTTTCTCTGAGGCAGGAAACTTGTTTTCACCAAGTAAGCTCCTGCCCTACAAAACATTTGAGTGCAGTCCTGCCGTATCTCCGCAGCACAGGAGAAGCCTTACGGCAGTGAAACCATAACAATCTGCTGGAGAGGGCAGTTTGTGCTGCCTGCGTGTCACAGAGCTGTACTCCAAGGAGACACTCCAGGACCATCCACTGGGGGTAGGATGAGTGACGTCACATGTCCCTGGATCCACTGGCTGTTTTCTCCTAGGGAATGAGGAGAAACAGGAGCTACAGGAAAGCAAGACTATCACTCTGCATTCTGGGTGGCAGCCACACAGTGATTCCCTAGCTCTTCACATGTGTTCATTCAGTTGCCTGCACTTGCATAAAGCCACTCCAGGAGTGTGGCACAATATCTGGGCTATATGCATCCATACACAGTATTTTGCTTTGGCACAGTTCAATTGGGCTGTAAAATATATCTAATGTGTATCATGCGGTTTTGACAAAATCCCCAATGCAGAAAAACGTGCAGAATTATGGCAGGCAATTAAATGTTAGCACTTTGATTTAAGCACTAAATGAGAAGCTTACAGGAGAACATCAATGTGCTTAAAATCACATTTTATACTTGATGATCCATTTTGACATTTGCTTGTCAAAAAACTACATCACCTATATTTGTGGAATTTATTTAAACAAAAGTCAGAGTGTTACCTGGACAAAAATACTGCTTATTTCTCTTCATTTTTTGTACCCAGATCACACAGTGGTGGTTGACTCAAACATCTTTCTCTTAATGAGCAGAACTTTGTTTCTTTTATAATGCCTTGAAACTTTAAAATGATACAGTAACTGGAATCAAATAAAGCAGAATATCCTAAAAATCACTGCAAAAAGCACAGCAACTCAAGAGACTGATTTAGTCATTGTGACTGATTCCTGAATATGGAGTCAAGCTGATCGCATCTATCTTTAAATGGCACAATAGAAACAATTACTATCAACACAGGGCAAAACCAGTTATAATACAGCTAAATAAATAAACATTTATTTATTTATTCTGATGATTACATTCAGTCTTACCACTGTTACGAGAGTTTGTAAAGAATGTAAGATATTTTTCAACTACTTATGTGCACATATGCATATATGGAAAGAGAATGCCAGTGTCAGTGGGGAACCAAACAGGAACAGGGAAAGTTAAATTTGCTATTCAATACTAGCTTCCCTTTCCCCTGCTCTGGCTTTATATTTGTTCCTTCAGGTTTCTCTGCACTGAAATGAAAAGATTTCACAGGAATTCAAATCAGTACAGCAGGCTAAATATGGCTCCCCATGTTTTCAACAATTACCATAAATAAGATGTCTGTAGAATAAAGCCTAGGCTGGGTCTCTGTTGCCTATTACTAGGTAGCTATTCCCATCACTTCACATCAAATGAAATATTAAATGTTGTTTATTATTATTATTAAATGTTGATTATGGTATCACGTATTGGTGATACCATAAACCAACTCTAATAGACAATACTATTCCCATGATTTAGAATAAAATGTTTTAAAAAGTCCTCTGTAAATGCTGGAGAGGAAAGATGCTGCTTAATAAGCAGCAACTTTCAGAGTATCATAGAATCATACACTTGTTTGAGTTAGAAGGGACCTTTAAAGGCCATCTAGACCAATTCCTCTGCAATGAACAAAGGCATCCACTGCTAGATCAGGTTGCTCAGAGCCTGGTCCAGCCTGACCTCAAATGTCTCCAGGGACCAGACATTCACCACCTCTGTGGGCAACCTGTGCCAATGCTTCACCACCCTTGTTGTAAAATAACTTATTTGTTATATCCAGTCTAAATCTCCCTTCTATTTTGAAACCATTTCCCCTTCTCCTATCACAACAGGCCCTGCCACAGATTTTGTCTCCTTCTTTCTTATAGCCCCCCTTATATCAAAAGGCTGCTTTTAGTTCTCCCCAGAGCCTTCTCCAGGCAGAACAGCCCCAGTTCTGTCAGCCTGTCCTCACAGGGGAGATGTTCCATCCCTTGGCTCACTTTTGGGCCCTACTCTGGACGCATTCCAACAGGTCTACGTCTTTCCTGTACTGATGACTCCACATGTGGACACCAAACTCCAGGTGAGGCCTCACCAGCACAGAGTAGAGGGGCAGGATCACCTCCCTCAACCTGCTGCTCACACATCTTTTGATGCAGCCCAGGGTACGGTTGGCTTCCTGGGCTGTGAGGGCATACTGGCCCATGTCCAGCTTGCCATCCACCAGTACTCACAGATCCTTTTCAGCGGGTCTGTGCTCATCTCTTTTGTCCCCAGTTTATTGGTAGTAGGGGTTGCCTCGATCCAGGTGCCAGACCTTGCACTTGCATTTGTTGAACCTCATGAGGTTCTCCTCATGGAGCCTGTCTGGGACTCTCTAGATGGCATCCTGTCCCTTGTGAATGACATGCTGATGGCTGGACTTGATGATCTTTTAGGTCTTTTCCAAGTGAGAAGCTTCTATGTATTTGAAATACTTATGATGGTAACCTGGGTAGCATCACAGTGCCTTTTGGGCTTTACAACAGATTTTAGTTGTTGAAAAGTGCCATGCAAGAGAATAACAACTCTTTTCAATTTAAGAAATGAGAAGTCTTTAAATATACACAGATGTACCCACTGAGGATGAAATTTGCATAAGTAGGCTGATTCGGTGAAGCATAACTACTCAGCACGTATGCAATAAGCAGTCAGTTGCCCATGTCAGGTTTCTTGTATTCTTATTTTAAAGTCCCGATAAAAGTCTGGAGTGTATGAAAACTAACCAGATGAAATTCCAAATATGCATTTCATGGCATTTCATCTGCAAAAAGTTGGCAGGTCTCTTCAAGCCACGTGGCATGACCTAAGGATTGTTTTGTGGGAATTACCCTAACAGAGACTATTTTCATCGTAAAGTCTACAAAAAGCAAAAACCTAATCATTTTTCTCACTCCTCTTACTTCCAGAACAACAAAAACAAAACCATCACCCTTTCCCCCCAAAAAAGTGCTCTCAGATAACAATCATTTCAAATTAAAAGAAATAACCTAAATTTGCTCTAATACAAGCCTACTTAGAATTCAGCTAGCATGAATATTTTATTGTCACTTGGTAGTTATCAACAAAATCTTCCAAAAATAAATTGGCACACTTGTTTCTAAGCATTTCTGCACGAAGCATTTATACAGAGCACTCTGATCTCCTTACACACTACATTTTTCATTGCTGCCCAAGGGTGGGACCAGTGTGCAGCGCTACTTCTACCCTGAGAGAGTCAGCTATGTAAAGGATGACTTGATGAGGAATCCCCACACCACCTCCAGCTGAGCCCAACACACTATAATGGTGTGATGCAAATTCAGATTTAGTACTCAAATCCAATGTACCATCTGGGGCCAGAAGTCAGACTGAGGGGTGTCAGCATCCCAGCAGAGAACTCAACAGGTTCACAATTTGTGGGTACACATGTCAGCTTGTGCAGGAGTTTGTTAGCTCCAAAAAGCAGAAGATTCCTTGTTTCAACATGTCTCTGCCACCAATGCAAAATAAAATAATCTGCAGAGGCCTCTTGGGCAGGCAGTAGAGAGAAAGGCAACCCCTGTGGTCTCTCCCTCACTCTTAATGTCAGGTATGCCTGCAAGTTACTCAGGATACTAAAGAATTATCAATGCCATGTATTTCTCTAAGCAACCGTTAATCTCTTATTTTTACTATTAGATAATAAGGAACATATTTTATTACCATTAGCAGGAAGATAGGTGAAAAGCTGGTACTGGCTTCTCTTTCTCTTTCCATTGCAGACATAGAAGTTGACCTGAACAGGGCTGGTAATTCTCTGATTGCGGAAAGGTGGTATCTCAACCACCAATGAATTCTGCAAATACAAATAAATCAGAAAGTCAGGGCATGACTAAGGCAGATGAATTGTACAATAGTGTTTATATGTTAACTCTGAGAAGACTGGTCTCCCAAGGAGCACTGCACTCTCCCCATGAACTGGTGGGTTTCATGCACAGGGATTGCCTCCTGCTGCCCATAATGTCCTTTGTGCAGACAATTACTACAGCTCCTTCCAGCTCTGAGCCATCCAGCATAAGCACCCAGCATTGGTGGGCAGGACAGGCACCCTTGATGTGGGAGTGATCACACTTGGCTTTAGACTGGTCTGCACAGCTAAGGGGGCACATTTAACAGCATGCTAGTTTTCAGAAATCCTGGGGCTTTCCTCTGCCTCACTATCCAGGGCCGTCGAGTTTGTGAAGGACACTGCAGTGGATGAGACACAGGCTGACCAGGTTCCTGTTATGATGCCTTTACCATACACAGATTAGCACAGGAGGTCACCTGGGACATCTGCATACACAGACAGCAGTGGCATACTTCTGGAGGAGGGCTGAGAAGAGCCTCACAGGTGAGGTCAAGCAGTTCAAAATCAGTAGAACAAAACATGACCAAAAGGATTTTATAATTGGAAAATTAAATATTAGCATGGCTCAGGTCTTTACAGGTTCACTAGCCATCAGCACTTTCCTTTACACAAAAATTTGGGTCCAAAATCAAGCTATGGTCTCTAATGTGGCAGTAGAAAGAACTCAGCTGGCATGACAGGCTGTCCTTAGTCCATCCTGCTCTAATATAACTTCCTTTGAAAGGAGAATTAGGACACAATTATTCTTGTAAATATACTTGTAAATATAAAAGTATTTACATTTTTCAAAATGAAATGTATTTGGTGCTTTTTTAACTAACACCTCGGGAAGTTTTAAGCATGCTAATTTCTGTGGATGGGAGATCTTTCAAGAACATCTCGTTCTACAGCAAGGAGCTCTGAAGATCATGCAGATGGTCTTCCACTGTCATAAAACAAGTGCTCCAGCATGGGACTGGTGAGACTTGGCTGCTAGGGCATCAGCTTCCACAAATGCACAGCATAATCTGCTGTGATCGTCAAAACCTCTCTGGCACTTTGATGGAATAAAAGGGAATGGTAATCTTAACATTTGGCCTGCTTTCAGATGAGGTCTTTCAAATTGTGTGCTTGCCTGTCTCCAGTAGGTTCACAGCTAACAAACTATAGCATATTGCTACAGAAGTAAAATAGTTGCCATATTTCCCATTTATAGTCATGGCTGAATGAGCCACAGTTCTCCAACCCTGGGTTTGATCTCCTGTGAGAGGACTCAGATTTCGTCTGCTGAAGGTATAGGAAAGCCAGGGAAAATGATCAGAAATTGTTTTGGGAGCAGAGAGGAGAACCAACCCAGCAAGACAGAAGATGAGCAGACAGGGCTGGCCCATCCTGGGCAATGAAAAAATATTTTCCAAATGGTCTCCTCTACTTTTGGGACAGCTTCCAATAAAGGCTTTTTACTCTATGCTCCCATTAAAGAAAGATTTCCAGAAGGGGAGGCCCAAGTACTTGTTCTGTTTCAGGGGGGAGACGCACTGCCAAAGCCTTGGAAATCCCTCTTTAGTAACAGTGCTAGAGAAGGCAATATATGTTTTTCATCTTGATGTTAAAATATTTAACGCAGACTTACTGGCTTGCACATTTCTTTGTCAGTTTTGGCTTCCATTTCCCACACATGGTGACCATCTAAAAGACAAAAGAAAAAAGATATCTACTTCTGTCCTTTTTTCTTTTCCCAAGCCTAAAAAAGAAGGACTTTTCAAAAGATCTCTTTGATGGAAGGGGCATTGCATATATGAAAAACAGCTCTCAGAATACATATCCCAAGCTTTGCCCAACCATCTGAGTAACCCGCTGCAGAAGCCCATTTAGCATTCTCTTAGGAGCGTACCATAATCTACAGTACAGCGTACCGTGATGTGGGAAAGCCACTGGGATGTTGTTCTGTCACTAATATGAACAGTATGTGAAACTTTTCTGCAAGTTAGTTTCCCAAACATTTCAGCAAAAATACTGTTACCTGTAAGTTCTTTTGATCACTATCTATGCAGTCAGTCGTGTCCAACGTTAATATTAAACAAAACAAAAATATAACATTAAGAAAGCTCCTCAGCCATCCAGTATTTCATTTTATTATAATCCTAGTCTGGCTTGACATATTTTTGCTGCTTGGAACAAAGAGCAAGGCAATGCTGTTTGGAGATGTAGCTTCTATGCAACATCTAGGTCCTGAAGAGGTCCACCCTATAGTTTGCCATAGCTGTTTTGAGTGGTGTGTTGGGTACTCTTAATTCAATGCATTCATATTTTCAAGCAAAAATGAATTTAAGCCACAACTATCAGTTTCTACTGAGTACCTGCCTATTGGAATAAATTGGTTTCGTCTGGTCTCTTTTTCTGTGCTTGACACAGAAGTACTTGGTTATTTCCTTCTCCCTTGTGGCTTCAAGATGCAACGGAGAAATTTGAAACAAACAAACAAACAAACAAACATGTAGGGTTTCTACTCTGCAAGCCTAGAAAAAACAGACGTGTACGAAAGGCCACAAGCAGACTGCTGTCTGAGTTCAGCAGGAGGGACACATGCAGCTTAACGAGTCCCACCACTGTCAGATGTCACTGGACTCGGTAGAAAATCAGACTTTATGTTATCTCTTTTGTGTATTTATTGCAGCATCAGGACATACAAATGCAAATGTTAACTATTTTGAACTTCATCACGTAGATGTGCGCCTGCCTTAGAAAAGCAGCTCTCAGCAAGGTAAAAGAGTGAATGCACTTTCTCTTCTCTCTTCACTTTCATGGCCAGGATGGAGGTGACGCATTTAGAACTGTCTGATTTATTACAAATGTCTGTAAATAGTATTTTTGTGTACAGCTGTCCTACTGTGAAAGGAATGTTGCTGAGGAACTAGCACTGGCGATTGTTTTCGCATCCAAAACCAATTTTTTTTAACGTACGGAAAGAAGTGCAACGTGAAAGCTGCAACACAAATAGCACAGTGGATTTGGCAGGTATTTCTGTAGGAAACAATTAGCAGATCTACCCTTCGTTTCTTCCTACATTTTAAACCACGACACTGGAAAAGGAATCCCTTTAATCGGCACTGCCACGTTTGGGTTGGGAAGAGAAGGCTCAGCCAAACCATGCTCAAATCTCCTTAGCAAAGGCTTCAGGAGTGCCAGCACTGAAGCAGAGTTCTCTGGAAGACGGGTGATCACTTCACAATTTATCCAACAGATGCTTCCCCCAAGCTGTCAGTAAAAAAACCTGACCAATATTCCGCAAGCCATGACATACCTGTTGGCTGGGAGCGGGCTCCTCCACCTCCCTCTCCCTCCTACAGAGAGCCTGCAGCCCCTCACTTCCTCCCCATCCAGTTAATCAATCAGTTGGAAAGGTGACACAACACGGGCACTTATCACATATTCTGCAAAGGCTAGGAACTTAGGCTATGTAAGGGTTTTTGTGTTGTTGTTGTTTGTTGTTTTTTTCTTTTCTTAAACCTAAGGTGTCCAGACTAGTAGTTAATGTGTTCCATTTACCTTCGTCAATGTATTACATTACTTCAGTCTTCTTGCAGTGTTTAATTTCTGCTTTGAGAGACGAATGATCTGATTCAGGTTTCTGGTTTTTATTTCCTGCCAATACTTCAGTAAAATTCAAAATGACTCCAACTATCGCTAATCTTTCAATTACTTCATGCAGCAGTGCCTTTATGTGCTTTTGAAATTTTTATGATGACAAAGAGAGTTTGTTCAGAAATATTTTAAATGCTGTAAGCTAAACTATTAGGAAAATAAAAATCCAGAGCCGTGGTTTGTCTCTGGAAGCTAGTTAAGAACAATACCGTTTTTGCTCCAATAAATTCTCCTGAGACTGTGCAGATCATTGCTGCTTGACGACCGCAGGGAAGGTGAAAGAGAGAGAAGGAGTAGGGAATAGACAACTCATTAACAGCTAGTGACATTTCATTTAACGAAAACACACGGAGGAAAAACTGTTATGAAGCAGAGACTGAAAAAAAGGGAAAAAAAAAGACAATTCCTCATATTACGTCTGGTAAACCAAGAGGGAAATCTCAACGCCCACGGACTGGGATCAGCTCCAGGAGGGAAACCTTAGACCACTACGTCAACCTCTTACAGTAAACATGTTTTGCAGGTTTATATAGTTCATCTGAATTTTTTTTTTTTTTTAAAGAGAAATTAATAGTGGCTCTGGAACGGTTTGTGGGAGCTCAAAGCACCAGGAAAATCTGCCTCCACCAGAGAAAAGTGCGTTGCCTCCAGTGCCACATGTGCTGAGGACCCTCGGAGGCAGGCGGGATACCGTCTCCCATCAGTGTGCTTGAGGAGTGAGGACTGCTCAACCACAAAAGTTTCCATTGTACGCCTGCCACATCTGCAGCAGCCTGGTTCAGAGCCCAAGGCAACTCCCTCCTGGCTGCCGGCCAACCAAAGTACACCAGAGCAATTTATACCTTTCCAAAATGCAAATAATTCAAATTACAGACATAACACAAAGCTGAAGCAGACACATTTCAGGCATTCCCGTTAAAGTTTACTCTCTGGAATTACTGTACCCAAATGGGCAGTCGTTATATGGGGAAGGGGGAGGTAGAAGGAGGTAGGAGAGGAAGGAGAGGAGGAGGCAAGTAGGAAAGGAGAGAAGGGAGAAAAAGGCTTTTCCAAAGGTCTTATTTCATTCTCTCTCACTTTGCTATTTACTTTTACCAAGTAATAAGAAGTGTCTTCTCCAAACCAAATGTCTGGCTTTGTTTTGGTGTTTTAGGATTTATATTGCAATGTTTTCAACTGAAAGACGTCCCTTTGTGTAGCTAAAAAGTCAAGGTATTCTTTCGGGTTTGTTTGTTTGCTTGTTTGTTTAGGTTTTTTTCTTTGTTTGATTTACAGAAGGAAAGGAAAAACAAAGCAGCTGCACACAGAATCATGGTGAAAAAGCCCTGCTGACTAACCAGCAGAGAGCCCCTCTCCCATGATGCCAAAAGCAGCTGATTTGACAAAGCAAGACTCCAACAGGGACTCATGCTGTGGGCTTGAAGGAGCTCTGAACCCCTCTTCTTCTGAAGAGGCAGCACAAGGAGTGCAGCACATGAAGCCCCATCTCACAAGAGCTCTCTGACTGTGCCCACCTGACCCGGGTTTGGCACGGAGCTGTGCTTCATTCACAGGTGGCCATCAGCACTGTTGGCAGCTGAAGACATTGAGTTTTGTCAGAAAGCCTCGTGTTTAAAGACCCATCACTGCGCTGTGCTGGTATTTATAGCAGTCTCTGCTTTGGGTGTACTTCACCATGATTCATTTTTTTCAGCACTCAGAGCACCTGGGATTATGAATGATGAAATGCCGTGAACCTACCATGTTACTTGGGGTGGATTTGCAGCTCTGCAAAATACAAACATCCAATTTTGAAACGGAGCAGCTCAACGATGAATGGGTCTTTGTAGTCTGCTCTTATCAAGTGCCCACTCCAATGTTAAAGGAAACTGCGCAAAACTCCAGAAGTAAAAATACTCTAATTCATTAGGGAATTCCCTGCAGTATGAGTCACTGAACGGCTTCCCCACCACACCCAGCTAAAAGATTTCCACATAAAAATGCACTGTAGGAGCTTGTTTTAACACAGAAGCAGCATGAAAAAAGTAGTGTAAACTCACACATAAAACCTAGCAGACCGCAACATATGTACGAGGGCTGCTCTGAAAGTAATGCCTTCTATTTTATTATGTTGGCAGATCTTGGTGGTACGGTAGGAGCGACTGAACCTTCCCACCAATATTCTGTTATATGTTGCTGCTGTGTGACAGATGGCAGCATGGGGGCAGTCTGACAAAATGCGCATGGAGAGAAGATGTGTCATTGAATTCCTCCCTGCGGAAAAAAAATGGCAGCCACTGATATTTATCAGTGCTTGCTGAATGCTTATGGGGATCAAACCCATAAGTGGATGTGAGCACAGTGAGGTGATGGGTGGTGCTTTTCAGCAGTGGTGACAGCACCCTGACAGACAACCCATGTTCCGGATGGCCATGCACAGCTGTCACACCATGAAAAGAAGTGTCTCAATCTGCGTGAATCATCAAATCACAGAATGACCTGGGTTGAAAAGGACCTCAAAGATCATCTAGTTTCAACCCCCCTGCTATAAGCAGGGTCACCAACCACCAGACCAGGCTGACCAGAGCCACCAACTGTGTGCAGAACTGAATATTGACTTCTCTGTGTTGCAAACAATGGTGTCAGTGCTGGAATATCTCAAAGTTTGCAAATGCTCACACAGGAACAGAAAGAACAGCGTATGCGAGTTTGTCAGGAACTACTGAACCAGTACGAGGCTGAAAGTGACAGCTTCCTGGATCACATCGTTACTGGTGATGAGATGTGGTGTCTCCAGTATGAGTTGGAGTCAAAACATCAGTCCATGGAGTGGTGACATGTGAATTCCCCATGGAAGAAGAAGTCCAAGCCATCAGCAGGTGAAGTGATGTGCACTGTCTTTTGGAAAGGGGCTCTGACTGCTACATCACGACAGTGACTAAGCTGAAGGCTCAAATTTCCATAATCCTTCCAGAGAAGACGACAACCTTTCTCATGCAACATAACACCAGGCTCCATACCAGTCTGAAGACCATGGAGCACACTGCTGGACTGACCTACCACACCCACCATATAATCCAGCTTTGGAACCTTTTGACTTCCACCTGCTTCGACTCCCATCTGACTTCCATCAGATGGACTGTGTGGGCATTTTTCAAGCAGCAGACACCATCACAGCAGCTGTGAAACAGTGGGTCACCTCTGCTGGCACAGATTTTTACAAGTGTGCCGTGCAGGCTCTTGTTCATCACTGGCAAAAATGCATAGCTAGTGGTGGTGATTAA
The DNA here is from genome assembly GCA_037305975.1 of Chrysolophus pictus. Taxonomy (NCBI): domain Eukaryota; kingdom Metazoa; phylum Chordata; class Aves; order Galliformes; family Phasianidae; genus Chrysolophus; species Chrysolophus pictus. Next base: position 4,578,606 of record CM074577.1, read on the forward strand.
GTTGAAAAACAATGTTTTGTAGGTGAAAATCTGCTCTATCAAATAGCGTAACTGTGCTCCTTGTTGTAGTTTCCGTGGAAATAAATAGGAGGCATTACTTTCAGAGCAATCTACAATACATAGGTTCTTCACAAAACAGCCACACTGTCAAACAGCTGTAAAGACTTTCCAAAGAAATCTTGTACTGTCTTCTACTTCTCCTCACTGCCCATCAGGAAGGCTGGGTTTCCAAGGGTTTACAAAACTGATTTACCTTCTTTTCTCCAGGGAACTATAAGAATAGTGCCAAAGGTTTGCAAGCTCACAATAGTCAAGTCGCCAGTGTAACTTTCATTACAGGCTGAGAGATGACAGAAAGGGAAAACAATACACAAAACCGAAACAAAACTCCAAGCCCTGAAACCTGGGAGCATATCTGGCAACTAATTATACCTTGGATCAATGAAATGGGCATAAAGGGAGAGTTCTGATGTAATTAAGCTATCTTACTTTATTACAGTGGGTTAAAACAGTCTATACCCTTTAGCAGCACTGTGTTCATTTGAGATACAAGAAGAGTAGGCATCACCTGGGATTTCACTGCCTATACACAGTGTACATTTTATATTCTTTCAGCCTCAAGCTCAACAGTTTGATTGCACTGGCTGGACTGTAAATCTGTATTTACATTCATATACTGCAAGTAAGACAGTGAAACTAACTCTATACTCCCAAAGGAATCCACTCCTTGATTAATGTGCTGTGAGACTACCCTAAACAATAGTGCCTATATTACATACCAGATTACTTTAACATGTTCAGAACAGGTAGGACACAGATGCAATGGAAAATGCTCTGCAAAGTCTGTCTACCTTTGTATTCAACTACATTAGCACATATTCAGCTCCTTTAGCACTGAAGGATGTGTAAAGTTTTAATTTGCTTGCCAACCCCTTTTTCCCTCAGATGTACACTCCTGGCTCTGAGACTACTGATCCGTGAATATGTCCAGAAGGAAAGGATGGGCCTCCAGTGAGAAAACAGGATGAAAACTAAGGTGAAGTCCTGTCATTCAGAGTCATTCAGCTTTGTGCTAAGATGCAATCAACTTCCATGCATGAGGCAGGTTAGGCCAGGTCTGCACTTGGGCTGAGGATTAGAGGCAAAGGCAGCCACTCTGATTTTCATGTATTTAATTTCCTTCTTCCTTGCCAGGAATATCCCAGTTACTTTTCTTACCACTCCTCTCAGCCTACTGTCTCACTACAGACATTGATCCCATAGTTTGGTTCCCTATCCAGAACCAGTCTGTGCAGCAAGGCTCATGCAGAACTTGCCTAATTGTAAAGCTGCTGTATATGTTTGTGTCCCCTTATAAGCATTTGCAGCATATGGATTTTGTGCATTCCTTCAGCTATACGTTTTTCCAGTCTTGAACTTATACATAAATATTATGTATACTTATGTGAGTCTGTCATGCATGTGATGTTTTAAGTTCCTTTTGCTCTCTTTTCTACACTACGGTTTAACTGCAATTTACATGACAATAGGAGTGTCATGCAGCGACCTCGCAATAAAAACGCAGTACAAATTGTACCTTACAGTGCATTGGTATCTGTGCCATAATAAACTTCCTATCTATCTGGTTCCCATCTGTCCCCCCAGAAGTTGAGGGAATCACTTTGCCTAAATAGCACACTTTTAGCTGCTTTTGCCACAGTATGTCTAACAGACTTAATTATTCTAAGTTCAAGTGTTTTGAAAACAAGAGTAATTTTAGTCCAGGTAATTAAAAGGAGGCACTGTGCTGAAAACAGACTGATTAAGGCTCATTTTGAGCCAAAACCATCTGAAATGACCCGCCAGATCCTATTTTCAGCAGAATGGAGACTGGTTACACAGTGCTCTCTGGCACCTCCCTCTATTTAAACTGATCTTGGTCTGAGGGTTTTATTTAAAAACTCTCACTAATTTCAGGTTTAATACACTCAACTTATGAGTAAAACTGCTGCTTGACATGCCTACAAAATTTCTCTAGAGCAAGCACAGAGAACCAAGCCCACCCACCCATCATCAGTCCTGCATTCTATCTTTGGTTACAGTTCTCTTATCTCCTTGTCTTCAGAATTATACTTTCCTCTGGTAACCTCTAGCAGTCAGAACTTGGGTCTCTGCAGCTAAAAGTAAGTAGAATAATCCTGGCTCATTTTCTTCAGTTTCATCTTCTGTCTTGTATTTTCTCACAGACTTTCAGAGTAAAAAACCTCACAGCCAGTTTCAACCAAATTCTTAATTTTCTCTCCAAGAACAACTATTTTTTTCTGCCTCTTCTATGTTAGACACCAACACCACCACTTGTACTGTAGCTCTCAGGCCTGTAATACTTGAAGCTACCTTCCACTACTAAGTTCTTCTCATCTTGTAGACAAAATTTTGGTCCAAATGTTTTCAATTCTTCCCTCTTGTTTGTTTTTAAGACACATGCTCTACATTTTATCTGTGTGGCCACAACTTCTCATTTTCCATAGACACCCCATTATGGCAACTTGTCATGATTTTGTTAGCAGAGTTCAAACAGTACACTTCTGAATGGCATTTTGATTTTTCTATCTCACTGTCTCCATTATATCCCTTACCTGGTTTCTCCTGTTCAAAAAGACTAGGCTCAATCACAGAGGTGTAATAACTGTGGAGAATTTGTGTTGCTGTAATGTGATGACGGGACAAGGTGTAGAGTATCCAGTTTTGTTGTTGTGATGATATTACGTGTGAATCTATGATTCTGTTATTTAATATACATAATAATCCCTGATTATCTGCCTTGATATCAACTTTCCTGCAACAAGGCACACTTTGGAAATGTCTTAGCACTATTCCTCTCTAAATATCATTGTACTTCCTTCCACATTGCTCTTGAAGGTGTAATCTTATTCCTTCAGCAGATCTAAAAGAACTATTAGCTATTCGTCTTCCACTTCTCTTCTCTTTTCTTCCTGTAATGTCTACTTCAGACATGAACCAACTCTTAATGACCAGTCAGGGAATTAACAGGAGAGAATGAATTGTGCTTTAGCAGAAGATGCAGACAATCAGTGTTGGCAGTGGAGCACTACAGGGTTGACCCCTGTGGAAAAGGCCAGCGGTTGCCACACGTGGAAACAGCCAATTCAAGCTTGGCTCTGCAGGGGACCCACTGTTGGCCAAAGCTGAGCCAAACAGTGATGCTGATGAAAGGGTAAAAAGGACTGTGCAGCCACTTTGAGGAGCAAGAAAAATGCAAAAGAAACAATCCTACAGAGAACAGGTCCAGAAAAGGAGGGGGAAGAAGTGCTCCCAGTGCCAGATCAGAGATTTCCCTGCTGTCCATGGAGAATACCACGCTGAAGCAGCTTGCCCTATTGCAGCCCATGGAGAATGATGGCAGAGCAGATGCTCACAACACAGGCTATGGATTTGCCCTGAAGGAAGCTGCAAGGCCAAGGAGAGCTCGTGCAGACACACGCTCCTGGCAAGAACTTCAGCCTGTAAAAGGAGGTGCCCAGGCTGGAGCAGTCTTTTCTTGAGAGACTGTACCCTGCAGAAAGGAACCATCTTGAAGAACTGCAGTTCATGACAAATGCTGGAGCAGTTCATGAAAGACTGTATTCTGTGAGAGGGACCCTATGCTGGAGGAAAGGGAAGTGTAAGGAGGAAGGAGCAGAAGAGATGAAGTATTATGTCTTGACAGCAACTCTCATTCCACATCCCTCTGAGCTGCTTAGGTGGGAAAGAGGTAGAAGAGCCAGCAGAGAAGTTGAGTATGGGTGATTTCCCTGTCTTTATCTTGACCAATGATGTTTGTTGTCTTGTTTTCTCCCAATCCTGCCTGAGGAGGAGTGAGGGAGCAGCACAGTGGGAGCCTGGCAGCCAGCCAAGGTGAACACCCCTTTTCTCTCCTATCTTTGGGCACTGATTGCTTCATTAGACTGTGGACTTTATGGATAAGGAATTCCTGTATATTGGGAGGGTATTGCTGGAACAGTAATAACTAGCTGAAATCTTGTGCTAGTTATAAATGGACATAGACAAAGCTTTGATTGAACAGATGCAGCTGCTTGAAGCCACTCAGTTTGGCAACGACATGAAAGAATAAACTTCAAGCATCCATAGTTTCTGTAATAATTGAAAATTCACAGAACTGCTCAGACAAATTACTATGAACTAGAGACTGGACACTTATTCCTTGTTTCTCTCTTGTGCACAGTAAGTATCCCTGATTGATTCATCTTGTTCTTAACTGCAAGAGCAACTCCCAGGATGAGGCTTGCTGCTGCTGATACCATCTCATGCATATGGCTGCTGTCCCACTCTATCTTTGCCATTCCCTATACTAAACAGCCAGGAAAAACTGAAACGTGCTGACATTTCCTACAAGCCACATCATGGCGTCTGCGTGCGCGTGAAAGGGTTCCACCATCAAATGACTGTGCCATTTGATGATACTACTCGCTCAAGGATATCTGTTTCTGAGCAACGGCCAGAAACCCCTTCAGCTATCAGTACATCTCCAGGAAGCAGGTTCAAGTGACCTTCACATGAACTCCATGCTTCCAACTTGTATGCCTTTGAAATTTCCAGTTTATCTAGTTTCCAGAATTTTTAACCTCGCTGCACATGAGTCAGAGCATAACTGCACACTGCCAAGTGGAACATGTGTCCCGAACTTGGAAAAACAGATAGATAGAGACCAAATTATGTATTATCTGTCCATCTGACTAGAGGGGAAAGGGAGTTTTGTCACTTGCTTATTTATTATGTGAGCTACAATATGATTACCAGTGGGAAACTTGACCCCTTTTTGGCCAGTTGCCCCCTAAACTGTGACTGCTACTGGCAATGGAAAGAGCAATGGAAAGATTGCTGAGAATGTAAGATCTTTTACCAAATGGAATTCTGCCAAGACTCAGGTCACCCGTCTCCCCATCACATCACATCACGTCAAAACAGACTCCAAGCCCTGAGCTCCAGAGTACAGCTGAGTCAAACCCCAAAGCCCACATGCTTCCCCAACGCATCCGTTCCATCCACATGCTACTCAAGTGTTTTGGAACATACAATTTTCCAGAACTTTCTGTAAGTTCTCTGGAACTTAAAATACTGCACTTGAGTGTCTCCTATGCAATGAAGTAACTTCTTCTCCCACAGTGTACACGAACTAGAACTGAATTTCTCCGCATCCTTCCGAGACTTCGAACTGAAATTTGCACCTTAAAGCAGCAACTGATTGATTACAATCTCTGCTACAGATGGTGAAAATTGAGAGAAACAAAAAACCTGTGACATGCTTCAGTGGACGCTTAAATTCATCCAGCTTTCTTCTTTTCCATATTGCATTTTCTCTGTGCAAACATCTGGCTGACCAAACTTGACCACTCTTTCAACATAAAGGAAACTTCAGGTTTTCCTATTTGAAATAGTTACAGAAAAGAGAGATTTTCTTTGGCATATACACCAAAAACTTGGTGATCTCACCAGCTATCTCTCATCTGCTCCAGCATAACTATTATCATGCTACATCAGTGTCTTAATGATGTAAGAGCACAACCTGTTCCAGCAGTAAAGACGAACAGTTTTGACAGAAAAATTCATTTAACATAATAAAAATGACACTACAATGAACAGTTTGAAGCTAAATCTGAAAAACTGTTTAACTCTTTGAAAATGCCCGTAAACAGGAGAAAATAATTGGAGGAAATACTGCTTAGGTGGTGTTTACTTCTCCATCTTCCATGAACTTGAGTTTCAAATGCTTCAGGCACAATAGCTGGGGATATTATGTAATTAGGTTACAGGTGCTAGGATCACTGCTGATTTGAAGGCAGAATAATCAGCAACATGTTCAAAGCCACAGAAGTCCATAAGCCTGGAGTTACTAAGAGATGCAGTGCTACAAATAGTGAACTCTATTATGCCCACTAAAGAGAGTGATGCGTCTTCAGGCTTGCATACATACAGGACAAAAAGGCTGTCAAATTTAACAGCACAGAATCAGAATTTCAAAGGCAGTGTTATCTGAAAATCTAATCCTGTGATGAAGCTGGGTGTTACATTTCTGCCTTTCTGTTCTTTAAAACTCTTGCCTTGAGCTCTGGTCACGAAGCACAAAACCAAATAAGTGAGTTTGGTGCTCCGACTTAAAGAGTGGAAACTCAATTGAATGATAACGAGTAATAATACACCAAATATCCAGTTCTTCCTATATATCAAAACTTGCTAATAATGAGGATTTCAGTCATTTTAACCTGATCTCTGAAGTATGTCTCGACTTGGACAAATCAAGGAAGTCCAGAAATACTTGAGCTAGCTCTAGTGCCAAAAGTATTCTAGCTACAGGAGCAAGGAGAGATTTTTGGCCTAACTGGATAAATTAACTCCTTCAGATCATAGCGCAGGACTTTCCAAATCCCAAAACACCTTGTACAACTCCACAGTATCCTAGAAGGAAGGACATGGGTATGTGCCAAGAAGATACACCTCTATCTTCACTGTGCTTTGGTGCTTGCGATACTACTTGGCTTGTGTGTCTCATTAGTAAATTTTTGTTTGTCAATTACAAGAAACATTTTTGTGAACTGAGTTACAGAGAGACTTAAACATCACTAATCATACTCTGATACACAAGGAGACAGAAGTCTGGTTGTTTCTGTTAGGTTCTTTGTGCTTTTTTATGTTCTCATAAAGGTAACTCTTGTTACCTTTCAAAAATAGCTTGGCAGATAGATAATGTTTGTAGATGTTGTTGTAAGAGAAAACAAAAAAAAGAAGGTAACTGCCAGATATACAGTCTTTAAAAACTCTTCAAACATCTCTGCATTTTCTTAACTTCCCTGAAGGTTTTTGTTGCCTGCTATATTCACACAACCTAGAAACTACATAAAAATATTAACAAATGTAAGTCAATAAATCATTGTCTTTTAATATAGATCCAGATCACAGTCTAAGCTTTTCCAGATGAGTGCGTTAGGAAGAAAGCATTTTGTTGCTCTTAGTCAAACGCCTCCTCGCAGAGCTAACATCAACTTCATTTCATCCACTTTCATAACCAAAATGCACAGCTTGCCTCCACCGTGAACACCAGCACACAGCATCAAGTGTCCTTGCTTCTAGGATGCTGCAGACACCTATATTCGTATTTCAGAAAGTACTGATGCTTCTGATGAAAACAGATTTCAGCGGTGTCCTAAATCTAGCACCCAACAAGCGTGACACACAGACTCACAAGACACCTAAAAATCAGGAAGAGAAACCCATGACTATAAGGACAGAAACTGAAAGAAGGTAATTATTAGTGTAATATGCAAGAGAGAAGTATATTGTGAGATCCTTCTGTCCAAGTAAATGCTGAATTTAAAAGAGTAAATTTCTCAAAGTTCATTCAGCATTTACATCTTAACTATCCCTGAGTCTCTTGGACGGTCGCTTTATGCCATCGATCATCACTGGAAAACGTGGTCTGATATGCAAGCAATAAAACACTGAACAAAATCCTGAGAAATAAAGTCTCGTTTCAACACATAAGAATTTTTTTTCTGGTCCTGCAGCAAGTTTGAGCTAACTTCAGTCTACTTCTGAAAAGACCCATTGTTTATCTGAAGGGGTGCCTTCTGCCTCAGCACCAAGCTGTATCACAAGGGGTTCTTCCAGATGGGGTCCTCACAGCCCTGCTTTCACAGTCCTTTCAGCAAACCTTCACCCTGCAGCTGACTAGTCCCTCCTCTGTGCTGCACTGCTGCAAAGAATCTTTTGCTCCGGTTCATGCACTCCTTGGCTGAAAAGAAGCCAGTTAAGGGTTAAGCTGAAAATACCATGTCCTGCCTCCCCGGCTCAAAGATTGATTTGATCATTCTTCAGGGATTCCCTCTTGTATGAGTCACAGTTAAGACAGACTCCCTACGCAAGGAGGCCGGGATAATGCCATTCCTCCAGAGATTACAACAGCTGAGGGCTAGCCCTGAAGACGGAGAGCTTGGGACTCATGCTTGGAAAAACATTCAGCATACCACAATGCACTCAGCAGACTTAAAGAAATTATTCAGACAGAAGGAAAAAAACCACAGAAGCCAAACACAACGTGTTCTCAAACTCTCTGCGTTAACCAATTAAGTATGCAGACTAGCATAAATTAGACAAGCACACAGAGGCTGCCTCCTGGCTTGGGGACTCTGCCTGAATAAAGACTGAAAACATGAACTCATGTAGCATAGTGTTTAAATTTCAAATAAAGGATATTTTCCCTTTATAGAGTGCAATTATTCCTGTGATCTGTTACTTTGTAATAGCTGTATTTGGCTGTTACTCACTAGGAACGTGATTAACATTTTGAATTCAAAAACAAAAACAGCAACAGTGGCAAAACTAATGAATGTCTCCAGCTAATCACAAAAGTTCATAACTAACTTTCTAAGAGAAGGAGAAACTATGCTGGTGTTCCTTCTCTTGACCTACTTATATATACATGCAATAGCTGAGAGGGAAAGACTGCTTGCTGATTTTCAGAAGTAAAGGCTGGGAATGCATTTTCATTTCATATTATACACAATGACCTTGCTCAAAAATGAGCTGGAACAATCTGTCACTAAGACAATGATGCACTACACTTGTTTGTTTTAAATGCATCAAGCTGTGTTACGCAAAGTAGCACACAACTCAGAGTCCATAGAAATTGCCCTGGATTTGCTGGCAAAAATCTTTTTTGTGAGCCATTCCTAGTGACACAATTGCTTTACAAATCAGCAGCTGGGCAGCTGAGAGATTAATGCAGGCTAGGTGTTCCAGGAGATGCTTTTAAACTATAAAGGCTCATCTCCATAGCGTCTTCCCATGTGGCAGTACTGCCTTGCAGTCGCACCAAATCTCCTGTGATAGCACTAAAATGAAGCAGGCAGTCTCAAATCACATCTTTTACTACTGACTTAATCATACTGATTACTCTTCAATGGCAACAGCTCACTGACTGACTCCCAGAGCGTTTCCATCCACTCTGCACCCAGGAGTCAGAGAGCAGTGGGACCTCTGGTGATGTCTTCATGTAGAGGAGACACTCCTACACGGGTCCATCCTACCAATCCATACACCCAAGCAAGGTTTTCCAGAGTGACAGGCCTTTAGACCATTTAATTCCTCACCAGCAGACTCAGTGTGCAACTATAGACTCCTTCATTTCTCATGATTTTTCAAAAACGTTGCATATATAATTTTTTCTTGATCTCCATGCTGTTTGTGTATGCTGCCTTTGCGCAGCCTCCAATCCCTTTTGCTTGAGGGAGGTATCTGTCTGGCTAGACAGAGCAAGGCTGGCCTTGTTTTGTACTTTTGTAATTTAAGTCAAATAGTGAGCATCTTGCTTTGTCCAAATCCACACTGTGGTACCTGCTAGTGAGCAAGGAGCATCCCCATTCTAGTTCTTTGGTACAGGATAGCTCAGAAATTTTTCTCAGTCAGTAAAGGATGAGGACAAAGGATGAGGATGAGAAAACAAATAGGAAAGAAAGCACAGTTTAACACGTTTTCCTTTCTGTCATGAGAAATATCCAGGACTTAGCTCCTGAAATGTCACACTAACCCAGTTCTGTGCAGGGAATGAAGTTTAAATACAAAGTACACAGAGCCACTCTTCTATCTCATTCCTCCATACTCAGATTTTCATGCTGCAATATTGCCCTTTTTTTTTTTTTTTTTTTTTAAATTTAAACTTTCTGAAGAAGCCAAAAGGGCATCCTGCTCACCCCCTGAGTGCAGTGCAGCACCTGGGACTGCAGGAAGGGCTTAGGATTGCTCTGCTTCAGCCTTATGCTTACTTTTGGTGACTTAAAGCACGATGGGAACCTTCAGGAAAGCCCCACACTTGTCCCCTGGGAGCCTGCAGGTGCTATGGGGGGGGAAGGGGGGGGGAGAGAAGGTCTGTGTCTCCTCAGCTCTCTCCCCACCGGGGCTCCCCTTCCTACTGCTCTGCTGACACCAGCAGGGTTGGCCTGAGGAGCGCCCAAGATGCTTGAAAGTGCAGGGGGGGGGGGTTCAGCCGGCAGCTGAGGAATCCATGGCTTGAGCCAGTGCCACGGAAACCCTTTCCAAAACAAGACTCCAAGCTATCCTTAACTATCTCATTTCAGAGCCTGACTTTGACTCACAGCCCTGCTCCCACTCCACCACGCAGACATTACAAGGAATGCCACTGCGGGCCTCCAGTGCTCTTCCACTGCTGCACTGCTGCAGAAACAGCCTCACTGCTGCCTGCCTGTGTCTACAGCTGCTGCAGCACGAGGTCTCAACACAGACTTCTCTCACAGCTTAACCCAGAAATGTGGAAAACATACTATGCACGGAGGAAAATGTGATTATGGGGATGATGCTATCACCATTTGGCCAGGATTTTGTAACAGGAGGAAGAAGGCAGACACGAGTCTAAATTGAAAAGACATACCTGGTGCTTTCTCCAAAAAGATGACTTTCGAGTCTTGCAGAAAGTTATGGCCGGTCAGAATCATTTTTTTCCCTCCAGTAACAGGAAAGCTGTCAGTACTTTGCTTCTCCACAAGAGGCAGTTCTTGGGCAGATCTCTGAGCTGGAGAGGTATATTAAAAAAAAAAAAAAAAAAGCAACCACAAACACAAAACATAAATAAATATTACATTCGTAAGGGACCTAATGCTTGCAATCCTTACTACCATAAGATAAGCTGAGTTTGATATAAAAACATGGAACAGTCAGAAGATTTGTAGGAAACACGGTTTCTGAGCGCTTTTGTCACGAACAATACTCTTATCAAATACAGTGGCACAGATTCAAAAAGCTCACAAAAAAACCCCAAGATGTTTAAGTTTAAAACTCAGCTTGATCCGTACTGTGCCAAAAAAAGTATTTTTAGAGAAATTTGTTTCTTTAGAGTAACTCCTCCGAGAGACAAAATAATACTTCCTCGCATATATGCCACGCGTTTACAAGGCATACATGAGAACAAGACCATCCACATCCACACTGCATTTCTGCCACTACAACCACAGTTGCAAACTGACTTTTATCAGTAGCTACGAGCCTCACGATCCAGCAGAAGTTCACGGTTTAGAAAGCATATTTCCACCAACACCTGAGTGCCCAAGCACACGTGGATTCATGCAAACAGAAACTCGTATTCTTGTGGCAAATATTTTATCATCTGAACTGCGACATGGAGTGAGCATGGCTGAACTTCAAGGGATGATGTGACATTTTATCCAGATTACATGGTTACTCCTGGTGTCACATGCACTAAGAGATGCATGAAGTTTTTGGCACCAGCTTATTCCACATTCTGCACTGGAAATAACACTAGCACTCTTTTTTCCCTCCTGTTTTCCATTCCTTTGAGGAGGCATGTACCACGCTTTTGCTCATTACACGGTACTTAAAATTGCAAGTCACGGATACAAATCCAAGTGGCTTTGTATTTAGTGGCCTCTTGAACTTGGCGCATTGGATGGACTGTTCAGGATGCATTCAAACTGTGGCCTTATCGTGCTACATAGCAACTGAAAATGTCTCATCAGCTACAGCAAGGAGCAGGATAAAACCATGGCTCCTTTTTTTTTCTTCTTTCTTTTTTTCTTGATGTTTATTAACCTAGAGCATTTTCAAAAAAGAAACGGGGGAAATTATTCATCTCACACATATGGCTTTATGTCAGTCTACCTGTTATAGGTATGGAGGCTCTGCTACTCTTCATAATAACACCGGGATATCTTAATATAACTTCCTTCCCACCACCAGTTTGTTTATTTAAATGAATGACTATGAAGGAAGAAGGCTATAACTATTGATATAACAGCACTGCTCTTTCCTACAAAGCTTGCTTCTTTTGTAGACTCAGACTACCAGAATGGCAGCAGTGCTGCCCTGCAAAAAAGGATGTAGTACTATCACTGGTCTTAAAGTCTGTCACTGATAACACTGCTTTTGCAAGAGGAATGCAGGGATGCTCTTTTCTGGAGCTTTGCTATTAACAATCCCTAGAAAAATACCAATGCCAAGCAACTTGAGCCAGGGTGTCACCTCTAGTATATTGCTAGCCCTTCATCAAAGTATTCAGGTCCTGTTTGCTGATTTCTGCTTTATGCTGGGGAGAGAGAGTGACTAGGACACGATAAGTGCTTTCCAAAACCCTTACAGTTGTCACCTGTATGACAGGAAGTCACCAAAAAAACCCAAGTCTTGCCAATTTCAGGCCTACTGTTAGCTTAGCAGTACTCTGTTTTTGTTCTAAGTGCGTTCTTCCCTATAAAGAGATAAAGGCACAAAGCTACACTTTTTTTTCTACAGCAAAGGCATTTTGTCATCAATACAAACCATGCATTTTTGCAAAACAGAGCAAGGTTCACTGGCTAGACAGGTACAGCAGAAGTGTTTAGCATGTTGATGGACAAACGCTGCATGTTCAGTCACACAAGAGCTAGCAAGAAAAAGACATCTGTTGCTACTTACAGCACTCGATAGGGTTGGAGGCTACTTGCAAAGAGAGGGTCCTCCCGTTGGACTGTGGGATGTGAACTCGGAAGACCAGTCGCACACGTGTGTTCTTCCGCCCAATGTCTGTTTCTCCCTTCCGCAGCTCAATGTCAGAGTTTCTGAGCTTTAATATTCCAGCACAGTCAATGCTACCCAAAAGGGAACACAGAGTAATTCAATTCATTTCAAGCAGACTTCAGAAGGGCACAAGAGTGCAGTTTCTTCCCCCTCTCCTGTACATCTTCTGTGTCACACACAGCCTCACAACCAAGCTAAACATGTAACCAAGCAGACTTTATCCACAAGTAGCTCAATTCAGGCTATTGGTAGTAACACACAGCAGCTGAAGTTGAGCACACAAACCTAGGATGTTACTTCGGTTGCCAGAGGGAGAGAACGTAAAAGATCCTCCCACCCCAACACATCGTGAAAGGATGGAGCTTACAGACCAGCTGAAGTGCAAAGAAATGGACTAAAGGAGTCCAGAGGACAGGACATTACTGCACACTGTGTCACTAACTTAGAATGCAGGGATACTAACAATTTCACATGTTATGGCTAATTCGGATAAAAATATTCCATGATTTTTATTCTAGAGCAAAGTCTTGACAACACTCATTACTGAGCACAGTTCTCACAAAGTCAGTCCCACTGTCAGTGTGCTTCTATTTGAGCAAATTTGTAAGAGTTGTAAGCTGAGCACTGAGCTGAAGCTTTGCAAGAAAAAAATAAACTCAAGGTTTCCCCTCTACATTAGGGAAAAATGTGCTGTTTGTCAGAAAGAACTCCTGCTATTTCTGACCTCTCTCACTCCTATTTTTCAATTTTGGTTTTCTTGTGAATGAGTCAGAATTTCTGTCAAAGCAAATTCCGACAGAGAAAGTTCACAGAACAAAAGATAAATAAACATACATGCTCAAAAACCCACTGCAAAAATACCTCTGCTTTGGTTAAGACTACAAAGTCTGCACTGCAGTTTATTCTGGGTACTGGTCTCTGGCATGCATTTTATTATACTAAATACATGTAGTTTAATTTTATTTTGAATTAAAGAGTTTAATTCCTCCTCCAGACCTTTGAAGCTTAGTTCTGAAGCAAACTGTAAACAAAAACTATGGCAGCCTGGTTTTGACCTGCATTTTTTTTTGAAGTATAGATTTCAGAGTAACAAAAATACCTTTGCTGGTAGGATCAAAGAAGCTAATGAACATATTAATGTTTCTTAACAAAGCATATTAGCAGAGGAAGTCATAAGAATTAAGAAATATTTGTACGTATGTCAAAATTTTATGCGATAATCCATGACAGAAAAGAAATGATGTGCATCTCACTATTGCCCTCTTTCATAGCAAGAGTTGTAAAACAAGACCAAAAAACCTCAACAATTGGTTCAGACTCTGTAAGGTACAGAGGAGCATAAATCAGGCTTGTAAAGTCATAGATATTAGCATTTGAAATCGATGGGAGCAATTATATTTGCAAAGTTAAAATATGCAGATAAGCTCCATTGCTTCATTATATGAAAGCCAAATACACAAAGTATTTGTGAGAAAAGTCCTTGGCTCTAAATTCCAGTTCATTGTTAGCCTACATGAGGTTTTAGAGCATTGACATACAAGGCTTATATAAGCCAAAGCATTGTTTGCGGTTCTTGGGAGAACTCTACTATGATCTGGCATATGTGTCATGAAAATACACAGTTTGGCTCCAGAACTGTGTGACTACCTTTATTCTACAGGGAAAGATGATAGAAACAGTATTAACGTTTCCATATGGCAAAAAGTATCATTCAAACTGGATAAAAGAAGGACCAAGAAATATTTTCTGTGTTACAAAATGGTGACATTTCAATAACCTCAATGGAATTGTGCCAGCTTCCAACGATAGAGAATGGTGCCACTAATTTTGCATTCTCGTCACGACTTAACACAATGAAGTGACAGAGGTCCTCAGATCTTGAGTGATGATCCTAATCCCAGCTGGCAATGCAGTTAGCCACATTCTAGTTCTTCTATTTACATGATGCACTCCAGCACATGTTGCGCACAACACTGCAAACCAGCTTCTAATAACTGCTACATACAGAAGGGCTTCAAGTGTCTGATACCTTTTTTCACTTCATTAAGGTGCAGAAAACAGTGTATGAATAACCAGGAGTAAAATCACAGTTTTTGAAAGCTCCCTGGGATTCCCCTTGGTCTTTGTTGTGGTGGGGCCTGCTTTCTTTTTGTCTGTTTATTTACCTGTCCTTTCTGTCTCCCTATAACTACCCACAAAGATGCACACATCCATGTGTACGTATATGTACACATGCACATTAATACATCAGTAGATGCACATACAAATTCCTCCCAAGGCAGGTGATTTGGAGAAGGGTTAGCATCATTGAATGAGGGTTGAAGAAGGGAGTGGATTAAATCATACTGAGGGTCTTGCTTATGTCACATACACAGCTTCATATTGGATGCCTTATACACAATCCTGTAATGAAATTTACCATTAACACTCAGATTCCTATTAATTCAGAAGTTCTAAGGTGTGGGTGCTTTCTTTCCTGCATGGAAAAACTCATTCCAGTTTAGTAACTGCATTCTGTAAGTTTTAACTCCTTTCCTAAAAATTCTGCTTCTAAACAAATGCCATTGGAAAATGTGGATTTTTATTACATAAGAACTAAGAATGGTTTTGTTTGTCATGAAAAAGGCTAGGTTACTTGGAAATGTTCTCTAGAAGAGGTTCCTTTGACATCCAAAGATAAATTTTAATAGGCCCTGTTCCTTGTGCTAGCACATACAGGAGTAAGAGGTGTCATATTTAGAAACTAAATGCAGGAGCTGAGGTAGGAGATATTTAGAGCTTGGTAACCGAGACACTTATTTTAAATGGCAAATAAGCACATTGGCTGAAACTCTAGATTGAAAGCAATCAGTTGTCATAAATATTTGCAAAGTTCATTTTGTTGTTAAGCTGATGAGAGGCAGTTCGTGCTAGTGAAGTTGTGAAAACTTACTACTACTGAGCGGAGTTAAAAAAAAAAAAAGGACAGAATAAGGAAAATAGTATACAAGGAAAAAAAAAACAAATGACAAATCAGAAGAAATGAAGCAGGAAGACCAAGAGAAAACTGCTAAACAGTCAGGCATAGTGTCTGGGTCTTACGTTGCTCTCATGTTGTTCTCTGGAAGAAGTGGGATTTCCAAGACTTTGGTGTTGGAAAGTATTGTTTCGTGGCTGGTGGTGGAAACAGTCTTCCCAGTGATTCGATGAACCTGGTAGAAAGCATGGGGTCGCAGCAGGCGGTCGTCTGCAGTCCCAATGAACAGCTGTAGCGTCAGGGGCTCGCTTTCTAAGTAACCATGGAGCTGGCAAGAGAACAGAAAACGCCCACTGAGCACCACAGACATAAATGCTAGGAATCAATTAAATTTTTATAAGCAGGAGAGCCTAATTCAAGGAAAGAACTTGTGACAGGTGCTATGTGTTAAGTTTCCCCCTTCAATTTTGCCTGTAACGTAATATTGGTACAATAAAAAGGTGCACTCAGAAAATGTCTCATTATCCCGGAGGACCTGAGGCATTTTAGATGAGGTGAACTTTTGTGCACTCTTGCTATGTCCACAGAAATCTTTGCATAAATTCTGTTGCAGAGTTTGGCAAAAACAAACAAACAAACACAAAACAACGCAGTCAATGTTCATCTGCAGTACTGAGGGTAGCAATGCCAAAGGGGTTTGCATGTGGAAAAGAGCATAGATGATCCACCCCTAAGCTTCCTGGGTTGTTCCACGTGTGGAGGATGTGCAGGACACTTCCTCTCACTGATTTTTATGCCAATAAAAAACTGGGACAGAATGAAGACAGATCACGTATGCACAACTCGATGCTCACCATGTGTGCAAATTCTTCTTAGAATTGCACAGAAATCTCACTGAAGCTACCTGGTCTGACTTGAGTCTCATTCGTGTTACAGTGACAACTGTGATGCCAACAAGAGTTATTTCTACTACATGTCAAAGCAGTAGTGCCTGCCCTCAAAACTATCGCTCTGAAGAAGCCTCCTAGGGTTTATGCCAGTGCAAAGCCCAGTCTGCCTAGGGAGAGCAGACAGCACGAGTGAGCCACATGCATCCCACTCCAATGGTATCAGCAGTCCTCTGCTCCAAAGCACCAGGCCTCACAGCTCTGTGTGATGCTCAGTATTTAAGGTGAGGCCAGCCTAAACTGTGAAAAACAAGGATACAACAGATGCTGCCAAGTAGAGGCTGACTTCAAGCAGACACAAACTGAGTTCCACACCTGCCAGTTTGGCTCACCCAGCTAACTTTTCATCTTCAGACTACAACGGTCTTCAAGATCAGCCCTGGCTGCAGAAAAGCCCAGGATGAGCAAGCTCAGTGAGCCCAACAGCCTGGCAGATGAGGGGTGCACTGAGCAACAGGGAAATAATTGAATTGAGTACATCTGCTCCAATGCCTGGCAAAAACAGGCAGGTAGCAGGCAAGCCAGAGCTCCTGGCTCATACTGCCATGCCATGCAAAGGGAGCTTGCTGCTGCATGCAGAATGCGTCCCAGGCAGGCAGAGAGGTTTTACGGTTTCCTCTCCTCACGCCTCCTGACTGACCTCGGTGTGCCTGCCACACCATCACTACAGCCAGGCAGCTGCACCCTGTGCAGTGAACCAGGGCACAGAGCTCACAGCACAGTAGCACTCAGAAGCAAGCTCAGGGACTGTGCCTGCCACAGGCCCCATCCACTTCTGTTGCCCACACCCATGCTGAGTCAATCCCAGCCACACGGGCTCACAACCCCCTTGCTCTTCCACCTCTCATCACTCTACCATTTCTTCATGCTACCACCTGATGCTGGGAAACAAGCCCTCAGAATAACTCTCTTCCACCTGTGAAGCTCTGCAGTGTGGGAAGGGAGGATGTGGCAGCTGCAGGAAAGAGGAGCGTGAACCAGGTGGGCAGTTACAGGAGGTTTGTAGTGCCGAGGAAACGTTCTCGCTGTTATAGATGTACTTTTCTCTGCTAATGATTCAGGTGGGAGAGGCCAGGCTTTCAGGAGGTGTACAGCATCACTACACCGTCACTAATTCAGACAGATCTATTTTATACCATTGATTACATCTTGGCGAGCAGGAACAGTTTTAATTTATGGTGTAGGAAAATGCAAACAAAGCTACTTCCCTACAGCTTTTTATTTATTTTTCCAGAGAAGATTTGGTGGGTGGGCCTCTCCCATGATCCTAGATCAAGCAGGAGGATCTGCTGCCATTCCTTTAATGTGTGTAGCTCTTTGTGGAGAAGGCTGGAGGCTCTGATGCTTTCATTAACTCCTCCACATCTCTTCCCTGTCTCCAGCACAGGCATTGTCAGAACGGTGGAGACAGAAAAGCAGATCTCAGCCTCAGCTCTCACAGAGGTCCTATGGACCGTGTCTTTTAGTTCAGTTGCCAGCCTCAGAGCCAGGAGCAGCAGGTGACAGGCTGCTTCTCTGCCGGGTCACAAGCAAAAAGCAGCAGTGACTTTCTAATTTGCTGCTCGAATAACTTCAAGAAGCTGCATTTCCAAGATTCCAGTGGGAGACCTTAAAAAAAAAAGGTGTTTTTCTCCAGCAGGAGTTTGAAACATGCCTGCCATGAGGCTTAGTTTTGTCATACTGCAGCAGTCCTCAGCTCTCTTGCCTCTGACCCCACTCAGCCATCTCCGTAGCCCCTGCCTGTACCACAACAGTGTACTTCCCCTTCCAAAACAAGGTAGTTCTCGAAACACGTGGCTCCTATGTCTGGCAACAGAAAGATTCTCAACACCAAGATCTGTGCTATGCTGCAAAAACAGAATTTTCTGGTTTTTCCAAGCTGTAGAGATGCAGTCTGAGCAGCTTGTGCGCTCCCAGCACAGCTGGCGACCACGGGGAAGCCACCGTCTTACTCAGCACATCTCTGTCCCCGCGTGCCTTGCGGCCATAGCTGTTTACTACTGCCACAGACTTGAGTAGGGCTAGCAGAGTGACCTGGATTCAGCCTGGACTGATCTCACGCCGCGTCAACATCTCTAGAGCCTCAGCATTGAGGCCATGGTGACGGAGGAGACATGGGGTACTGTTGGGTATTTTTGATCGTGAGTGTAACGCAGGTTCACAGAGGAAAAAGTAATAAAGTGTGACACACGAACCGATTGAATTTCTACAGGAAGCTGCTGGAAGAAAAAACTACGTAGCTATGCATTACCAGCAGTGACTTCTCCAGCTTGTTACGGAGGGTGCTTTTTATGGAGGGTGTAAAATTAAAACAAACCCATATTGAATTACAAGGCTGCTTAAAAAGTAAAAATAGACCAGCAAGTAACTTAAACCTCAATTCGTCAAAAGCAAAATCACACACTGAGATAACCATGTGTTTTACTGAATCAGGGCGAACGGGTCAAAAAATCTTAGTCTTGCATTGGGTTCTGTCATTTCGGGCTTTATCTTTAAATCAGAACTTAGCTACTGCTGTACCTCATAACCCACTTGTGAGTCTCAGATGGTATTTTTCCCACAGGTTTTTTACTAGGAATCAACCTAAAATGCAAAGCCCTCACCTTTGCATCCCTGCCTTCCCATGAGAAGAGTTTAAATGCTGGAAAATAAATATTAAGATAGCAAATGCATGTTCTACATTGTTCTTTAAACTGTGTGATCTTCAAACTAGATTTACGATTGTATTTCTTTTTTTAAGGTCCCGTTGTACAGCTCTGCTGGGCTTCGCTAAGCCGTGAGCTTTCTCTGGATACATCACATATTGTTAAGCACGCATTCTCTGGGAGCTCTTCCTCACCTGGTAGTTCTGAATGTGAAGAGAAACAGTGCTCAACATGATGAACAAACATGAGATTTCAAGAGAATGGAAGTGTCAAAAACATCCAGGAAGATAAGGTTGCTAGTCCAGTTACTACACAGTTGATTTTGCAGTCACCAACACAGGCGAAATCCTTACTCAGCTGTAAGGTTTGTGCTCTGCAGTAGAAGGCTTCGGATCTCAAATACGTATTTCCCTTTGTGTCTTCCTCAGTGCATCATATTCGTTACTTTTACGTTATGTGACTGATATTCCAATAGAAGCAATAACAGACAACGGTGCAAGAATTAACATTTGAAGGGGCACATACTGTTGACTACATTTAGTCATTCTCCCAACGTACAATTTCTGTGACTGATAATATTGAACTTTGTAAGAGTTTTTGGCATGCTGTAAATGTCTGGAGAACAGGCAAGATTCTGCACGCTTTCAGCAGGTACAGCATGAATACTCTGTGGCTCCCTCAAAATGCAGAAGTGTGACATTACTGTCACATCATTCAGAAGAATGAAAAGGGGAGCACTGGCAGTACAGGAAAAGATGTAGTACTCCGGGCTATGACATTTGTCAAAAGGTAAAGGAAACAGAAAACAAGGTGAATGTGAAAGGGGAAGGGGTAAAGGGGAACTGAGTATTTCTATTAGTTAGGAAAGATTTCACACATTCACATACACGCATATTTTCCATGCATGCTCTGGAATACTGTACTTGGTATAAAGATTCTGTTTCCTGGCATGCAACACGGGATGCGTGCGTCAGACACCCTATTTTTATCTTTTTCTCTGTGTAACACAGTCCCAAAGCTGAAGCTCTTCTCATAATACCTCAGTGGCTGAGTACGGGTGACAAAGGCTGCTCTCAGCTGTAGGGTTCATAAAAAAGGATGTGCCTTTCCTATCAAGCATGCTTTGCTTGGCAGCACCTACATCCAGATGGAAAAAACCATACATTCCCTTGATGTGAAAATATAAAGATACGTCGCTCCAACTATGGATCGGATGCACACAGTTATTGAATGAACTGTTCTTCCCCAGTAAAGGTGAGAATACAGCAGCCATTTGTTTTAATACGAAGTAGAGATGCAGGACAAACTTGAGTATGTAGATAAGACCACTGTGGTCAATGTCATTGGTTTTGAAGTGAAAGTAGGTCATGTTCTCCTGTTCTGATTGACCACTGACTAACCTGCTCTTTTCCTTTTTGAGCAACACTGTAAAAATATTTAAACTAGTCTCCAAAGACATTTGCATATATATTGTCTGAAGCTGCTAAGATCAAAATCAGACTTTAATTGTGGGCCTGTTTTACACTCCTCTCATTCTATCAAAAGCAATGCAGTCACCAGTAATTAACAACCAGAACAGGACTGATCACAGTTAAGCTCTTCATCATCTTACATCATCTTACGCAAGAGTGAGAGAAGACTGCACCGCCTGAGTGACTGCTGCACCACAGCAAGCTTTCTCTGGAATTCCTAAACCTCTCTGTCATCGTTTTCACAACACCATCTCTCACCAACACCTCTTGGCTCTCATTAGTAAATTGCTGCTCATCTTGATGCATGGTGCCAAAGCAAATCCCAGCCTTTCCCTTCGAGTGCTCAACGTGGAATGGGCTTATTGTTCCAGCACGTCCAGGCAGTGTGGTGCTGAATGCCAGGAGGTGTTCCTCCAACAGCCAGCAAATCCCAAGGAAAACAGAACCATTCCTCCCAAGCAGCAAACATCTGACTGCAAGGTAGCACCTGATTTAGACATACATCAGTCATAAGCTGAGGTTTATCACAAACACGAGCATACCCAACCACAGGGTGTTCCTGTTGTATCCGAACAAAGTGCCTGCTACATATCTACAAAATTTGGCAACCAGAACTGAACAGATCTGAAAATGATAAGCAGAAGAAGCTGGAGTGTTTTTAACATAAACATTAGAAAAACAACAAAACCTCTCCAGGCTCACCGAGGCTACTGAATTTTGAGGAATTTTTTTCAGATGTCGTGTCCCATATCTCAAATGCTATTTCAGAAACAATGGTTATCCTAGAGACTGCAAGGAAAGCTTCTACTATTTAAGTTAGGACATTTATTTTAAGAAAGGCAGCTGAAATATCCTGTGTGCTTCCGTCAAAGTACTTTGTGCTTTTGGCATGCTGAATTATCTGTTGAAATGCTCAGAAAACTACCTGTCATAACAATAAGCTCTCTGTGCCTGGAAAGGCTCCCAGAGGCTGCTGAAAGAATGGTCCCATTCTGGTGGGAGCCAAGGAGGCCATCATGGCCAGACACACCAGCCAGGTGTATATGGAATGACTTTTCAGTGCACTTGCAGGGAGTTCTGCAGAAAGACCACAGGCACACCAGTGCTTCTTTTTTGCAGGCAACTAAAGCAGGACATTCCCCAGACTCTAACTCTGTAAATATGTTAAATGAGTGCTGCTGCTGATTTAGGGCTTGGCCCATTCCAGTGCTTTCAGGACTCCCACTAATATCAATGTGGGGCACAACCAGGGACTTCACATCCATCCTCTAAACTAGTCAGGAGCTTGTCCTTGATATTGTCCAGGCTATCAAGTGCTGTGTCCTTCATGACAATGATGTGCAAAAATCCATATGTAACACCTGTATCAGCAATAAATTTGTAAACGTGTGTGCCTGCTCTTTGTACATTTAATACATAATCAAGTCTGTGTGAAAACAAACACATCTCTACCTCTAAAAATAATAAGAAAAATATCTACCTTTTTTTCATCTCTTCTTGTGCCCCATCCCTGCAGGCATTCAAGGCCAGGCTGGATGTGGCTCTGGGCAGCCTGGTCTGGTGGTTGGCAGCCCTGCACATAGCAGGGGGTTGGAACTGGATGAGCATTGTGGCCCTTTTCAACCCAGGCCATTCTATGATTCTGTGATTCTTCTCCAGCCATGACACTGACAGCCATACTGCTTGCACTCAGCAGTGCTTTACACATCTGTCTGTCTCACTCTTATTTCAGAACTGTTCAAGGAATAATCTATGCTTGACTATTAGTCTGGAGAGAATCATTAGCAAGAATAAACACTCAGTCTGATGAAGGGGGGCTTCCTTTGCTTGTGCTCTCAACAGTGATTTGGAATGTAATTGCTAAACGCTTTCAAAACAGGGAAATGTGATAAAATGGTAAAATCTATAGAATAGTGAAATCTTTGAAGTAATTGTTGCTTATCTATTCGAGCTAGAGCTTCAAGAACTCCACAAAATAGCTTTATTGCAGTCTTTCTCAATCAGTAGGTTCTTGGTTTTTTTTATGGTAACTGCACGTGATGAATGGTAAAATAAAACATTGTCATATTTAAAAAATGTACTTAATACACAGCCTCAAAACCATAACATCAGTGAGTATTCAGCATCTCAATTTTTCGAAAACAAATTGAAGATCAAGCTGTTTAAACTATGAAGAAAGTGCATAAACATTTGGGGTATTGATTTCAGCTATAAACACCAAGCATGCATAAATATAGAGCCATTACTCTGATTTTTAAGAAAAAAAAAATACTTTTAGCTACCACACAGAAGTATCTGGAGATGTAAGTTGTTACATCACGGGTTTAAACGGGTAGAAGGAAAAGTTGGTTTTCCAGGCAATGACTGTCATGTGAAGTGAAGGCACTGAAACCAAGATCAGGAGATCTGGAGATCTATTCTCGTGTTCACTGCAGGGATCCTGCCTGACCTTCGCTTGGTCATGTCCCTTAGCTCCTTTGCCTTGGCTTCCCCTCAGCTGAGTATGCCCAAGGACCTTTTGCTGAAGGACCAGAAAGCCAGGAAACTACTGCTCTGCCAAAAATCTATATATATTATATACATATATATATACATATACACAAAACTGGTTCGTGAACTGCTGTGGTCCCTGCCTCATAGTGGGCTCTTCTATCATCCCTGTTTCTTTCCAGCTTTAGCTCCTCAGGTGGACGTGTTTCATCCACTGCTGTACTACTTGAGTGCCCTCTATTCGTTTTAGGGCTCCAGCCCAGAACAGTGCAGGCTACTGCAGCCCAAAGCACACCTAGGACTGCAAGTAGCACAACACAAGAGGCAAACTCACTTGTTGACTAACAAGACAGGCTCCCCTTCTCTTTGCTGGGAACCAGGCGAGCAAGAGAGCTTGCCAATTTTTTGATTAGGTGCAAAGCCCAGCTCCAGACCACATGTCAATGTGGATGCAAATCAGAGGTGCTAAACTTGGGCCACTCAGATGCTCTTGTACACTGTGTTCTCTAGTGAGAGCACAAGGCAAAAAAAGGGAGCGTCTTATTTAAAACATTAGAGCAGAAGAACTTCAGTAAAACAAGAAGAAGAAGAAGAAAAAACACCAGGAACCAAAACAGCTAAGCTGTTCTGTAAGAGCTCTCTGGTCGTAGTGGCTTCTCTGAATTTTATCTGACATGGTTGGCCAGATTGAGTGTATAATTTATGCTCTGTATGACATAACATCTATGCTTCTCTCCACAGTCCCTCACTCACTTCACATAAAAATGTAACAGAAATTCCTACAGTTTTTGTGCTGCTTTCAAGATTTATTTTTCCTTTCTGAAAATCCATTTTCCTTGGATTCACTCGAACTCTGCTTTAAGATCCAAATGTAGTTAAGGGTTGGTTCACAAATAAAAATAAGATGGCTTGTTCCTGCAAAGAGCTAAGCCTAGGCAGAGAGTGAGAGTTGGATGGAAGAAGGAATGAATGAAAAGCAGCAGGAGTGTGTTTTATGTGGCACTTTCTAGTGCTGCCACTTGGACTTAAATTCAACAGTGCAGCAAAAGAGCAGCTGTTCACATCATGATGAGTAAAGATCTATATAAAACTTCCAGCTGCAAATACGCTGTGAGGAATTATTAATCTTAATGTAATAGAGATGCTGTACACTCAGTCACTGGCTCACAAGTCATTTCTGTCTCCATCCAGGGAAAAACAGCCTTCGTGGCTGCTGGCTCCCATAACAGCCATGAGATCTCCTTCTCTAAACAGCCACAAGATGCTGCTCCCTATTTCTAGGAAAGTTATTCTTCAAAAACAGGTGTTCTTGCTAGTGATTCTCTTCAGACAAACACTCAAGAACCGACCCAGTTCACAATCCTCAAAAAATCATAATCATTATATTTATAAGGATGATGTCCATCACAGTAACTAATAGGCACCTTGTGCACTAGACCGCTGGGACATCATTACAATTCTTGCACCCAG
Source organism: Chrysolophus pictus (assembly GCA_037305975.1). Lineage (NCBI taxonomy): Eukaryota > Metazoa > Chordata > Aves > Galliformes > Phasianidae > Chrysolophus > Chrysolophus pictus. The sequence continues at coordinate 4,603,159 of CM074577.1, forward strand.
CATGTAGCAGGTTGCAAAGCAGAAGGCAATCTTCTACCATGAAACCAAGATGCCCCTTCCCTAATCGTAGCTGTTCCCAGACCTGCTTTCAGGTGATCAAAGGCAGTCACCCAACTCCGAGCCATATCACAACCTATCTCCAAGAGAGCATCACCCAGCTGTACAGCTGTGACCTCTTAAAACCTCAGCACAGCTCTCTCAGGAGAGGGCTATGAGAGTTGTCCTCCATGGAGGGAGGGACATCAAGCCCAGGCTGCTCACCTAAATCAAGTTTTCCTTCTCCTCAATAGTCTTGTGCTTCCCTGTGGTGGCTGCAGCTGGCCCTGTGCTCTGCCTTCCATCCTAGGCAGCCTGTGTGCAAATTGCAGTTTGCCATTTATGCACTGTTCCTATGCAGAAAGCTCACACTTATGTGCTAGCACAGGCCTTCCTGGGATCCCCAGGTGTGTGATACGTGCTGCAAGGAGGAAGAGCATTAGACAGTCTCTGTGCTGATGTCTTCTGGAGGATGCCAGCATCCATTCCAGTGACAGCATCATGCTACCGTGAGTATCCATCAGCAACTTCTCCAAATGCCTCACTGTCCAAATGCCCACAAGCACTGCAGTACCTGAATGCCTCCAACTTCAGGGGTAATGGATTGCCCAGCTACACCTGGGGATTATCTGCTGAGGAATCAAAGCTTTTTACTGCACACCAAGGTGAATCTTGGTTCACACAGGACATGGACAACACACTTCTAGGCAGAATACCTAGACAAGGTACACCAACAGGACAATATTAGACTAGAAGTTATTACCTTTCACCTCTATTTTTACACCTACTCCAGTGATATTTATTTAAACTACCACTGAAGACAGAAAGTTGGGGCTATGCTTAAAGGCGTTATCTCTGTAAATATTTGGAGAACTATAAATACTGAGCCATATTAATAATATGAATATTGGTCTATGCGTTTTGTTGCCATGAAAATTAGCATAAATACTCTTTTGATTTTTAATTTCTCACCGTGTCATCATTGATTTCCAACAACACCTTTAAAAAGACAAAATAATTCTTATGTAAGACTTCACACTGTTTAGTTAGCAAATAGAATTAAAGACCACAGCACAGAGCAGGATCTAAAAATGAAAACTCAGTGCCAGAAGCAGACAAAGCATGTTGTGCAACAACAGTTGCATGTCCCATGCTGGACATAGTATAATTAGATAGTCCATTAGTTAAGCCCAGACTGCCTTCTTTAACTTAAACCCAGACTGTTTAGGGAAAGGAAAGAGCTGGAAAAGAGGCTTTGTGATGGTCTGAAATAAATCTTCTTGCTTCTTCTGTGAGTAACACGACTATTGATGGCTTCCCAGTTTCACAGCACCTCCATCCCTTTTATTTATGTACAAGTGAGTTAATGAAGGAAAGCATTTTTAACAAATTATAAAAGTGTAGAGTGAGGATGGCTCCGCCAACAAAGAAGCAGAGAGCTGGTTACGGAGTTATGGAATTCTCTGCTAGTTTTTGCTTCATCAGATACAGATACATATGAGATTGGAGACAGAAAATTTCATAACAAGTTTTTACATATTTGGAGCCTGCTCTATGTTTAATGAATTTCTGCTTCATCCTTCTTAAAAATCAGCATCTGTGCTATGTGGTAGAGTAACTCCTTCTTCACTGTGAAAGGTACAGCACTTCCCAACCCTCTGACTCTAATCCTTGTGCAGAATTTACACCTCCATTCCTTGATAAATAGAACAGACTAATTCAGCTCTCTTGTTCTTTGGAGTCAGAAGAGCGCTGTTTACAAGCACATGCTCTTCAAGACAGGTTCTGCTTCCATTTTTTTAACCCCCCAAAAGGTACCAAAGTGTTGTCATCGCACACACAACATTCATAGAGGTGCTGTTTGTGGCTCCTATCTGAAAGCAGAAATGGCAACATGTTTTGCACTTTTGATCCTGTTGTCCTTCCACAAGCCACCTTTGATCCAATTGGTCCTAGAGCTCTAATTACTCTGAACTTTTATCTGAGAGCATGCCTTCCACAGAAAGCATCTTAATGGAGCAATAAAAATAGGCCAGGTATATTTTATGTGTCAGCTTCAAGGTTTTGACCTCCAAAACAGTCTGGTTAAAATGTGAAAAATTCTGAGATTGGATTCCACACTGTGAGCTGTTTGAGAGCAATGGTGATACCACTGATTGATGTCACCTGTTTTACAAAAAAAAAAAAAAAAAAAAAACCTCCTGACATTTGCACCTTTATTAGAAGCAAAGTAGCCTTTAGGTCTTTTAATTTTGATAGAAGCAGAATTTTAGAATGGATACAGCAGACCAGATTGTCTAACTAGCACAGCATGAGCAGCTCTGCCCAACAGACTACCGGGGCTAAAATAAACTGAAATGCCTGTGATCTTTAACATCAAGTAAATCAAATAGGTAGGAGAAAGTCTTATGACACACCTTCTCAAGACCTGTGGACAGTTTTCAAGCAATCATTCTAAATACCCATGTTGACTAGAATTATTTGGCAACAACTGTTGCACTAGAATTTCTCTCAAATACTGACAAGCTCAGACCACAGCCCTGTTCAAAGTTAATAAGGTATATATAAGATAAATAAAACACTGTAAATATTAATGACTGAACTTGCAAATAAAAGCTTTGCAGAAGAGATTATTTGCTGCCTTAAATGGATGACACTTCACTTCAGTTGATGTAGTGGGATGTCCTTACATGAATGGGATCTGAAGAGGACACTGAGGGTGCAACATCTTCTCAAAGGGAGTCACGGTGAGTACCAGTGACCAGCATCTGTGCTTTTACACCAAACTAGGACAATATTCAGATCAATTTGTTGAAGTTAAACATGGCTCTGGCATGGGTTAAGCGTCAAGCCTGAGATAGGAACACCGACGTCTCAAAAGCCATCAATCCTCCCCACCATACTTAAACCTTACTTGGGTATCTCAGTTAAGAAGTAAATCTTAGTCCTGGCTAACTGGTAAGACTGTAAAGCCTGCTAGGCCCAGTGACACCTAATTATATATAACACATCAAGCCAAAAATAAACAGGGGAAAGTTGGGTGATTCATGCCACCTAACTAACATCTACAGGCTGGACAACCATGAGGAGTAAGTAGTTAACCGTGACTGCCTTCACAGCCAGCAAGAAGAAATTTGCACTCTGAAGGCGTGACTTACCTGAGCTACTTCAGATGTTCTCACCAGAATAAAATTAATAGCTCCCTAAACTCTATAATGACAAGCTTTCCCCCTGATGACAGAGAAAAACTAAAGCAATTAGCTCACTTGAAGACATCAACACTTAGCCAAATAAAACTGAAACGCAGAACTGCCCCGCAACCGACCTGGGGCACAGTTCAAAGCATGAATCTCTCGCAAACCCTGGCAGTACTGGGAGAAAGATGCACCGCACCTAACCTGAAGAGACATCCAGAATACTTTCTGTGAGAACATTCTCACAGTGGCACATTCTGCTACAGACATGATGTTTTGCACTTCACCGTCATGCATTTTGGGCATTCGCTCGTAACTTTTCATGGCAGTGGTACAGGACCATCAATTTGGACCACAGAATGGCTAAGGTTGGAAGGAACCTCTGCAGGAAATCTAGTCCAACTCCGTGCTCAAGCGCAGACACCCAAAGCAAGTCACCCAGGACCACGTCCAGACAGTCTTTGAGTATCTCCAAGGAGCGAGAGTCCAGATCTGCTCTGGGACAGCAATTCAGTGTTCAGTCACATGCACAGTAAAAAAGTGCTTCTTGGTGTTCCGGGGGCACCTCCTGCGTTGCACTTTGTGCACACCACCTCTCGTCCTGTCACTGGGCAACACTGAAAACAGCCTGCATCTATATTTATTGCACCTGCACTTCAAGTATTTGTGAACATTGGTAATCCTTCTCAGTCTTCTCTTTTCCAGGCTGAACGTCCCAGCTCTCTCAGCCTTTCCTGATAGGTGAGATGCTCCACTCAGTCTCTTCAACATTTTCACGGCCTTTTGTTGGACCCTCTCCTGTAGCTCCATCTTTGTCTTGTACTGTGGAATCCAGAAATGGATATAGTTCTTCACGTGTAGCCTCATTAGAGCTGAGCAGGAGGAGAAGAATCACCTCCCTTGACCGGCTATCAATACATAATGTGGACCAGAATACTTCTGCACTGGTCTCTGTGGCAAGGTTACCCTGCTAGCTCATGCTCAATTTGGTGTCCACCAGGCGCTACCAAGCTGCTTTCCAGTTGCACAGCAGCCAGAACATCCTGGTGCCTAGGATTGTTCTTCCCCAGGTGCAGGATTCTGTACTTCCCCTTGTTTAACTTCACGAGGTATCAGTCAATCCACTTCTTCAGCCTGTCCAGGACACTCTGTATGGCAACACATCTCTATGATGTATTAGCCACTCCTCCAATTTCACATCATCTGCAGACTTGCTGAAGATACGCTCTGTCCCATCATCCAGATCATTAATGAAGATGCTGAACAGACTGAACGCAGTACTGACCCCTCATCTTCACCATTAGTTACTGGCCTCTAAATAAACTGCACCACTGTTCACTGCCCTCTGGGCCACTCAGGCAGTTTTCGATTCATTTAACTGCCTGCTCATCCAGCCCAATCTGCCCATAACTCAACAGTTTGTCTGAGGATCTTAAGGGTGACACTGTCAATGGCCTTACTGAAGTCCAGGTGAACAACATTCACTGCTCTCCTCTCAGCTATCGGGACACTCATTTCATTGTGGAACCTTGTCAGGTTGGTCAAGGATGTCTTCTTGGTGAAGTCATGACTACTGCTGGTGATTTTCTTCTCATTCTTGTGCCCACAAATGGTTTCCATGATTAGCTGCTCTGTCACCTTCCCAGAGACTGGTGAATAGTTGCCTTTATCTTTTTTCTTGCCCTTGAAGATAGGTTTGATGTGCTTTCCTCCCATCTTAGGATAATTCTACCTGCTGCCATGATCAATCGAGTCATAGGAGCCATCCTGACCCCAACAAGACCACCTCACTGCAACTGTACGCACAACTCTAACTCATCACATTTATTCCCCATACTGTGTTCATTAATTAGTATACAGGCATTTCAGACAGGCATCACAGCTAGTTGAGTTCCTAGAGACTTGGGGGATTTATTATGCCTATAGGCACTTCCTTGATTACATGCAATGTTTGGTAGCCCCTCCACAGTATATATGATGCATGTTCCTGGAACAGTGGTACTCTGCAACCCTCTGCACTCCCAGAGGGAAGTTCCAAAGCCAGCATCATCAGTGCTTCAGTTCCTCCACTCAGATTTCTGCAGGCCTCAGCAGCAACACATGGTGGGCACCAGGTGGTCACATGTACCATGTACCAGCTTCACCCTTAGCTCCTTCCCCATGGCTGAGATGGGACTGACAAAACATCCCTCCCTCAGGTGGGAGGCACTCATCTGCAGGGTAAATTCACTCATCTACAAAGACTGCAGTGGTCCCACTCATTCAAGCAGTGCTCCACATCTTACATCTGGAGCACAGCGGAAATTCTGGAGTAGCTTCAAGCACATTTCGTGTGTCTTGCTGTTGCTTTTATTTTGTGTGTATGGTTTTATATTAAATTAAAACTTACATTACATACCTTTCTTATACAACAGGGCAAAAACCATTTGCTAACAACTGAAGAGATGGGAGGCTGAAGGTCAAACTTAATCATATTTTAGTTTATTGTACTCAAGACTGGAGGAACAGAAGAATTCTTCTACTCATTAGATTAATTCCCTAAAAACATCTGCTCTTAGCTACTAGGAATCTAAGTTAATGCTGGCCTATGACTAGAGCAGCTAGATGTGTAAAATCCATCTGACTGAGAGCTTCAGGAGCTTTATTTACACTAGCAAAATTGCAGAGCCATAGCTTACTGTCAGCATCGCCACTGTGCTGTTTTGCTGTTTGGAAAAAACTCTCAAATGTGCATCCATTTCAGCTACTGTTCCTGTGCTGGCAGTGGGGCTATGTGAGTTCACTTACTTCAAGGTTTTCCTCGCCACCGAGAGGGATTAGGAAATGGGGCTTTGATGTGTTCAGGACATGTGCTTGACATTACTTGTACACCTAGAAGCTGGCACATGTGCCTGCGAGTTGTGGTCTGAATTGTTTGTCCCTGTTAGCTCATATTGTCAGCTATGGGTGGAGTATGTGTAAAATTCTATTACTATAAGCCATTTTATATTCAGTAATAAGCTACAATCTATATTCAGTAACTATATTTGGTTCTACATTCAGGAATATTTTATTATTGTAGAATATGAAATGCAACACACAAGGCCCATGTGATGAAAACATCATCATCGCAGGAGAGGAGGCTGAATACTAAAGTTACAGCCATTTGGAAAATATCTGCAGAATTTTAAAGGATTATTGATCAATAAATGCTATCCCTAAATGTAAAACAGAAAATATACCCATTCCAAGTCATTTTATGATTTCTTGCAAATATGAGGAGATATTTACTTATTTTAAGTAGCTTTTAAAGCATTCTGTGATGACAGGTGCTATCTAAACATCTAAATAGTGTTACACACACAAACAAGCCCGCATGGTGTTGCATTCTGTTTCAACCAAACAAAATACTCTTCTATGGCATAGGAGATATTAAGGAGATATTAAGGAGATATTAAAGCACTGAGCTCTGCAAAGAATGGCAGCATTTTGTTTGCCTCCCCCCCCCCCCTCCCCAGTTTTCTGGGGACTTATCCAAGGTGGAAAAATTAATCTGACCCATCCCAGTTACCCTTCTTCAGCACTTTGTTTGTTTTTTAGACATGCTATTCCTCTTCAAGTCAATGAGTTTTACTGCTAAATCCAACCTGAATGTTAGATTTATTTAGAATGCTGCCAATTTTCTCCGGTCTTTTTCTTCTAGAAATGAAGGCACTCGATACATATACAGCAGTGAAACTGTATTAAAAGCCACAGCAGGTGGAGAATAATACAACCCAGGGAAATTTTTGTTTTTGACTCTACTCACTATCAAAGCTATGCACAAAGCACACCAAGGCACAGTAAATAAAGACATTTCACACAGACAAGCACGAAATCTTCCAAAACAAAGAAAATTAAATTATCTTTCAACTAAAGAGCACACAGCAATGAAACACTAAATGAGCAATTCTAATTAAAAACATGCTGCGAATCTCCTACTTTCCACCAAGAAAAAAAAAAAAATCACACTAGTGTTTATGCATGTATAGCCACTCTCTAAAACCAGTCAAGCAGCTTTCAAGCCAAACAATGCAAGACACAGCATCCCAGAACTACAAAACATATTGAAACTATTTCCAGAGCAATCATAACAACAACATGCTAGGCAAGGATCTCCAGGGAGGGGGTGGCTCCCTGGCGCTGCCCACTGTGTTTGGCACAGGGCTGGCAGCACCCATGCAGCATCCTGTCCCTCACCCCATAGCCAGCACCCTCCCAGTGTATGCAGCCCTGTGCACCGATGCTTGCTTTGGCAATGGTTAGTCTCATCCAAAACACAGCGTGTAAACAAAGCCTTGTGTACCCACATGCATACGCAGGAGAGTTGAAGAGCTGGTAGTCCTGGCCCCAGGCAAGCATGGGCAGCTGCTGTGCAAGCTCTTCCACGCAGCTCTGTTCGAGCCTCCTAATCCCTACATGCTGCAATCATCTCAGGCTCAGATCCCTCTCATGGCAGTGCTAAATCAAGCCACAGCCTCAGATGAACACGCTGAGATGGGAATGAAAAGTCCAGGCTAACTCCTTGCTTCTAAGCAGGGTTAGAGTTTCATGTACAGCTCAGTTCTCAGCAGCCCTCCAGAAATGAAACGCAATCCCTCTTCCAACCCGCTTCCTTCTATTTATTTACCTTTCTGCAGAGCCACAATACGCTGTGGGCTTCCTAGACACTAGCCACTGTCCTTTCATGGGCAGAGAGCCAACAGGATAGAAATGAGTGCCTTGTTATGTACAGCAAAGACGGATAACCTGTGCAGAACATGTATGATATGCTGATACTGCTATCCTGATGCAGGCACAGAAACAGGAACCGGCTAAATATAGCAGACTTCAGTGACTGATCTAAATTACAGACTTAAATGATATGAAGAAAGGTGCAGCTCTCCCAAAGGCAGAGGAAAGTAGCGGGAAGATTTTGCTAAGTGAGGAGAATTTTGGTCATGGTTTCATTATTCCTGAATTGCCATCAGGACATCCAGTTAAAGCTTCAGAGACACAGAGACCTCATGCAGAAATTAGATGTTTACAGACAGGTGAAAGTCAGCATAATGACGGAAGAACGAAAGATGAGATCATCCTAGAGAATCTCAAAATCAAAAGGACTGGGGAAAAGGAGGATCCAGGTAACAGCTTTCACCTGAAAACCACCAGAAGGAAACAGGCATGTGTGGGGCGAGCCCTGAAACTGATATCCTCAGGTTTTTATGAAGAAAAAGCTATTAAACATTCTGAAAACCATCAGAGAGGCCTGCAAGGGCAGAGCACAGATTCTGCAGCCTGAGCCCATTTTTTGTGCTGTTTTCAGGCTGCTAACAGTCTCCCATGCTCATGTATGATACCCACCCTCTTGTAGCTCTGGTGCAAGGCAGTGTAAGTGTCTTAATCCACATTTTGCAGCTGAGTAATGTGGGTGACAAGGGAATAACAACGCCACTTTATGAACGTAGATTTGTTTGGTAGAAAACTCAAGCTCACGTTAAACCTTTAATCCCACTTTATTAAAATTTAAGGATGCACTTATGTGCTCTGCTGCACTGTAACAGAAAGATCACTTTGCTCAGTCTTGCTTGCATTTTTTCTCTTACTTTTCACAGAACTGTATTTTTACACAAGTATGATTTCAAGTGGCAAGGGAGGATGGCTCTCTCCAGTGAGACAGATAGGATTTTCCCATTAACGTCAGTGGGAGTAGCTTTTGGTGGTGACACTATATTACCACTGTAACAAAGAACAAAACTTGTTGAAGGGGACTTGGCTGTAGGTAACTGAAATGTTGAGGAACTCCCCAAAGTGTAGCATTGCCATGCCTGCAAGTGTTGTTTACTTTTATTGTGGCTCCAGTTGAAACCCATGGAGTAGACTTTTAATCCTTAATGTACATTATGTCTGCATGCAAACCACAAGCAGGAGTTTCTCTGTTTTATTGGTTAGTGAAACATTAAAAACAGGTGTTTAAAAACCATATTACAAATCTGTCTGCAACCTGTATTATTTTTACTACGTGCAAGTAAATTGATCACTAGTGTATTTCAATTGTTTTAGTGAAAATATACAACTGCTAAATTATTTCTTAAACATATGGAGAGAGAGGAAGTTTATTTGATTTTGCTCCACTGACAGCAGACAACGTACTTCACTTCTATATATTTATATAGCAGATGCTGTAATGGCTCATCTCTTTCATGGCATGTATCAAAGAACATCTCTTGAGCTATTCTTCACGGGGAAAGTCGAGATAAACCCCTGCTCATCATGAAAGCTGCAATGTACTTCTAGAGAGCAACTGAGTAATTTGACACCATATTTTCCACCGATTCGGTCTGCTAGTTGGAACAATGACTGATTAAAATGGAAAATCTACACTATTACCACATACGCTGACACTCCAGATTATAAGGTATAGTACAGATGTGATTTTACTCTTCTTACATACAAAAATTAGAGAGTTTAGACCAGAAATTATTTCAAAGAAGTTACCCTGTTGTGAAAGTGATCTAAAATATGAGCTGGCCCCACAATACCTTCATACAGAATGCACTCAATATAATTTTTGTGGCGTTCTGTGTAATTTGGAGTACTAAGAAGGAAAATAAATTGTTTGCCCTGAGATATTACTTTTAGGAATAGAGGACAGATGTCTAGTTGCTGAAGCAGACTTGTAAAAAATTAATCACTTGCCTCATACAGGTTAGCAGTATTTGGCAGGTAGGTTAGCACAGCTCATAATGAAGCATCTGGCTTTTGGTAGAGCTGCATTTTAATTTTAACTGTGTTTCGTTTCAGCTTTTGGGCCCATATAAACGTGCAATAATCTGACAAGTCTGGAGCGGATTTGCTGATTGATAACATCGGTGTAGATCTTCTAAATTGCAACCAAAACTGCAGTCAACTGAATTAGTAACTGTGCCTCAAGCTCAGATCAGTGCCTGGGTGACCACTGCTGAACCTCCCCACAAAGTCATTTTAAACCCAGTCCTCAATCTCTTACCCATCCAAATTATTTTCTTAAAATCAGCTACATTAACTACAGTAAGCAACTCCTAAGTACACACTTACATAAGAGAGAAGAATATCCTTTGCTTCATAATCACAACCGACTCATGTCATCACTTTTTGGCAGCACGCACATTCTGAGCACAGAGTAAAATTTCACACAAGAGTAAAATTTCATCAACGATCTCCAATGGACACCTCGAGCACTAAGAACTGCAGCCCCTTCCATCGAACCGCTCTGATGTGCTGGTTTCACAGAAACAGGATCAAATATCCCACTGCTACTTCTATGGTTTTCTTCCTCTTTTTTTTTTTTTTTTAATGTTTTAAGCAAAATATTAAAAACTATTTTTTTTTTTTTAAGTGATATTGTATATTTTATAAGGGCTGCTCCAAAAGTAATGCCTCCTGATGCCTCCTGTTTTATTATGTTGGCCCACGAGGCAGATGTTGGTGGTATGGCAACAGAGGCTGAACCTTCCCACCGACACTCCGTTACATGTTGTTGCTATGTGACAGATGGCAGCAGAGTCTGACAAAATGGGATCTGGCGTGGACGTGTTTACGGAGCAAAGACTTGTCACTGAATTCCTCCACATGGAAAAAAGGGCACCGTCTGACATTCATTGACACCTGCTGAACATTCACAGAGACCAAAGAGTGGATGTGAGAACAGTGAGGCAGTGGGTGGTGCATTCCAGCAGTGGTGACAGCAACCTTCTCTGGTGCAGATGTTTATGAGCACGGCATGCAGGCTCTTGTTAATGGCTGGTGAAAACGTACAACTAATGGTGGTGACTATATAGAAAAATAGCGTTCTGTAGGTGAAAAGTTTCTCTGTCAAATAGTGTTATTGTGCTCTTTGCATCTGTTGTAGTTTCCATGGAACTAAATAGGAGGCATTACTTTCAGAGCAACTTATGTATACACAGCCTAAGACATTTCCTCATCACCTAATGTGGCCCAGGCAAGCCAAAAGGTTGGATGCCCATGTATTAGATCATGAATCAAACAAGTGTTAATTTTGTTTTTACATTATAACCATTTTTTAAAAAGAACACTTTGAAGAAGAACGGATCACACTGCAGGCTCCTGGGCTCTACCACATCTCAAAAGTGAGCACAGAGAAAGGAATTTGGGAGCACAGTTCTGCGAGTGAATTTGCAGCACCCTTAGCAGCAGTAACACAAATGCCCAGTTTGTGTAGGTATTTTCCAAATGCACTGCTGTGAGGAAATTGCCTATGTCAGCCACTGATCGTATTCACTTTTTTTTTGTTTCTGTCTTCACTGACCACTGGCCACTGGAGGAAAGTCCCACACCCACAAAAGCACTTTCATCTTGTTTTGTTATGTAGAGAACAGAGAGGGGACAGATTTCTTATTTGTCATTTTTAGATCTGACCACTTGTGATAAAGGTGAATGGCAACTTCTGGAAAGAAAATTCAGCAATGGAGCACAAGACATGGCATTGACAACTTTTAGCAAGGGCTATGCAATACTATACAGGTGAGAAGGAGGGATGGAAAGGAAGGACAAGAAAAGCATAGCACTCAAAGTCAGGTTGAGTCCTGATTCTTCCCTGATGAGTACCAATACACTTTTTAAAGTAATGCTTCCAAAACAATGATAAATCACCCTTTCAGACAGCATTCAAGAAAAATCTTATATGTTGCAAGCATTTCACTGATGTAGCATGACAGATGAGGACAATGTGAATGAGGCAAAAGAAAATGAAGACTACTACTTTTACGCTCAATTTTTCTTGGCCTTACAAGGACTTGCATCACATTGTTTCCAGACTTTCAGAGTATGCGAGCTGTTCACCACCAAAGCCATCAGACAAGGGGAACAGAAGAGATGGTTCTACGAGATAAAGTTGACTCCTCTGCTTCTTTGCTAGGTCTAACCAGGATGGAAAATATTCATTCATCCATGTAAAAGAAGTACCATGAAAGCAACAACACAGTGTGCATCTTAACAGTAACTGCCAGAGGACAGTGAGAAGATGCTACAGAATGACAGAAACACAGAATATCCTGAATTGGAAGGGACACACAAGGATAACTGAGTCCAACTCCTGGCTCCACAGAGCATCACACAAAATTCAAATCCTACATCTGAGAACACAGTCCAAATGCTTCTTGAACTCAGGCAATGTGGGGCCATGGCCACTGCCCTGGGGAGGCTGTTCCAGGGCCCAATCAGCCTGTCTGTTAAGAACTTTTTCTGGATATCCAACCTGAACCTCCTCTGCCACAGCTCCGTGCCGTTCCCTCGGGTCCTGTCGCTGTCACCACAGGGCCAGAATACTAGCAGTGTTTAGCTCTGTGCTGACAGGGACAGTGTGTGTCCCAGGCAACAGCAATCTATGTGGTAAGCAAGAAATGGAGGAGAGGAGCCTACATGAAAAAAAAGAAGCATCAAAGGTGCTTGGTTACAAACTCTCTTCATCCACAGTAAGAGGCAGAAGCCATTCCAAGCACACAGCTGGCCTTCGAACACCGTCACTACCTGTGTTTTTGGAGCTGCCAGTGAGTCTGAACTGAAGGCAAAACTAGAAAGCAGTTCTAAATCCTTCAGGCTGTAGAACCTGATTAAATATCTTGTCATCCGAACAGTCAGGATATGTCCTACAGCATCAGACAGGCTGAGCATGGGTGAGGCACCATTTTAAAAGGAGAGTGGAGAGCATCACCTGAGTGCTGGCTGGTGGAAATTTTGTTTATTCACTTGGAAAGGGTTGATGCTCTAAACAGCAGAGGCCTGTCCCCAAAATCACTCATAAATCATAGTTGAAGTTGCATTTTCAGAGTCATTAAATTCTGACTGGCTGACAGCAACACTCTTTCCAGAGTGGCTCCCTCCTGGACTTGGCCCTTCGTAGGTAGGCCATAAGCTATCTATATGGAAGTGCCCTGTGGGACCAAGCTTTATATGAAATACCAAAAAAGAGAAACTCCCTTCTTCCCAAAATATCGTCTTCTAATGATGAAAAGCTGCAGTAAAAAACTTTCAGTGGGTTTTCTTCCATTTGTTGGATTTATAGAAGCAATAACAGCCTTAAAACATCTGCCATATCATTCTACTTTTCAGTTTTGATTATCTGTCTGCTAGTTTGAGGTTAGTGTTAACTATACAGATGCAAGAAGTGAGAAAGCCATTCTGCTTAGATTTATTCTTAGGAAGAATAAGGCTGTCCAAAGTAAGGCAATAAAACATAGGCTCCCTGTTTGATTTGTTGTATGGTTGCATGGCTTTGTGCTATTAGTTGCAACCTGGCTAACAGGTGCTTGCTAGTGTCTTTATATTCTCACATAAGAAAGGATTATATTTCCATCTGGATAATAGGGTGACACTGTCTTCTATAAAGAAGTTAAAAACAGCACAGAATGGAAGTCCACTGTGGTACAACAAACTAAATCTTCTTTTACTAACAAGAATATGGCCTTTTCTCTGCTCTGACCAACGAACAGTGGAAAAGGGAAAATGGTTAACATGATTTTTTCCACATCCACTCCTCTTGGTCAGGCATCAGGCTGCCAGGAGCTGAATCAACCACGGATTGTTCTTCCTCCAGCTCCCTTGACTCACCCAGAAATGGTGGTGACCCTGCCTCTTAAAAACAAACTCACAGTGTTTTGGGTTCCCTACTAAGAAAGCACTTACACACACACTCCAAGTATGTGAGACATCCCATACTGTGTGCTTAAAAATGAAGCACAAGCTCACCTTTGCCACGCAGCATCACTGCATTGCTGGGAAGAACTTGCCCTGTTCTGCCTGGAAGAGCCTTTATCCCTTCATCCCCTTCCTGCCATCAGCTGCGAACACCTCTTTCCAGTCCTTTCCTTTAGCTGTTAATTTCTCTCTTCCTCCCATACTGTTTGTGTAACTGCACAGCTCGGTTACCTCATGTTGTCAACTATTTGTGAAGCAGTATGTGTGATGCAGTCCTACATGAGGCTGTCAGGTTCAAACATAATATCCTAATTTGAATGCATTTGCAGCTCACTGGACTGACTACAGCCCCCTGAAGTTACAATGGTTTGATATTCTGTAAGGGGTTCGAGCAAGATATTCATAGCTCTTGGGTCTTGAAGCTGAAAGACTCAGATGGGTATCTGTGGTAGCCAGCTGCTGGACTTCTGCGAGGCCTTTGATAAGGTCCAGCATCACACTCATATCTCCAAATTGCAGATATATGGATTTGAAGGGTGAACTACTTGGTGGGTAAAGAATTGGTTGGATGATCACAGCAAGAGACTTCATGTACAGGTGGAGGCCAGTGAAAAAAATCACAGAATCATAGAATCACAAGGTTGGAAAGGACCTACAAGATCACTAGTCCAACCATCCTCCCATCACCATTGCTATCACAAGCACTAAACCATATCTTGTAGCTCCTCATCCAGACGCCTCTTGAACGCTGCCAGGGATGGTGACTCCACCACCTCCCTGGGCAGCCATTCCAGTACCACTCCAGAGGAGGTGGATGCCCCATTCCTGAAGGTGTTCAAGGCCAGGTTGAATGGGGCCCTGGGGAAACTGGTCTAGTGGGTGGCAGTCCTGCCCATGGCAGGGGGCTGGAAACAGATAATCTTCAAGATCCCTTCCAATCGAAGCCACTCCACGGTTCTGCAATTCTATGTTTTGAGATCTTCTGCAGAAAAGACACAACTCGATTCTTTTGAGCAGGTCTCCTGGCACAGACATTCTGACAATGCAAATCACCATCAAATCTTTTACTTTTTTATTTACTTATTTTAACCTATAAAATTAGGGAGTTTAGGCTTTTCATCTGTTCAGAGGCTCAGATCAAATTCTACACTGGAGCACACAAAGCACAGGCAGCATGTAGCATCCCACTACAGAGCACATGATATAGCAAAAGGCAAAGCAATATTCACTGTATCTTCAGTATTAACACATTTTTTCCAACAAGAACACAAATCCAGGCCAATGCTAGGTATCTAGATAACAACAACAACAAAAAAAAATAACAGAAATACCCACCCCAACAAATCATTTTCTCCCCCTTTCCTGACTGATTTATCTATCTCATATTGAGATTGAACAAGGAGAAAATTCCTGGCATATTTTATGTTAAAAAAAAAAATAATAAATCATAATCATAACTTTTGAATGTGCTTATTTGACTATTCTGTGAATTTTTTTCTTTCACCTTTTACTCCAGTCTCCTATGGGAGTAATTCATATGCTTTAATTAAACATTCTTGAGTATTTGGACTTTATCTCACAGATATACCACACCCTGCTTGTAAAAATTCCATCTCAAGCAGCCAAAGTACTTGACTTATCCCTAAGAGGAGTTATTAATTAGAGTAACTGCAGGCCACGTATTTATAATCTGGTGCCATCACTTCCCATGGATCTCAAGCTTTTATCTGCAGATTACTTACCTGCAGCTGAAACAGAATCATACCTAGCTGGAATGTGATCCCCATCTTGTGCAACTGTTCATTGCCACTTTTAAAATGAAGAATGGAAGACAGGTCCAAATGGAAGAAGTATTTAAGATGTTTTAAGAATTTTTTAAAGATATTCAGGCTAGCAGGCCTGATTTCACTCGCAGAGTGGTCAGACCCCCAGGTCTAACTATCCTCACCTGACATCGTGCGATACTTGCAGCCCACTGGGGCACTGGCTGGACATTGACTTAGAGGGGGAGAGTACCCCAGTCTGAAATCACCAGAGGAAATTACAAGCAGCAAAATACTTCCACAAGCCAGCGGATAAAAGCTAGGGCCAACCATGAGCTCACCAGCATCGCTCCCCAGCACCCCTCATTTGCCGGTGCTCTGCAGCATTTTTAGCTTCCTAGGTGAGCCAGCTCCCCTCACTCTCAAAATGCTTAGCGATCAAGAACAGGGCTCTGGGCTGCTGCAGCAGCCAAACATCCGCACAAGCGTGGGGAAAACGTGTGAGAGGGGAATATCATCCTATAGGCAAAAGCGCTCACGGGCAACTTTATGCTCCTAAGCGCAGAAAGGAGGGTGCAGCCTTCCCGCAGAGAAACATCCAAAGGAAAACCTGCTGGCATGAAACAGACTGGGAGACAGCCTGCAGGAGTCCCCAGTAAGCAAGCCCTAGGCAGCTGATGGAGAGATGGCAAAAGCAAGTGTCACTTCCCAGCAGCAGGTCGGGACAGGACTGTGCTGGCAGAGCCTGCCAGGCTTCTTGCTACAGTGGGTCAACAGCAGTCCTCACCTGAGGGCAAGCTTGGAAGCTTGGACTCCTTTTTGTATAGCTGAATTGAGTAAAACCCCTGACTCAAAAACTTGCGGCACCTGGAAATATGTTGGCTCAGAGCTGCATTTTACAGCTTCAGTCAGTTGCGGAATTATCAGAAGTTACTCCCTAGATTACCTCCTCTTCCTTTGTTTCTTTGCAAGCATTTTCTTTTTTCTTTTTTTTGACATTAGTCCATCCATTTCTGGTCTGAATCAGAAACTGTTAAGTTTTCCCTAAAACAGATAATTCTGGCTGGGATGATAACGTCAGTATGGAGGAGCTTTCTCCAGCCCTCCTTTTAATTTTTCTCCTTTCGTAGAAAAAAGATGTTCAGGTTGCAGTAAAAGTACAAAAGAATACATTAATCTTTGTTAAACCGGTAGAGTCAATTGACATGGCTCGGACTGGCTGCTTCCTCCCTTTTCCCTTAATGCCCATCCACAGCTTCCTCCCCTCTCCTCTCTTCGGACACTGTGTTTGAAAGCTGCACGCACACTCCCTGCAGGCTGGGACAGAGGATGATAGGGGAAACGTCTGGATGCACTTAGTCCAATTAAGTGTTGGCATCACATTCAGTCTTTCCAAAGAGCACGTAGGAAACTGTAAATGTCAGGCAGGCCACTGTGAATTGATGTGTCCCCATTTACATTTCCTTGCATCAAGCCACAGACAGAGTAGGTATTAATTGTCATCAAGTGCACTGTCACAAAACCCTCTTTAATATAATTCACAAGTGTTCTGCTAAAACCTTTAGTCTTTCAGCAGATCACTTCCATAATCCCATGTCACTGATGGGTTTTGGCAGAGATGAAGAGCAAACTGTGTTTGCTGCTGACAACTCTGCCACACTTTCCCTTTTTAGCTGCCGCACCAGTACACAAAATCTGTAATGGCACTCCCTGCTGAATGTCATTTCGAACTGGCAGCATTCCTCCGAGCTGTGTGCTTGCTTAGAGAGCTTCAACGCAAACAAACAGACACACACGGGCCCTGCAGATCACCCTTGTGCCACCCGGCCTTTCCTAACACCGCTCCTCTGACAGGAGGATTTGCGGCATAAAGCCAAGCTGAACGCGGAGCCAGCTTGTGCCTCACTCCCACAGACGGTGCCATGACATCCGTGGGGCTGCTGCGCCAGGGTAGTGGAAATACCTGGGCTCCCCTGCACGGAGACTCACAGCCCAGGCAGGGAGCGCTCACAAGTGAGCTTGGGGTAAGAAAGCAGCCACAGAGCCACAGAGGAGGGACAAGTACAGCTAGCTCTCTCCCACTTCTTTCTTTTTTTTTTTCTAAACAACTAAATCTTGTTCTTCCTGCTCCTGAGAAAACTCCTTTAAAAATGAATGAGACTAGTCATGTAACTGAATTAAGGGTCAGCTTACAGTGTTATTAAATTAAATGCTTTTATATACAGTAACTGAAGAGCTTGGTAGAATTCATGAAACTGGATTCAGACTTCCCTCAGATATTTTCCAAAGTGGCTAGAAGGGTTTAAGGATCTAAACAGAACAAACTCATAAAACCATGCTTTGCACGCTGCAATATCTAAACCAGCGACATACTCCCACATTGGTGCTATGGCTTTGCCCTCCAACATGTGTTCACAGCTCTGATTAGATCCAACCACAAATTCAGGACTAACTGTACTGAGACACGTCCCCAGCTGATTCCAGTATAAACTGCATGTCCGGAATCTGACTGCACAGACAGGCCCATGGTCACAGCATTCCAGCTATGCATCTCCAACTCGTGTACTGATGCACAAAAAAGCAGGAATGCATTTGTGCCACATTCACATTGCTCAGACTGCTGAGCGAACGGTGAGGAGAAGGAAAGGAAGAGAGCAAACAGATGCTATTGGCTTATCTGTAATAAAGGCTTGATCCATCAAGTTTAGAATATGTAAAATACACTCCACAGGCATGCTCACACACAGTAATCTCTGAGGATGTGAAAAACCTCCTATCACACTTTTCAAATTTGGAGAATACATGGTTTTCATCACAGAGTGCCAGGACAAACAACCTGTGCTTCCACTGCACACTTTGGTACCTGTACAATAGGGTGGCCCCCAGCAGATGCCTTCACAGCCCCTCGACTGCCTTCTGTCTCATAATGAGCTCGGTGGTGAGATTTAGGCTGCACTTCAATACGCAGTTCATAAGGTCCTGAGTGAGATGGCAGCTGCCAATCAAGGGCAGGCAGGGATGGGCTATAATGGAAAGGAAAAAGTATTAAAAATTAGCATCAAGTACAACATCACAAACCACAAGCGTCCAGCACTATTACTTTAGAGAACATGTTTCACAGTTCATCCTCCACCATCTTACATTCAAAATTTCGTCAAAATGGATAATGCCATGACATGAGTAATTTGGGAAGTAATGGTTATTTCATGAAGACTTACGGGTTGAACGTAGTTGATAGCCCAGGTGCTATCTAGTTTGTAAATAAAATGGGAAAACATTAAGAGGTGGCTTACAAACATCTTAATATATTAATTCTTGAATCAAAACGTAGGCAGAAAGATAGAGAGGAACATAGGGGGGAGTATTTCAGCTGCAAAAGACAATGCCAAACCTGCTCTGGAGAACTTCTATACATTTAACTAATCCAATGGATTTATACAAATCTGTGTAGTTTATAGGCGATAACAAGAAAGGCATTTGCAAGAAGGCCAGCTTTCTTGCAAACAAAAGAACATGTCACAGGGTCTCAAAGCAAAGCTGGTCTCTCACGCACCACAGGGAAGCAAGACCCGGAGTCAAAACATGGTTACAAATCCTACCAATGATGACGCACGAGCCAGAAGAAAATCCAGCTCACTCTTCCGGCTCTGTATTGACTCAGCAATTACTAAAATATTAAGGACTCATTACTATCACAAAAGCAAGCAGAACTGACAGTATGCAATACTGAGGGAGCGTCATTCTTAGAAACCCACATCCAGAGTAAAACCACACTTGAAAACATTGGCAGGAGAGCTCAGCTGCAAGAAATGCCACACAGATGCTCTGGGGAAAAAGAGAAAGAAATGAACAAATGTCGTTGAGAAAGTACCCAAACGTATTGATCTTAAAATCAAAGCAAGAAGCTTCATGATCTGGAGCCCAGTCAGAGGCTGGCTGGCTGGGATGTACCAGCTCCCTGCCCTGTCCTCAGGCCCTGGTGCCAACATGGTATGAGCAGAATGACAATGACCACAGAAAGCTGGCTGGGAGGGAGAGGATGCAGCAGAGCTTCTGTGCTGGGCACATTTATTACAGGCGTGTATCCATTTCATTTCATTTTGTAATGTTTATCCAGTACTTATCACCAGCATACTTCATTTGTATCTGCTGGAGTACAAGTGCGTGTGCACTCATGGGACTTAAGGTGGTGCCAAGATTTTCAACATTATCTTCTTCACTGCCTATAAATTTGCCTGTTTGAGTAACTTGAATGTCTATGAACAAGCACTACACGCATTACAGAAATCCCCAACCTCTGCAACAAAATTTCTGTAAATGGTGGCTGCTTTACACTCAGTCAGTCATTATCTCACAGCTAACACTTTCCACATACTCCATCTGTGCCACTGCAGCCAGTCATGCTGCTCTGGTTGGCAAGAGAAAGCTGGAGCCTCTGAGGGCCCACTGGAGACACTACATCCCAGACCTACACACACTCCAAGCCTCCTGCTGCTCTGCTCTCCAGCCTTGCCCCAGAACACACAGGGCCCACCTTGGGGACAAGGAGATGGATGTTTTGACTCAAGTCCATGCTCCTGCACAGCGAGGCACTGCTCAAGGCACTAAGAATGAACAATTCATCCAGGCAAGCTTTTAGGTAGGCAACAAATGGTGTCCAGGAGAGGCACTAGCGTTTCTTGCGTGCTCTTCTGCTACTGAATACACAGCAAAAGAGCTGAGAGCCACCTAAAAATCGTAGGCAATTGGCCACTGTTAAAGCCTCTCTTCCTTGTCTAGTGCCTCTGGGTACACATTCTTTAGTCTGAAAATCTCTAAAAGAAAATCTGGACAAGCCATATTTGAGTAATAACGAGTGACGAGGCACGGAGCAAAACAACTGTATCTCTCCTGGTGATGATCACCATACATTTCAAAACACATGTTTCCGATTTTAAGTAAATTCTCACTTCATGGATTTTTTTTTCTTTTTTTTTTTTTTTTCTTCCGAGAACACAACATCTATCTGATTAAAAAAACATTAACACAACATTAGAAAGGCCTGCCCTAACTGGCAGCCTGTAGCCCACGAGAGCAGACAGATATTTTTTACGATTTAGGGAACCATGTAATAGTTCCATGACTAATTAGACCTTTTAAAATAACCAATGCAACACACTTTCAAATTAGCATCTGAAAATGTCAGTATAATTAATTTATGAATTTCATGTTTTCAAATAAAGCATGAAAATAAAAATACATTTGCTGCTAGCCTGCAATCTATCATCAAAATTCCAAACTACCACCTGACCAGTTATAAATTGACGATTAATGGCAGTTTTCCTGATAAAGGAAGCAGAGTGATGCATTTGACAGTGTCACTGGCTGGGGCTGTAAGAGCTATTTCCTATGTTAGGTTATCTTCACCATGCACTTAATTTCCTTCAGCTAAATGTGGTTAAAGAAAAAAAAAATCACCTAGCAAACTGTCTAGTGGTAAACTGAAATCTAGTTGCTGCAAGCAGACTTTATCAATTTGAAAACTACTTCAACTAGCAAGCAGCACGGGGAAGGGAGATGAGCTGCTCCGCTAGCAAGGGGAGAGAAAGAGAAAGAAAAGATCTTCATATCAAATATACGTTGGTGTATTTCCCTCTGATTGAATTTTCCACCAATTGAAAATCTGTCCCATTCCATTCTACATCATGATAAATCTTACAGCACTCATTCAAAATGTTGTAAAGAGAGATGATTGTTTCAAGGCAGGTTCACAAAACCTGGTGTGAGACTGTAAAAAACTTGCTCAATGTAACTACGTCCTCCATAAATCAGATTACAAAACAGATGAATTGTGATTTATTTTGCATACGCCAGATACACAACATGATTAAATCATAAACAGATTATCGAGTCTGGCTGACTTCTGCCTTTAGCAGAAAGATTTATCAAGTTACAGGGTAGAAAAAGAAAAGATATTAGGCAGCACACTGGAATATAGGCAGAGAGGAAACAAATCCAAAAACTTCTATGAAACTTTGCAAAGGTGTTTAAGCCCTATTTTGATGGTTGTGCATTTGGGAATTAAATTGACACTAGACTTTCACTGCACAAGCTACTAAATGTGCAAGGTCACTTGCAAAACACTTACAAGTGTTTTTGCTCTTGGCTATGCAGTTCTGCAAATGGCTTTGGAACAGCTGTTGGTCTTGAAAAGAGATGAATCCTGCTCCTTCACCAGGTGTCACAGCACGAAGTCATCTACTGAAGACAGTGGTATGACAGCAGCAGAAGCTGCTGCCCCAAGGAGCAAAGTGAAAAGTGCTTTTCAACAGCTCAAGTAAAGCAAGTGACGTAGCCAAGTGTGGCTGAGACTTGATGCCTTCCACTGAACTCCTTTAGAAACAAAGGCATAAACCAGAGAAACCACAGGGCTGCTGAACCTTCTAACATGCTGCTAAGTTTGTCCTTGCTTCAACTGTACACCAAATGCAAATATGGTTATGATTTATTGCTTATTACTTGTCTCATGTTAAAATGGATGGCTGTTAAAAATCCTTGCATGCTTTTCAGAAGCGTAAGAAAACAGTGCAGGTCCCGCTGACTTGTGGTCTGAGAAATATACTTGCTTTATATTTCACCTCTGAGAGGACTTTTTTTTTTAATTTCCTGTCTGACAATTGAGCAACCTGGCTGTGAGCTGTTAAAACAAATGCTGCATCCCACCCCAGACTTGGCTGTGCCTTACCGGCATGCAGAGCAATTTGCTCTACTGTGGAGTCTGTGCAGAGCTTTGGCATTTCTCACACTGAGCTCCAAGAGCACAAGTCATCATCATGCTTACCGACAGATAATACACAACACAACCATCCTGAAAGATAACATCCAGAGACAGATTTGCATAGGAAATGCTTCATTTGTTGACTTAGGTTTAGAGACAGAACAAGTAGCTACTGTTGCAGGAATGGCAGCAGCAAGTGGCTCATGTTGCATCTCTGCTTGTTCCGAATTTAGTATCACATGGCGCTGAAATGAGCTCGTGAGGGCAGACCATTAATAAGGAGCTCACAGGGGTGTCTAAATGAACTGAGAAGCGGTCAGAAGAAAGTGCTGGGAGGATTTAAATCAAACAAACAAAATGGTTTACTGAGACAAGTTTCCAAGCAAACCTTCACAACTAAAAGCTGGTGCCACATGGTGGCAGACTCAACTTGTTGGAGCTTGAAGATGCCGCTATGCAACATGAATAGAGCAGGGAAGAGGAAAAGCCTGGATAGGTTCTCCCCCATCCCCTCCCTCTGCCCCCCAGTTAACACCAGCTAGTCCTGGGAGCTGGTTACCAGCACTTGGCCAAAAGTCTCTGTCCTACTGGGCCATGCCCCGACAGCTCAGCATTTGCTTTGTCTGAAGAATTTCCTCTGGCTTGCAAGAAGCACAAAAGCTTGCCATAAATGCACAGTTCAGCAAATCTGGTGCTGCTGCGCTTGTGATGGTCCTTCTCCATCTTCAGAAACGCCAATTCTGCGGGAAATTCAAATTCTCCCAAGTAAAGTTATCTTTTCTCTTATCAGCTAGACCAAAATCTCTATTTAAGCAAAAACAAGAATATCCAAAGGTCCATAAATCAAAAGAATAATGAGAAAAAAGAAAAAACAACCAAACAGCACATTAAACCCATATTTTTATAAGTAAATCATACAATTTGGGACCTCAGTGAATCATTTGGAATGCTTGAGTTTAATTCTGTCACAGTCACAAAAGTGGAATAAAAAAAACCAAACAAATAATGAACAAATCCAGTGACACAGATAAAAGCAAAATGTGCTTTTGAAACTGGTAGACAGATACCCAGCCACACATTCTCTAGATGCAAATCACAGACTCCGTATGTAAAACTACATGTCTCTCTCTCTGTGGATTCAAGAACTTCTATGTATTATTTTTCAGGCTGAAAAAAAAAAAAAAAAAGACTGCAGCGAAAAAAGTTGTGGATTTTAGCTGTTAAAAAAAAAGAAGTACAAAAACATACAGTAGGGAGCTTTTATAGGCCACCTGGAACTGCCAGTCTATTCCTGGAAGCTCCTTTTGGTGGTAGACCTCATACATGCCATACATCTGACCAACAAACCCAACCGTTTCTCTCCTCCCCTTTCCCCACTACACTACTTCTGAAGAAAATGAAAGCGTTGCATGCCAACACACTTCTTGTTAAACTGATTAAAGCATACAGAGAAGCTGTTACTTTTCAGTGAATAAGAAGTTGTGTTAGTTAATGAGAGTAGCTAAAGAGGGAGATGTAAAAAGATGTAAGATACTCAAAAATCCGGCATTTTCATGAGTGCCAATCCTTTCTGCTGAAGTAAATAGTGATTTGGGATATGCAAATGGGTGGTAAGAAATAAAAAGCAGAATCTTAATTTTGGAAAGAGTCCCAAATACTGTGTTGTTGGTTCTGTTCTCATATCCAAAGGGAAGTCAAGCTCTGTAATTCCACGTTGCTTTTGGCATTTTTGCCTATGAGAGGCTCTCAATCACAGAGTAAGAAGAACTGATATAACAGCATCAGAGAAAAGAAAGCAATCGTTTCAGGGATGGTTTAAGGTTTAAGTACAAAGTATTGCCTGCCCGTACAACAAATGGCAGATGAGAGAATGCTCCTCCTGGTACACAGAGGTCTGGAAGAGGTATGATTGCGACTGCCACCTCATATTGGCTCTGATGCTTCCCAAGTAAATCTCTGCCTGGTCTGTCAATGTTTTCTACATCCAAAGCCTTGGACCCAAGACAACGAGTTGCAGATCACGAATGGAGATAAAGCCCAGTGCTACCTCCATGCCAGCCCTTGGATCTGCCCTCCCATTCTCCCTCACCAGACTCAGCACCTGCATGCCAACTGCCATGCAGCGATCCGGCTGCATGCTGGTAGCTCTTGGTGGAGGCCTGGCAGCCAAAGCCTGATCTGAAGAGCCCAAAGCTGGCAATCTGGAATGAGCTTCTAAGTTGATGGATTACACAGAATCTTCAGAAATCAATAGAAAGACGGAGCATAAAAGGATTGTATTTACATTGAGCCAGGCATTGCTCTCTACTGTTATTATTCCCTGTTGTTCTAGTACTTGGAAAAACAAAAATTGAGTTTTAATTGTGAGAAATAAAAAAAATGCATCAGTTTCAGACATAGTATTAAAAAAAAGCTCTTTCTTTTTTAGATTAATGCGTGCCATAAAAACATGGGTAAAGAGACATCCACGTGCTTGGCTGGTGCTGCTGGAGCCTATTCCCCCTGCTCTCAAATACAGGGGAGAGGAAGAGAAGGAGGGAAAAGCATCAGTGATTTTCCAAGGCACGCTTGCTTTTGATGAAAATGTTATGTGTACTCAGGAAGAGACCGAGGAGCTAATCAAATATGGTTATCTCAAAATCATTACAATCGGGTAGATTTTGGAGCCTGAGTTGTTTGTTGGAACCTACCCCTAAAGTCCCAGCAGTTGAAATAGAACAGATGTGTAAAATAACAGGAAAAAAAAATCCAGATCTGTTGTGACAAATTCTTAACCAATTTTTTTGGAAAGATTTAAAATAACATAGTTTCTGTTGCGTCGGCTGTGATCCTGTTGACGTCTGTGCTCAGTTGCCCAGCACTTTCATATACATAAAAATTAGAGGTATTTTTGGTGGAAGGAAGCATGGTCAGTGTATCTGATTGGTAAAATTACTTAAAATCACATTTCGACAGTAACTTCCAACTGCCCTAGAGCACGAGTTAATGAGATCACATGGAAACATATTGCGAACCAGGAAACATATTTTATATGAGACCAAAACAGTGGAAAAAATGTTAAATACACAACGTAGTGGGGCTCCGTTTTGTACACTTCACCTTTCTTGTTTGTGTTAGCACACAGGAATGCTGGGTGCCTTCTGACTGACTACAACAAAGCGCGTAAGGGCGGCTCTCTGCAACAGAAAGATAAAAAGCGTGTTTGGTCAAACTCTCGCATTGTTGCCCTTGAAGTCTTTGGCAAAAAACAGCCAGACACAAAAGCCAATGTCCTGTCATTCTGACGAACTCAAATCCTTTTACACCTTTGGAAGGAGAACACAAATGGCTCTTTTTAAATATGTAGAAGGCTCTGACAGATTTGCTGGGACTGAAAAGTACCCATCCCAGAACTGAGTGCTCAGTTCCAGGTGGCTCCAGCAGATGCAGTGGGATGGCCACATTTCCCAGTTCTGAGCTGGGCCAGGGCACTGCAAGGACCTTAGACAGTGCTGAGAAGAGAAGATGAGGAGTGATGAGGAAGGGGAAGGACAGCATTACACAGAATCATCGAATGAACCTTAGAATGGCTTGGGTTGGAAGGCACCTCAAGGATCTAGTCCCAACTCCCCTGTTGCAGACAGGCTTGCCAACCACTAGATTGAGTACTAAATCAGGTTGCCCAGGGTCCCATGCAGCTTGCCCTCGAACACCTCCAGGGATGGGACATACACAACCTCTCTGGACAGCCTGTTCCAGCACCGCACCATCCTCTCTGTGAAAAACTTCCCCCCGACATCTAATCTAAACCTCCCCTCCTTTAGTTTAAAACCATTCCTCTTCATCCTATTACTACCTATCCATGTAAAAAGTTGATTTCCCCCCTGTCTGTAATCTTCCTTTCAATACTGGAAGGCTGTAATGAGGTTTCCCTGTAGCCTTCTCTTCTCCAGACTGAACAAGCTGAGCTCCCTCAGCCTGTCTTCATAGAAGAGGTGCTCCAGCCCTCTGATCATCTTCGTGGCCCTCTTCTGGACCCTCTCCAAAAAAAAACCAAACCAAACCAGAACAAAACTCAACATCTTTCCTGCTTTGAGGGCCTCAGACTTGGATGCAGTACTCCAGGTGAGGCCTCACAAGTGCAGATAATCACCTCCCTCGCCCTACTGGCCACCCCTCTTCTGATTCAGACCAGGATACGATTGGCCTTCCAGGCTGCAATATGGTGTAACGTGAAGTGCCACAAACTGTTCAACTTCGGTTTTTGGACACAGAACATATCAGGGGGGTACTGGATGGAGAAAAATGAGTTTGGCAATGCTAAGAGCCAAGGACACTGCAGCTGTGCATCTGCTTCTTTAGTGCAGAGTCCTCTTACGATGAACAAATATGACAAGAATTATAAGCTTAAAGATGAAGTTTTCTTCTTTAAACAAAAAATGGAAGGGAAGGGAAGAAAAAAGAAAACCAGTGTCCAACACAGATTGGCAAGAAGCTTTCAGATAAAGTTTCAGATGAAGTAAATGCTGAAACAATGTGTAGAAGAACCACATTCCTATTCTGTTTATATCCACAGTCTATAACAAACAAAATAATGGGAACATCTCTTATTCCTGCAACAAAAATGTATTTGGACACGATGAAGTAAAACCTCAGTTTGATGGCACCAAATTGACCTACTGCCTGACCAAATTCTGAATACCCCTGAATATCCTATTTCCTCACTGGCTGGACGGGGGCCTGTTCCCATTCACAATCAACATACAATCAACTCCTGGAAAGGCCTTGTAATCTTTCAAGGATTTACTCATGGTCGTGCCACACCAACAACAGAGGCAGCATCACAATAAACATCTAAATGGAATGAGTCAGTGGGAAGATTTGGCAGGAAGCAGATACAGGAAGGGGAAGGAGGAAAGAAAAGGATACAATAAAGGTATTAGCAGGATTGTCCTCCAAGCTGGGGGTTGCTTACCTCATGTAGGATGTAGGAGACAGAGACTTTGGTTTGGCCCACTGGTACGGATGCTGTGGCACAGATAAGTACTGCTCGCAGAAGTTTCCTTTCCTGATATGTTGAAAGCTAGAGAAGTCTTCTGGTGACAAGTCGGCAGTTGGCGATATGGTCCCGTGATCCTCGCCAGCCGGTTCGGTTTTCAGAGTCATGGACGGGGTGTGGTCGATGGCAGTCTTCCTTGACTTGATGGGAATCCCATCATTCATATCTATCGTGCTGTCGGTGGTGAGAGCATTTATGGCAGCCACAATGGCAGAGCTGGTATACTGGTTGGTGTTTCCTAGCCACGTCTCATCTGTGACACTCACACGCGGTGAGTTTTGTGGTGAAGGTGTGGGGGAGTGATGTGGTGAGTAGGAGGTCTGCCGGCCATTGAGGCTGTACTTTCTCTTGTTGCAGGGAGACGGAGGCCTGGAGCTGCGAGCCCCCAGCCAGTTCTCCTCTGTGATGCTCGTCCTGGGAGATGTCGATGGCGAGTGCCTTGGAGAATTGAGCAAAGTGCAGGCCACCATGCCACGCTGGTACCCCTCCTCTGTGTCAGTGGTCTTTGGAGAGACGCACGGGGACTGCCACGGAGAGGTCTGGGGTGAAGTGTATGGATACGAGTAGTTGGACTCGTAGGAAGACGCTTCAGAGTTGCAGCTTCTGGAAGACAAGCTACTAGCTGGGCTCAGGCAGGACGGGTCTCTGTATGCCTCAAGGTTTGGTAAGTTCAAAGTGGCAGTGGAAGGTGATCGCTTGGCATTTGGGATGGCCTCTTCAACCTCATCATGGAAAAACTGGTTGTTGTTATGATGCAGTCCCATGTAAGAAGTGATTTCAATTCTGGGGCTCTCCAGAGCTGGAGCTCCATTAGGTCTGATGTTTGGAGGCAGGTAATAGTCAGAGGCCCCGCTGTCAATGTGTCCTCCGTATCCGGAAGGATGATTTGTTGATGGGACAACTGAAATGATGGGATTTGATGTCTGAAGGCCATGACATGGAGTTGACAATGAGGAATGTGCCACATTTAGAGGCAAGCCAGCATTTACGTTTGAAGATGTATAATTATAGTGTTCTGGAAAACAAACAAACAAACAAAAAAGAATGATATGAAGCGCTGTACATAAATACTCACTTAATAACATACCAAGCTGGAATGGAGGAACATGACAAAACACACAAAAGCACAGCACTGCTTGACAACCCAACAGCATTAAGGGAGAAATTGATGACTGCATCTTTGAATAACCTACTAATTGAGCAGCATAAGACAAGCCGTCTTGGGAGGAGAATTTACATGGACCGAGGTTGTCTCAAAGACACTTATGTAAACCTTCAGAGCAAAAAAGGGTGCATCAGCATTCAGGGACTGCAGTGCTGCCCAAGAGACGTGCTTTTACATAAGCGAGTTTTATTCCCTGCCTTAAAAGCTGGAAAACACAAAAAGTACAGAAAAAAAAAAAGGAAACAAAAGTAGAGGCGGGCTATAACAAAGTCCGTGATGAAATGCATTCTACTAAAAAAATTATACACAACTGAAATTTCCATTACAGCGAGTTTCCAAGCGGTTCCAGTTAACTAGGTTTTTGGAACAAGACGGATCTATTGACCTGCTCTGGTTTCTGGGACCACTTATCCTCCTGCCCAACTGACAGAGACCAGGTGAAAGATAAACACGGAGGTCTTGCTACTCTGCGACAGATGAAATTCCACTGAAATTGCTGGTTCTTGCAGATGCCACACGTAAGTGCTGCTAGGAGCACGCTCTGGGCCAACTGTCTAACTGTGTAACAGCTCAGAGCGCGTTAAAGCGATAGCATGGTCATTGTGGAAAACCTGAAAAGTGAGATCACATCACAGACTTGTGCCGATCCAGCACAGGGGACCAGCATGCCTCCATATCTGCTGTGCTGTGCAGAACCGGCCCCTCAAAGTTGGTCCTTAGGGATCGTCCTCACTTCAGGCCCCCATCGGCCTGCTGGCAGGCCCACCATCAGCATGTGCCAGCTCCTCTCCCCTGCTCTGAGGCCTCATACAGGTTCCCATCTATGTCCCAACTATGCCTCCCAGAGACACCAGTGGGCTGTGCCTGGGCAGGTGGGCAGCTCTCAGAGCTGTGACTGATGTACGACCAGGACTCAGCCCCTGTGCTTTCTTTCTGGCTCAGTCACTTCTACACTCGAGCCAGAGCCCCTCAGGCTGGTATCTCTTGCCGTGCCAGAAAAAGATGGCAAACCCTTTCTGTCAAGGATGAGGGCTGCTGAATTTGGTAATGCTGTTCTGTAGGTCTGGAGGTAGCAGCCTGGAAATAATCCCAGCTGCAGCTCCAAGCAGCCTTTCCCTGGGTCCATCCTGGCAGAGGCATTACCCCACATGACACAGAGAAACTCTGTGTCCCCCAGCCAGAGCCGGCCTCCATGAGGAACCAGGCCTTGTCCCCTGTGGGAGGCAAGCTTCTGGTGGAGACCACTGCCCACCTTCCCTGTGCAGAGGGCAAAGCTCTGCCAGTTACCACAGCTGTTATTCCCAACAAGAAATGCTCCCAGGAGCGCTGCGGATGCAAACGAGCCTCCAAGATGGTTATGCCAGCCAGCACAGTCAGCTATTCTCTTTCTTTGTTTATCAGCTCAGCCCTCTCTGGTGTCATCCTCCAGCTATCCTGTGATCGCATTTCCCACTGGCAACGAATTCAAGACAAACAGCACTTACAAAAAATTAATGTGCTTTAGCAGTTTCACAGCTGCTCTGTGATGTTCCAGCTGATTTACACCAGGTCAGGTAATATTTACAAACAATGAGAAACAACGTGTTTTCAACTCACTTTCTACTCTGCAATCAGAAAGCAGTCACTTGGTGAGGAACCAGAACGTGCCACAAATAAAGCTGGAATGTTCTAAACATGACACTTCACATGTTATTTAAACTATGGAACTATGGAAAAAGAGGTGCACCTTTGACAAGGTTCTTCTGACTGCAGTGGTCAGGTGAGACAGAAGTCCACCTAGGGGATCGGAGACCTCTCTTTCCAAAATGAGTCACCTTTTCTTGCTGCCTTACTGCATGGCAGCCCCGCTCACAGCCACCACAAACACCACCACCTCCTTGTCATTCTTAATGAGAAAAAAAAACTGAAGCAGTCCGACCCTCCCTGTTCCAGAAAGGAGCTCAGAGAAGGGGTCTAAGCAGTGCCCCCAAGGCAGTTTCAGCCCCTTTCTGCTTTCTCTGGCTTCAAAGGAAGGCACCTCACCAGTTATTGGGATGCCGCCTGGCTCCTCCTGGAAACATCCCTGCATTGCCCTATTGCACAACTGGTCCCCAGCATGCAGTCAGACACAGAAAGCACAGATGATCTGTGCCCACCAGGTGGGCTTCATATATCTGCTGCCTGCAGCATCAGCGTCTTACTGATTGCAATTAATAAATAAATAAACAGTGATCACTATTACCTGAATGATAAGTATGGCATATTAGAAAATCTAATGCATAGGTGAAGTAAAAATCAGACACTGAAGTCTTCTGGAGATCTGCAGCCCAGGCCAAACAGGCAGTGTGTAGAAAGTATGCCCAACAAATATAAAAGCCCAAAAGCAAGATCTAGGAACAAGACCAAGTCCTTGGTTTGTTAGCTAAAAACCACCAGCCACAATTTCTGAAAAAGCGTGTTCCACTCCTCAGTCTGTGTTTTTACAAAGCACATGGAGCACACACAGTCAGCAGTCGTAACACTGCTTTCTCACCAAGAAAAGCCTTCTCACAAAAGCGAATAAGACGCACGGAAATAAAATGCCTGTCTCAAGTGGGAAGTGGCCACATAGGCACAAAGCTGCGGCACATAAAGCAGCAGCCCATCACCAGCAAGGTGTTTTGGCAGCACCGAGAGAGATGAAAAGAAGGTAAAGTTTTAGCACGGATGGCCTCTGCCATCATCCCTGACCCATTGGGCCTCCCCCTGCCCAGGGCACACAGAGGCCTGGGCTCACCTTCGCACTGCTGCTCATGGGCATTAACTTGAGCTACTTCCTACAAAGACATTTTCAATAGTTGGCCCTAACATCCCAAGCCAAACATCAGCATCAGGCCGGCCAGTGCAAGTAATTTTGTTGCCACCACGCCCATACTTGCACTAGGTTTAACTAGGACAAGAAACTGGATTCCTCCATTCGTAAGCACATCTTCACGTGTTACATTTCACTTTGTGACAACGTAAAAAAAAAAAAAAAAAAAAAAATCAGATTTTTCTCTAGTCAATTCCACAGAGCATAGGCTTTATTCCTTTCTATAATTAACAGGCTGAACCTGCGAATCACTGGGCACCATCACAGTTTTTATTTATACTCTTTAAATAGGAGTGCTTAACACCCTCAGCTCAAAGGGGCTTCAGAGAAGCAGAGGGCTGTGTTACACTGCAATACATTGAGTCCCATCTCGTTCTGTGCTGAAATTCATGCTTTCAGCACTGCCTCTTCTCACCAGGACTTTGACACTTCATCTGTGCAGATTCCTGCTCTTTCTAGGTGCGTAATTCCTAGGAAATTACATCTGTAATGCCTGGTGTGACACTTTTAAAACCTCATTTTCTAAAACTGAGAAGCTCCTTACAACCGTTTGGAATCTGAAGGCTTGCTGGAGCGCAGAGTGACAGGAGAGCACTGTGCACAGCTGTGTCCTAACAGGCTGCAATACACGGGCAAGGATGTGAGAACCTGCCTCGATTTAAAGACAACAGTTCTGGTGAACTGAGAAACTGAGACGACATCAAATCGCCCTCTCACACACCAGCTTTTTAGGGTGACCAATTAGCACTGAAATTGTGACAGCCGGTCTCGGACCAGGAAACGACGGCAGGTTTCTGCGTGCGTCCGTCCTGGGCTCACTCACCTCGTTTCTACTTCAAGTACTGCTGAAAGTCACAGAACAGCAGCCGCGCAGAAGCTTGGCAGCGGCGACCCGCGACAAATCCAGGACCGTTATTTTGGTTTACAGATGACCTTCAGGCAACCCCGAGCCCAACCCGCTCCAGCTCACGGCGGGGAGGCTCTGATCGAGCCCCGCGCTCCCATCTGCCGCCCCGCATCCGCAAACCCCCGCACCCCGGCAGCCTGCGAGTACAGCTCGGTCGCAACCTCAGAAAAACTCCCGGTGTTTGAAGAGCTGCGAACAATCCCGGAGTTTAAAAAATTCCTTTCCAGTCACCTCCCGCGCGGCTCCCAGCCGAGTTACAAGGGCACCGAAAGAGAAAGCGTCGGACGGCCGCGGGCACGCTTCAGTTCGGCTCGCTTTCTTCCCGGCTGCGCGGGGCACAAGGACCGGCCCCGCCGCTCCCCACCCCCCTCCCGGCCGGCGCACGCCGACTCCGCTCGGGAAGGACCCCCTCGGAAGAGCCGCCCCGCCCCGGCCCGGCACGTCGCCGCCGGGACCGGCTGGCCGCAGCATCCCTCCCTTCGGCGACGCTGCCCCCGCCGCCCCTCGCCGTGACCCACCTCCGCCTCCTCCCTCATCGCTGTGCTTGAACTCGAAGAGAAAATCAAAATCAAACTCCTGCTCGGCCTCCACGCCGGTCATGCCTTCCGCAGCCCGCGACGACACCCGCCCCGTTCCGGCACCCTGCTGGCGGCGGCACAGCCCCCGGCTCGCCCCCGTCGGGCCCGCCCCGTCGCACGGGAACACCTGCTGCCGCGGCTGGGCTCTCGTTCCGCGGCGCTGGGCTGGGCGGCCGGCACGGCGGCCCAAGCTGCGGCAGAGGTAATGTGAGCCCTGCCCGACGGGCGGCCTCGGATCTCGCTATCGCCGCCGCCGCCGCCGCCTCTGATCCGCCTCCCTCGCTTTGTTGATGTTTCCGGGTCGATGCAAACCACCCCCCTTTTACTCCCCCCCCTCGGCGTCGTGCGCTCCCGGCGCGGTCCGCACGCCGTGGGAACCCCCCCGGGCCCTCCCTGCGCCGGTACCGAGGGCAGCGGGGAGGCGGGCAGCTTTCACCTGTGGCCGCCCGAAGAAACGGCCATCACCGCAGGTGCCAAGCCGCGGGGAGCCGCGGAGCAGCTGCCTCGGAGGAGGAGCGGCGGGATACGCTGCGCTGCGCGAAGCCTCTGTCCTTCCTCCGAGGTTCCCAGCGCTCCTCGTCTGCGAACCGGGAGGCTCCAAGCTTGGCTTATTATTATTATTTTTTTAATCTTACTTCGTTGCAGCACCCACTAGTGCCAACTGCGATAAAAAGTGCGGCGTAGCAGCTCCCCACGCGTGCCGCATCTCCGGGCCGAAGGGGACCCTGGGGGACCTCGCAAATGGACCCCCGCAAATGGCACCCCGCAAAGAGCACCTTGTAAATGGCCCCGCAAATGGCACCCCGCAAACGGCACCCTGTAAATGGTCCCTCGCAAATGGCCCCCACGGCGCTGCCCCGTCCCGCAGCACTCTGCTGCTCGCGGAGGCTGAGGTCAGCCAGGCAGGAGGACGCAGCGTCCACTTGTGTTCAGAAACGCACGCCAGTTAGAGCCCGTTCTGAAGGCTCCGATGTACAAACGACCTCTCCGACCCAACAGCCGGGGCTCGCTGCCGCTGTGGAGCTCGCAGGATTTAAGGCCAGATTTCAAAAGGAATAGTTTTTAAAGCAGTTATGGAAACGGTATTCCCTTAATAAACCGAGGGAATACCATTTTCCAGGCTCATGGCTGAAATCTCCACTACAAAGTGCCAGGAAAACACACTTTTTTTCCATCCGATCCTCTCGTGCTTTTTCCCCTTCCCGCAGGGCCGGGCCGTACCGCAGCCCAAACGCGCCTCAGGCGGCTCGACGGCAGCAGGAGCTCACCGACGGGCAGCCCAGGGACCTCGGGGGAAGGCACACAGGCTGGGACAGAAGCGGGAGGTCATCGGGCGGGCCGGGCCCAGGCGCCAGGCGCCACTTCCCCACGCACTCGGTGAGTCACCGAGTGTGCAAAAGCCTCGGCGGCAGCGCAGCTCCTCCGCGTGGAGCTGCCGGCTCGGCGGGGCCGCGCTTCTTCGGGATGCGGAGCCGGGGACGAGCGGGACGTTACGCGTCACCCGCGCACGGCCTCGGCCCGACAGCGCGGACCGCCCGCGCCGCCCTGCCCGCACGTGGTACCTGCACGTCGGTGACTTGTGCCACGCCGTGTACGGACCGTCTGACGGCCTGCTCTGTGAATATCGTTGCCGTCAGTGAAATGTTTTGATTGGCACCTTTCCCCTGGGGGAAGATGAAAGGTGCACAGAGAGGTAAAATGAAAACGATGTGTCGGATGT
The DNA here is from genome assembly GCA_037305975.1 of Chrysolophus pictus. Taxonomy (NCBI): domain Eukaryota; kingdom Metazoa; phylum Chordata; class Aves; order Galliformes; family Phasianidae; genus Chrysolophus; species Chrysolophus pictus. The sequence goes on from CM074577.1 coordinate 4,637,839, forward strand.
GGGAACAGAAGGAAAGGTTAAGGCGCCGCTTAAAACAAACAAACAAACAAACCAAACATTAATGCCATTCAAGTGGGCAGAAAGGAGCGAGCCTGAAACGCAGCCCCCAAGCGTCCCCGTGGTGAACCTGGACGGCCCCAACGCCTCCGGGCGCAGAGCAGCCCCACCCCGCAGGCCCGATGGAGACTTAAAACGGCACGCAGCGTTAAGCCCCGGCTGGGCTCCGCGCTCCGCAGCGTCCTAGGAAAAGAGTGGGGTCTGTGGGGCCGTGCCCGCTCATTCCGCTGGGACCTTATGTTTGAGTTCCTTCCCAAACTGATGTAAAATTGCCCATTTTCTTTGACTGTCATCACTCGGCTGTTAAGAAGCACCTCATTTTGCAAGCAGCGATCTTGACCTGTGGGGTTCCCTGACGTGTTTCCTGCATCGGGACACAGCTTTTGGCCTCATTCTCTCAGTCTCTTACAAAATACATCCACGTGGCAGAGAGTTACCGAGGAGGGCTGCTGACATTTTAACACGGGCATCAGAAATGCCAGAGGACTAAAGAGAGGGAACCTCTTTGACAGAAGACTTCACTACGTGCATAGCGTGAGCTGGTTCCGCGTGTACTTCCCACACGGGGGGACATTTGCTGCCTAAAATCTCGAGTGCAGCCCTCGGGGTTCCGGGCGGGGGGGGTTGCGGGGGGGCGAAGGAGACAAAAGCCAACACCGTTGTGTTATTAACTTCCTTCTGAAAATGTGCCTGCCTGCTTCAAAAGTGGGGCTGCAGTTTCCGCCATGCTCGTAGCTTCGGCATAGGCAGGGTCCCGTCAACCGAAAGGAACCCCTGCAGTGAAAACTTCCATGTTAAAAAAGACGAAAGAAAAAAAAAGAAGAAGAAAAAAGAAAAAAATAAAAATAAAGAAATAAAAAGAGGGGTCCTGAGTGCCTGTGCAGCTTCCTGGGACCAATCCGGGCAAGAGCCGCGCTGTCCCCCAGCCAAGCTGCGGGATAAACCCCTCGCGCTTGGACGCGACCCAGCCCCAACTTCTTCCCAGCTTTCAGTCCCATAGGAGCGGAGGCGGCACCGGGTCGGGTCGGAGGCGGACCGGAGATCCCCGGGCAGCCCGGGGCGCGTCCCGAACCCTCCGGTCGCGAGGCGATGCGCAGGGAGCGTTTGCAGGATCCCCAGCGGCCTCCCCGCTCTGGCTCGAAAAGGCGACGTGCGAAAGCGTCGCCAGTGCGGTGCTGGGTAACGATGTTCCGGGGAGAGAAAAATGTTCCGACTGGCACAGGAGGTCGCAGCCGGTTCCCGCTCCGGCGGAACGCTGCCCCTGGCACCGAGACGTCCAGTCCGAACGAGCAACGACCGACAAAACCTTTCCCGAACCCCACGCCCTCGTCCTTTCTCTCTAAAAACTTTGCCGGCGTGTTTGCAGAGCGCTCTTTGCAGCGGGGTTACCGCGGGGCACCGCGAGTGGCAGCTCGGAGCCAGGGCAGCGAGAACGGCTCTCCGCGGGGCCGGGACAACCGCGTCGGCGGGGCCGGATTGTGCCGCGGTGCGATGGGGAGGGCTCGGCGCTAGCGCGGCGCTGGCCCGGGCCCCTCTCGTGGGCGGCTACCTACCGATCCCTGAAAGAGAGCTGCGGTTACAGAGCACGTTCTGCCCTCCACCAAAGCGATGAGATCCGAGACTGCGGGGTGTTCCCCGGTCGTTTTCCTCCCCCCCACCCCGATCGGACTCAGCGCTCCCTGCGCCGTCCCCCGAGCCGGGATCGGAGCCGGGTCCCGCGGGAGGCTCGCGGGAGCGGCGGCGCGGCCGAGCCGGCGCCGTGCGAGAGGCGAAGGAGACACCTATTGGCAAGCGGCCGCCGGCGAACCTCCGGCCCGCCGCGGGGAAACACCGGGGGACACCGCCGTCCGCCCGCCCTCCCGCCCGCCGCCCGTCGCGCGTTACCTTCCTCCGCCGCCTTCATGGTGCTGCCGAGCAGGCGGGCTCCGTGCTGCGGGGCCGCCGGCGGCCTCTCTCTCCCGCTGGCTGCTGGATCCCGCGACGACGGCGCGGCGGAGGCCGGCGGGGCAGCGCTTGGCATCCACCCGGCGGGACGGCGGAGCCCCGGCGCCTCGTCCTGGCCGCCCCCGGCCCCTCGGCGCCCGCCCGCGCCCGCGCCCCCCGCCCGCCTTCACGCCCCGGGGGCAGGGGCCGCGCCGCCCCCGACGCGGGAGCCGCAGCCGCGAAGGCACGGGAGCTCACCGCCACCGCCCCCCCGGGGCCGGGGCATGGAGGGGAAGGCGGTGTGCGTGGGGACTGGGAGGCACTGCCCGCGCCGCGGCGGCGGGACGGGGCGGCGGGGCCGGCGGGCGCCGCTCGGCTGCCGGGTGCCGCAGGAGGGGACGGGGCGAGCGGGCGAGCGGAGCGGGGAAGTCTCGCTCTGACGCAGGGCTGCGCGCCCGGCGCCGCCTTTTTAAAGCTGGAAAACACCCCCCACCTCCCTTCCCCTCCCGGCCCCTCTCCCCGCCCCGGGATCGTGATGTCAGCCGGGCCTCGGCCCCGCCGCCGGCGGGCGGCCAGCGGGAGGCGGGCACCGGCGGGCACCGACGGCCCCGGCGGCCCCCCGTCCCCCGCCCGGTGCCACCGCCCGCGGGTCCCCGGGGCCCTCCTGGGGGAGCGGGCGCGTCGGGGTCGCGGGAGTGGGGAGAGCGAGCCGGGGGGAGAGGGAGACGGGGGGGATGGGGGGGGGAAAGGCGGCCCTGCATGCTGAAATCATTATGTAAAAAATCGCAGGCTTCCCCCGCTGTGGAAATTTGGAAAAGAGCATCAACTGGCAGGCGAGAGAGAGGAAAATCCCATTCTGCTAAATTACTAACAGACCCCGTGGACTCGGTTTCAGTCGCTTCGGATTTATTCTGATTATTTTATTTATTATTATTCTGTAAATATCTCGGCAACGCAGTTGCATCTCATCACTTCGTAGCGGGAGAAGGAGAGGCTTCCAGCCCGCAGCGGCTCCTCCTCCCTCCTCCCGCCTCCGGGATGCCCCGGCTGCCCCGACGGGCGCGCCGCTCCCGCTCCGTCCTCCCTCTGCCCCACAGCTGGCAGGGCCGTGCCACTTTCCTGTTGGAATTAAATGGCGGATAGAAGGGAGTTGGGGTGGTTTGGAGCGTATCTGGCATATGAGAAAAAAAAAAAAAAAAAAAACAAACATAAATCTCGTGCATGACACCCATACGTGGTTGAAAATAAATCCAATATAAACGAAATCCTGCCCGCTCCCGGGGAAACTGGAGGCCACGGCAGATCGTTGGGGCGAACTCCTCCACTAAACCATCGCGCAAAATGTTCCCCACAGACGAGGAACTTCCATCCCCCAAACGGAGCGACACGCTCACGTCAGGAAAAGCAATACCAAACCACAAAGGAGGACGCTCTCCTTTCGAGAAAAAACACGGAGGGCAGCGCACATCAGCCCCGTCCCACCTGCCCGCAGCCAGCCGGCCGCGCCTCGCCTCGATGCGGCCCGTGGGGGTGCCGCCAGGGGGCGCGGTTTGCCTCGGGGCCGCTCGGCAGCGCCTCCTTCCTCCGGCCGCCCGCCGCCGCAGCCCCGACGGTCGCGGGTATCCCGGCACCGCGCTCGGCGGCCGGGGCGAGCTCCGCGGTCCGGCTCGGAGCTTGAGGGGAGTGCGAGCCGCGCTCTGTTCCCCGGGACTCTCCTTTCCTGCCCGCGCTCCCCCCCCCGCTCGCCGCTGAAATGACGGAATCCCCCGTCTGTTTCCTCCTGTTTAATGCCGTTGCCCGGACCACCGTGGCTCCGTTCCAAGGCCTCGGAGCTGTCGCAGGCGGTCGGCGGCGGCGCAGCGCGGGTCTCCCCGGCCGCCCCCGGCCCCGCCGTTTCGCTGCCTCCCCCGACCCGGCTCGGCCCCGCCGCGCCCCGCTCCGCCACCCCGGGGCCGCCCGCTGCCGGCCCGCCTCCGCTCCGCTCCTCTGCCCGTCCCCCGCTCCGCCGCCTCCCGGGGTTTGTTTACAGCCGCTACTAGGAGAGACTGCTACACGGGTCTTATTTTAGGAGCTGGTGATGACTAACGGAGTTAAAAGGAGCTTAGTACAGAAAACAACCCTATTTTTAGACGGCTGTTGTTTCATTGAGTTATTGTAGCGAACGCTCCCTGGCCATTTTTAAAGCCGCTTCCCCGGTGCCGGGTCCTCTCTGCCTCGCGGATCGCGCACGCTCAGCCGGGCTCCCCGCGGGGACATCGCGGTGTCTCCCCAGCCAGCTCGCCTTGGTGACCGCCTCACGCTGTCCCTGAAGCCCCCCAACCTGCCGCAGGGCTCGGGCCGAGCTGTTCCCTGCGCAGCGGCCCCTCAAAGATGGGAGCTCTCAACTTCGTGTTCTGAAATCGAGGAGGTGCGGGTCTTCTGCCTCCAGCGTTTGCCGATATGGAATATGTTCTTCCAGTATGCTCCCAGCATTCCAGAATCCAACGCATGGATCGAAAAAGCCAACCGTTTGGGACACGGTCATTTTGCCCCGGGTGCCTTCCCTTCTATAGCTAGTTCGCTCCGAAAGTAATGCCTCCTATTTATTTCCACGGACTTTTTACGACAGCTGCAAGAGCACAATAACAATATTTGATAGAGCAAATTCTCACCTCCAAAACACTATTTTTTTTTCCCAACACAGATATCTCTGTTAGCTATGCATGAACAAAAGCCTGCACGCCATGCTTGTAAAAATCTGCACCAGCAGAGGTGACCCACTGCCATCATCACCACTGCTGAAACGCAGCACCCACCACCTCAGTGTGCTCACATCCACTCTTTGGTTTCCACTAATATTCAGACAGCATCGATGGATATCAATCGATGGCATTTTCTCTGCGTGGAGGAATTTAGCGGCACATCTTTGTTTCATATGCTTCCATGTCAGAAGCCCTTTTATCAGGCTGTCCTTCTGCTGCCATTGGTCATACATCAACAAGATGGAATGGAATGCTGGTAGGAGGGTTCAAGCTCACCGACATCTGCCTCTGACATCATGGGCCAACATAATAAAACAGCAGGCGTTACTTTTGGAGCAGTCTTCATGATACGTATGCTAACATATTATCATCGATCTCTGACTATGCACTCATCTTTTGGATCCTGGCAGCTTCAAAAATTTCAGTATCTGTTCAGGATTTCATCCGTTGTAACCAGAGGTTTGTAAGTCCCAAGTCTCCCTAACCACATCCCTAGTTGAAGCGTTTCTAATCCCCTGCTTTGAAAATCACAACTAAATTTGCTGGAAAATAAGTGAGCACATGGCTGGTGTTTTTGGCCAATACCACACCATTGTGAAAAGGCAACCATGAGGCTCTCACACAACCCATTAAATACGCACCAGTGATGGCCAGTTGCTGCCCCACATCCCCAGAAGGACACATTTGGTGAAGAGGCAGGGATTCGGGTCAGCCTGACAACATCCCCCAGGCTCAGACTCCTGCGGAAGCTGTTAGAAATCACTTCACCACGTTTCAAGTGCATTGTACTTAGCAGGACAAATGCCAGCAGAGGAATTTTGTGTGCTTGAATAATGTTGCAATTTACCCTGTGGCCGGGCTCATTACGGCACCGAGGGCCCTGTTGGTTTACCTGGCTTTTGATTTAGTGGGCTCTCGGTAAGCGACTGTGGAGGCACACAGCCAGAGACTGCAGGAAAACAGCCTTAATGCCTCTCCGGAGCTCCAGCCACCCATTCAGACACCGACGTCCTAAAGGAAGGACGGACATCAGACAGCCACACCAGACTCGTGTGCAGAAGGATGAATTAAACAGATGTGAGCTCGGAGAGGCAGTCCTTTGTGGGTGCCCCTCCCCAAATCCTGAATCCTGGGCAGGTGGGAGGGGGCAGTTCCCAACCCAGAGATGCCCCAATTGAGGTCCCCCTCGTGCAGCTGTCTGATGTGGAAAGGTGGGTAGCTGTCGGGCACTGCCAGGGACACCCAAAATGCAGCGGGTGGCCAAAAAGTAAAGGTAAAAGTAGCTGCAGAAATATTTCATGTGTGTCACACTTCCCAGCTGCTGGTGCTGAGCAGTCTCTAGTCTCACCTCTGAGCACTCACTGCTGGAGAGCTGCTGCTGCTGCCTGCCCGGATGCTGGGCTGGGGCTGGTGGCAGAGCTGGTTCCTCTCTGGGGGAAGGGGAAGGTGAGGTGTGCAGTTTCTGGGAGATGCACGGGTTGCTGTGCCCGTGAGGAGCATGTGAGGAGTGCTCCCTTCACCCCCCCCCCCCCCCCCCCACTCTTGGCATGGGTGCACACCTGACCTCCTGGCAGCAGGCAGTCTGTTCTAGAAGCAGGGCCTGCTGGCAGGGACAGGGGAGCTTTGGGTGACACTGTAGCAGCAGTGGTCCAGCACTGCAAAGGTCACGGGGGGACTTCTGCTGAGACAGGGACTCTTATTCTCCTGGTAGGCTCCGCATCCCTGGAATATCTGGTGTGAGAAACAGGTCCCTGCCACTCCTCACCCTCTCCTGTCTGCTGGTGGTCAGTCTGGAGCATCTGCCTCTACAGCCAGCAGACTCTGTGGTTCTGACTGAGACTCGTGCATTGCTGAGCCGTGGTTATAGCCACGTGCCCTGGGTGCCAAGCATCCTCCTGCATCCCCACCACACGTGTGCTCCCTTTGCCCAGTGCTGAGCTGGCTGACACAAAGGGCTGCTCCAGTGGTGCTTGGTGCCCTCTGCAATCCCTCTCCCTGTAATCAGGCAGCTTGCAGGCGCTGAGCACCGTGCTGTGAGCCATCCCATTTGCCACATGAGCAGAGCAGTGCTCTGTGAAGCCCTGAGCTCTCTGGCTGCAGCAGGAGCCCTCTTCTCCAAAACCTCAGCTGCGCTGTTATTTGTTTGGCTGCTGCTACCCCTGCTGCTCCTCACCACCAGCCCGGGGCCTTTACTTCATTAGTTTCTTCCTGCTCTGTTTCATTAAAGTTGCATTTAAGTGTGCCAGTGGTTCTCTCCAAACAAATAGCCTTCCATTCTGCGATATTGAATTTCTTTGCATTAGCCTATTCCCCCAGCAACTCCAAATCCTCCCGTAGCTGGTGCATTCCTGAAGTTTATCAGCAGCCTCTCCTTCTATCATGACATCATCTGTGTCTGGGACACCCAGCAGCTTGCGCCAGCCTCATTTGTACAGAGCTCTGAAACACAGCGAGTCCCAGTGCTGAGCTCCAGGAGATCCTGCCTGTTAGCTCTCCTCACACACAGACTCCTGCTTATCGCTCTTCTCTCTTCTCCAACCCGAGTTTTATCCTTTTAATATCAATATTCCAAGACTTGAATGCTTTTTACTGACCTTGTTTCCTGATGTGCTGTCAGCCTTGTTAAACTCCAGCGAACTCCAAGTTATTACTTGAAACTTTTTTGACCACTCTGGCAGCAATTTTGAAAATGGCTCTTTGTTGTAGACACTTGCAAACACCAGTTCCCACTCCCTCTTCCCCCAGAATTTTCAACAGGTAAGGGGTATGGGAAGAGAAAGTATTTTCCAGGTGAGGAAAGGAGATAACAAAGTTTTATTCACTTACCTGCGACTACACACTGCTGAGGAGCATCCTTCATATTCCAAGTGAAGCAGGTAATGATGAGCTGCAGCCCAGTGGTGGGAAGCACAATGGAGATAACAAAGTTATCACACAATGGAAAGCTTTTCCCCTCCTGCTTTCAGGAGCTGCTCAGTATCTCCAAAGACAGCAGCCTGGGACAAGGGTGGGACTTGGAGTTTTTCAGCTACTAAAAGATGAACTTACAAGATGCTGCCTGCTACTGGAAATGAAGGGCTGTGATGGAGATGCTGAACGCCCCATGGGTGATGGATTTCTGAGAAGCCCCTGGATCAGCTTGGCACAGCCAGCAGTTCCTCTTACCATGGTGATACTGAAAGGCTGACAAGAGACTGAACTCTCAGCATGTCCCTTTCCTGCTTCACACCTTAAATTTTACCTCCCTCATTCTTTTCACACCACATTTCAGGCAACAGGGGTGGTTTTTTATTTATTTGTTTGTTTGTTTCTTATTGCAAGGATGGTTTGACTGAGGGGTCCAGAATCCTGAAGTACATCGCCAGACTCTTATAGCTTGGTCAAGCATGTAAGTGTGTAGCTCTTAGTGTAGCAAAATGAGGCATAAGCCTGGTGCTTTTACTGCACTAGCCAGTGGCAACATTCCTGTTTTGTGGCACCTTTGTATTCTGAAATACTTATCTTGAAGAGCAAATGCTGAAAATTAAAATCTTGAGTCAAGCTTCCTCATTAGCAGCCTGCCTGGCTAGACTCTAGCTTGTTATTTTTTGCTGGTGCATAGCTGTAAAGAGAAAACCTAGGAGAAAATAGGCAATTAAAATGCATTAAATTGATTTCCAAATGAGAATGCAGAATCAGAAAGTCTCAGGAAGAACCTCATCTCTCCTCTTGCATCTGTTTCTGTATGTGAAAGAATGAGAAAGAATTCACCAGCAACTAGAATAAAGCAAACATTAGTAGGGTCAAACTTCTGCCTAGTCAAGTCTCTGATAGCAGACTCTGAAATTCCTTGGCATGCACTGTTTGTGAAGCAGGACTCCTCAAAGGCCACACAGATGTTGTTCAGTAGGAACTCCTCAGCTCCAGAAACTTACACATCATGACACTCAGCTCAGGGAACTGTTCTTACTGTTAAGAAATAATACCAGAAAGCACCCCAGCATCCCTCTGTTCTTAACTAGAACACAGTCTGATGCAGTTTCCAGCAGCAGGGAGATAGATGACAAGTGCTATGATACAGCACAGCCTCTGGGCACCAAGCCTGTGTTTGCTTGGGGGTTGGATAGCAGCAGCAGCCCCTCACCTGAGGGCAGTGCAGGTGCAGAACATGCATGCATTGGGACAGTTAGAGAAAATCTGTGAAGCTGTTACAAATTGATCTCTTCCTCTTTACTCTCAGGGCTTTCCTCTCTCTACTCCCTTCCTCCCAGGAGTCTGATTACGTTTATTTTTGGGTTGCTTTTTAAGCACATTAAGTAAATTACAAAATTAAAGAAACCTCTCAACTGTGCTGCGTGACAAGGAGGCTCCCCACGGAGGTGTGAGCGTTGTAGGAGAAATCAAATTGCACAGGCAGGCACACGGAAACCGCAGTGCCTTTGTCAGGCCAAGAGGTAAAGACAGAATAACCTCCCAGACCTGCTGGTGAAGGTTGGACGTGTCCACCAAGTTGTAATATGGGAAAAAAACTAGAGAAGGAAAAAACCTGGCCTTTAATGTCACAAAACAGAAAATGAGAGTCCAAGAGCTTATTCTTTTAGGGGAAGGCAGCTATGCAAAGCCAGACTGAAGACCGGGACTACAGTTGTCTCAAGATACTTCAGGACTTTTTCTGAGGTCTAGAAAGCCCACTGCTGGAGGTGTGTCTTTGAAATTAAAGCTATTAACACTCAGTACTGATGCAGCTATAAGAGCTGTGCCACAATAAAATGCTTTTCTCACTGTTTCTCAAGTTCCATGAGTCAAAACTGCCAAGCCTGGGTATCTGGGGTTTGGTTCCAGGTTCTGCTGGTTGTACTCCAGTAAATGGACACAGACTGGTTTTATGCAAGTGGCAAAGGGGTAAAGGCAGTAAAAGAGCAGTTTGGGATGAGCATGGGGGCAAAGGTCTGCACGCCCAACTTCAGTCTCCCAGGAGCTGCAGTGCAGCAAACCAAAGCAGGCAGGGTCAGGCCGGGATGGGCTGTCAGGACATTGCTCTGGGCCTGGCTCTGATGTCTGTCACAGTGGCTGCATGGAATTGCTGATTCAGGATTGCCAAAGAGGAGAACATCTGAACGTCCTGAGGTGAAACATCAAGCCCTGCAGGAGCACAGGAGCTCATTTTTTTTTCCATGGAGGCTGATACCTCCTGGCCAGTCTGCCTGTCCCCACAGCTGCTGAAGCACTGGCCGCAGTAAATGCTTCTTGTGGTGGCCTTCTGTGAAGGGTTCTTTTCCTCCCTTCAACCCAATTAAAAGTTTGCAGGAAGCCACAAACTCACCTCAGAGGGTGAGGGTCCCAGGTGGCCAAGACTGCTGCTTGAGTCCAGCATAGATGGACTGCTGTCAGAAACCCCCTCTGTGTTTCAACACCAGCACTGATTAAAAACAGCCTGTCCTGTGCAGTGCAGCCCCAAGGCAAGGAGATGCTCTTGTTTGACAATGACTGCTTCGGATGAAAAAATATTCTTTTCATGCCAATGATTTCTGCTTTGGCTAAAAGATTTAAGAATAAGCCAATAAATGAAATATATGTGTTGCTTTTTTTTTTTTTTTCTCATACTACTAAAACGCAGTTTTTGAAAATAGGTACCGTGTATCTTGAAACAAGAAGAGTTTTGTTGGTTGTGATCACAGCTGAGTGATGCTGGTTATTTGTAAGCTCCTATTGCCCCCTTCTGGTCGATGTAAAAATAGCATGTTTCACACGAAACTTCTTGTAATTGCCTTCTAGAAATAAATAATCAATTAAAAAAAAAAAAAAAACAAAAAAAACCCACCAAAACTACCCACTCCAAACAAAAAACCAATTTACTATTGTTCGCTTTCACCTTATTATAGAATTGTAAAATCGCAGAGGAGCTCTTAGGACCCTCCTGACTCACTGGACCCCATTTCACTGCATTACTTCTTTATTGAAGTACTCTCCAAGTTCCTGTCTGCACTATTCTTGTCATTTTCCCTCACTTCCATCCATTCTCAGCAATGGCAAAACCTTCTCCTATATCGAAATCTCTCAATTATTAGGTAAAGTGTCTCTTTACCTCTCTCTGAATAACTGTATTATTGTTGCAAGAATTCTGCCTGGGGTCCATACCTTATGTGGTAACAATAGCAGTCATCTGTCTGCTGCTCCTATACTTTGCTGCTCCTATAGTCCTCTTCATTTTGTCTGATCAACTTGAGATTTGCCAAGGGACTGGAGGAATGTAAAATGACTACTCAGCACTGGGTCTGGAAATTGGGCTCCTGCTCACAAAGCAAACATCTTAAAAACAGTGGCATTCATAACTGCCTGCTACTTCTAGTGAAAATTCCCTTCAAATGGGAATGCAAGTTGTTGTATATAAGGAAATATGGAAATTATTATATTCTTCCCACTTTACCTGCCTTATATCTCTGAGCTCTTGGTTACTGCCTCAAATTCTGATACTCACTGAGATTTGCCCAGTATGAAGCTGATTAACTGCTTCATTTCAGACTCCTGAGCAGCTCCCACTTTTTCTCGCTCCTAAAGTTCCTGCATTTTTCCTGCCTTGGAAAACTATCAAACCAGAAAAGGAGTGATGAACACTGGAAGAAGTGAGAGCTGTCTGGGACAGAAACTAGCAGGTAACAAGACAGCTACAGAGAGCACTCTGTTTTCATGTTTTCCCTTGAGTTGCTGGAGGTCTCTCTTTACCTAGTGTCTTCCCACCAAATTTAGCCCTCAGTTGCACTGGAGGCGTGCATATTGCATTCAGCTTACCAGAGATCAGCCCTGAGCAGCTGCTCAGTCACCCTCTTCACATGATCACCTGATGAATCTCTGCCACGGAATTTTTGAGTCCTGTCTTTAAAAATAAATGCTACAAAAAGGAAATCTTGACTGCAGTCACTAACACTGAGCCACACACAGATGGGACTGGGTTTGAGTCAATAGCTACAACAGCAGGCTGCAGTCCCAAAGGGGCCCTCATGATTGCTCAGAGGGGAATGGACAAGCAGGAATAAGTGGGAAGGTGCTGAGGAACAGACAGGCAGTGCTGTGACCCACAGGGTAGCTTGTAGGAAAGACATCTCTCAAGGAAGGGCTCCAGATGGCTCCAAGCTGCTTGCTTTGAGGGTGGGACCTGTGTCTCACTTGTGCTAAAGCAGCATAATGGGTTTAGGGGATTGGATTTGCACACCCAGCAGTGAGATGCATAGGACCAGAGCCCTCTGATTTTTTTCCCAGGGGTAGGGAGGTGCAAACTCACAGCAGAGAGCAAAGGAGCCAGGCAGAGGTTAAACAAAAAGGGCAGGAATTCAGTGCCTTCGAACAGGAGGCCCTCTCCTGGCCATGTGGAGGTGGAAGCTGCTTAGAGCTGCACTGATAGCACAGCACTGCCCGAGTTCTGCACCACAGTGAGCGATGCAGGCAACGGGGGATATTTTTGTAGGGCCTCAAGCACCATCAGGTTTATCCACATACTTCCAGTTCTTCCCCAGCCTTCGAAAGCTATTTCCCGTGGCTGGCTTACGTGTTCCTTCAGGTCCCAGCTCGTGATGTGGCAGCAGCCCCTGGGCCCCAGGTAGCAGCCTGAGGGCAGCTGTGCTGCAGGAAGCTCCCCAGCCTCCAGCAGCAAGCCCCATCACTCACTGTGCTCTGATGGCCGGGCTGGCAGCGAGTTACCTGCCTGCCAAGAAGAGAGACTCTGGGTCTGAGAGTACTAGATCAGTGCCTCCCACCAGCTCCACTTTACAGCTGAGGAATAACCTTCTCCCACCTCACCTGCCATTTGCAAGTAATTGCTTTTGGACAGATGGCAAGCTAGTAGCGCGCTACTGGTGTGCACTAGTGTGACTAGTGGCTTGGCTTTCTTCCCACTCCCTGACAAAAGAAATCTGCTCCAGGCTATACAGAGAGAGCTTATTTTTCCTTGCTCCGCTTCCCTTCCAGCACTGCAAACCCATTCACACAGAAGCTGACTGCTTCAACAACTGGAGGAGTCTCTGGCTGGGCACTGCTTCCATACATTGGCCTGGGTTGAAAAGGACACAATGCTCATCCAGTTCCAACCCCCTGCTATGTGCAGGGTCGCCAACCAGCAGACCAGGCTGCCCAGAGCCACATCCAGCCTGGCCTTGAATGCCTCCAGGGATCCAGTGCTTCCACCTGTGCCTCTTGATGTGAAAAAGGTACAGCTGGAGCAAAGCAGCAGCTGCATTTGTGCTGGTACTGTTCTTCAGCTTAATGCAGTGATGAGCATGAGATGTAACAGCAGGTGGACTGACGTTCTGGAATCCTGCTTGACTCTACTGGCAGAGCCCATCCTGGTCAATTTTGGGCAAGAAAAATCTCTTTGTCCAATCTTACGATGCAAGTAGGGCAGACTCAATAGGATCAGGCAGAAGTGTATGGTATTCTGACTGATTATTGCTATTCTGACTGATTATTGCTATTCTGATTATTGCTGTCAGGCTCCCGTTCCTGAGATGGGTTATGAAAAACATGATCTCCCTCAGAAGTTCTAGACATACAGCTGTGGGTAATTTTGAAGCTCTATTAAAGCAATTTATTTTCTGGAAATGTTATCAGATATCTTTTTTTCCCCCTTTAGATGGGATTTCCACATGCCTATTTCTTTTACATTATTATTATTACTGATTTTACTGAAGTTTGCATAAATAAAGGGCATTATAAATCTAAGTTACTGTGAGGAGCAGATTACTTCCTCTTTTCACCTAAGATACATAAATTGCATATTCAGGATTTTAAGATGCTTACTTCTTGAATTTTGGCATCCTCAACTAACTTCCAATTTGTAGATAAAACCAAAGTCGTTTTCATCTCTCAATCCTCCATTAATTTTAATATCAAAAATAATGTAAAAGAACCTAGCAGAATTATAATTAGCCATGCACAGGTTGGTAGGTAATGTGAAAGCCTCCAGTTAGGATATTTTAAAATATCTGATTTTATATATATATATATATATATATATATATAATTTATTATGTTTTATTATCTCAAAAGTAAGTTTATGTCAGAAGTGGAAAGGCAGAGCCAATTAATTTCAAAACGATCACAGATAGAAATCTCAGTGTTGCTCAATGCTGTTTCCCTTCAGCTCCTTCCCAGAATTTGGTAAAATTATATAAGATTTATTTACTTATTTTGAAACAACAGTGCCTACAGTTGCTTTAATTACACTTGGATTGGGAAAAATACATGCTAGAACCAGAAGCTGTGGGCAGAAGTGGGAGCATACACCTAACAGTGTCCCTGCAGATGAATTCAGAATTCAATGGCAAGAGGAGGCAGCCACCAGCAACTGCTACATAGAGGGAGATAAAAGTTCGTCTTCCTCTGTTGAGCAAACATGGCACAGAGGTTTCACCCAAAAGGAGCATTTTACCATGGAATTTCCAAATCTCTCCTTCAGAAAGGCAATCGATGATTGGAATAAATGCATAACACTTGTACATGCACTTACTCCTTAAAGACATCCTTAGAAAGCATTAATATCCCTCACCTCCCAGCCAAAACGGCCAGTTTCTTTCCCCACAATGTGTTTACTTTGCAAAATCAAATTCATGCTTAGAACCTGGAGCAAAATACAGCAAAACAGAGAGGACCACAGACAAGCTGAATGTGTGTATTGCAGAGAAACAATAGAAAGCAGTTCTCTGAATGAGAATTACAGTGGACTATTCTGCATACAGCTTGGTTAAAGCTACAGAAACATTACTATTGAAGGCCTTCTTATTATTACTTTTGTCAATGGGAGAGGGAGTAGACATAGATTACTACTAGAGGAATAAAGCTTAGCTCATAAATACCTATCATGTATAATAACGTAAAATAATCTCTCTTCTTAAAGCAGATGATCCTTCTTAGAGCTCATAGGGAGGAAAAGATAAGCATTCATTAAGCCAGCCCTCTTCTGGGCAATTTATATGCTTAGCTTTGCTGGTTATGACCTACATCCATGACAACAGTAAGTAGAAATCTCAGCAGCAGTTTTGCTACAGCCTCACCAGGAACGGGAGAATAAAGCAGAATTTGAGAACTTAAATATGGAACACTCATTCTGTTGAAGGTATGCAGTTTGTACAACTTCCACTGTAGAACATTTGAGTCAAAGTCACGTTTTTGGTCGATGAAGTAACAAATAGGTCTGCAAGTGCTATTCCCTATTAGAAAATGATTCTGTTAGCAATTGGCTGTGCAAATTCCCACTCACAGTAACAGCTGTGAACCCTGCTGAGGGCATCTGTTGGGTAGTCAGTGCTTGTTGGGAAGTATCTCACTTTAAGTGTGTTTTGTTTACAAAAGAAATTCCTCTGCTTTTTAACATGGCGTTAAAGATATTGTACCTCCTGTTTGTTTACATGTAATGTTCAATCTGTGTTGACTCTCTTTACTTGTACTGATTTTCCTCCCTACAGGGGGCTAAGATTTTGAAGGCCTTTTTTGATTGCTTTTAAGTTTCAATAGAATTATAATAGCAGTCTAGATACAGACTGGTTATTAAATGAAGTGTAGTAAGAGACTGCTGGCCCAATTCTTTCCTCTCTGACCAGCAAAAATAAGGACTGAAGCTGTGGAAACTATAATTTAGATGGGTGTGAAGGAAAGCAGGACCTACAGCAGCTTCTCTGTCAGCAGTGAGAGCAGAGTGGCCACCTCTCTGCTGCAGCTGTCACTTTATAAGTGATAACCAGACTCCTGGCACTTTGCACGCAGTCTGTGCTAAATTCTTTGTCCTGCAGGTGCTGTTGGAGCCATGGTTATAGCTCTGGACATGTGAAGGGATGCATGAGAGACACATGCAAGCCTCCTTGAAGTTATCTTGCCAATATATAAAACTCAGATACCGAGCTCTGCAAGCGGGGAAGGAGATCACATCTGAGCATCTCTGTTAACAGCACGGCTCTGGAGTCTCCACGGAAGGTCCATACTGTCAGTAACATGCACACAAAGGTGAGCAGGTACAAAGAGTATCAGACTCCAGCAGCGTTTGGAAGGAAACCACCAGCGTACCTGACATGAGCAGAGGTGCACATCAGTCTGGGGATGGAGGGTGATCCTCAGAACAGACCATCTATCCCAGCAGCAGAACATCTGATGCAGGTTCTGTCTAAAAGCGACTCGAATGCCTCGAGACAGCAATACACTTGCAAAGGAGTACAGAGGCAATGCTGACATGTACAAACACTTAAGTCAGAGCAATCTGCAGTGAAATCATCTCCCATCGTCTCCTGAAGGTTACCCCCACCACAGCTCATTACAGAAGTGAATACTGAAGTTTTTGCTTAAATTCCTGCAGAACTGGTGGCCTAAATCTGTTTATGTAAGGTATACTTACTTCCCCAAAATACTGATGTGAATGACAACAGAAGGAGATTCTTCAGAAGTAATTTATTCACCTGCACACCAGGCAAGTTTCCATTCTAAGAGCCAGAAAGGGTGATGGTAGTTACTTTGTGCCAAAAATCTATGCTATGTTAAAGCCTTCTACTGAAAGGTATCGTATTACAACACTTAAATTTTGTGTTCATGTTGTTAATTCCATACTGCTATGACGTGGTAGCACTACTCCCTTTGCAGGGCTGTGGCTGAGTGACACGAATGCAAACTTCTCCAGTATGCATAGGAACAGACTGAGCCTCAAAAGCAAGGTGAGTCACCTGAAGCAGATTTCTGCAGTCTTCAAAATAAAGGGCTAGCTCAAACTAGCTATACTGAAAATGCTCTAAAAAAGCAGGCATTCTGGAAAATTGCCTTCACTTCTAAAAGGTGTGTGTGTGTGTGTAGAATCTATACATGTGCTGACACATTTTAATGCTTAATGCATGTACACTAAATTCTGCACACGTGGGTATGATGGTATCTCATACAGCTGCATGTAAGTAATATTGTCACTTCTACAGTCCTTGTCTGGTTTTTCTCATTTTCTGACTGATATCCAATGCGTGACATACAGATGCAGGATGACCAACACTCTTAAGCGTTTGCTTACCTGCTGAATTTTACTCTTATGGCTGTGAGCTCATCATTGTAAGATGATCTGAAGAAAACATCATCAATACCTCAGATCTGCACGTGCTGACTTTTCTTAATGGTATAAAGAAATTACCATTTATTGGGGGAAAAAGAAAAAACAGCCAAGAAAATGAAAGTAAATCAGCAACAAAAAAGACCATGGGACTAAACTAAAACTGTTAACCAGGAGTATCTTTCCAAAACCACATGAAATGAAGAAGGGCTTCTGCTAGGATGCGAGAACAGTGACATCTCGTGGAGCTTTTATAGAAGTGAGTTTATAGAAGGACACAGCAAACTGCTGTGTTGTGCAATTCAAAGAAACACTGCCTCAGTAGTTTATTTAATACATATACTATCAATAGGATTTAGTAAAAATTAGGCTTTATTGCTTTTTTAATGAGGAATGAAAATTAAAAAAAAAAAAAAAAAAGCAAGTAAAGAACTACTAGGAAAAACTTTCAAAACAAAATTAATGGAGTGTAGTCCAAATATCTCTGCTGCAATCCCTTCTGCTCTCCCAGGAAGTAGATTTATTACTTAGATATTACTTATCCAATATTATAATCGCACAAGGGAGAAATTATAAGGTATCAAGCAAGGAATTATGCTGTAAAGGCATAGAGTCAGACATGAAAATGACATAAATATTAAGCGTTTAAAAAAAACCAACACCAATATTTAATAAATAAAGCACGGGTAATTATACTAATCCTCTCCACTCATTATGAGACTATGCCAAATTTGTTATATGTACTTCTTGAGAATGAAAAATTATATCACAATAGGAAACTAAAATAATACACCCTACTTTCCAGCACGGCACGTAACATTTGGACCCTTCAGCTTTTATCAGAGTAAGTTTCTTCAACAAATCTTCAGCTGCTGTAAAATGCCATAACTCAGCAAGGATATACAACTGACAGTTGATAGCATGCAAAAAAAAAAAAAAAAAAAAAAAAAAAGTTTTTTTTTTAAACAAGATTGCACTCAAACTGAGTTATAAAAACATAACATTTACAACCTGGAAGATGACATTTTCCTACCACAATGTTTGCGTGTTCATCTTATTTCATTTTTACCTGAGTAACCCAAGTAAACAGATTACAAGGCAATTTAAATATATTAGCTAATACAAGGTTTACTGGACTTTTCATATATAGAAATGTACTTTGACACTATTTGCAGTTTTACAAATACAAAATGAATAAAAATTTTAAAACATATTTACTGAGCAGCAATGTCTTTGTTATCTGTATAGGTAACAGGTACAGTGGAATGATGTACAGATTTTATCATTTAGTTTTCTACACAACAGCTTTTGTGCAATCTGGTTTTTAATGTGCATTTAAAGAACTGCTGTCAACATCACAGGTCTGTAATATTTACTGGTGCCAGAAATGAAGAGTACAGGAATGGGCAACAGCTCCTAAAATAATACTGTGCTACGCAGACATCTGTACATAATTCAAATAGTGCATATTTATCAATGTTTGATGAGGAATAATATTTAGCTGCTAATACAGACAGTGGCATTTACAGGTATTACGTTTGGTATAGTAGGTGTGGACAAATGAGTTTGTCCACATATAAACATTAAAGGAAGATTAGGAAATTCTGTCATCACCGAATCTTTCATTTCAACTTGCAGAAGATTAGTATAGTAGGAAAAAATCCTTTACAGTAGCAAGGAAATAATTCAGAAGCGTTGTCAAAACAAAAGTAATTCAGCTTTATTTTATAATCAGCAGGTTAAAAAAAAAAAAAAAAAAGGTTATTTCTGATAGTCTTGGTAGTGTACTTCTGTGTTATGTACCTGTCGGATGTTTCCTCCTCTGTTTGTGCTCTGTTCACTTGATCGCTTTTGATTTTGATTTCTTAGTTTCTTTAGTCCAATGTAAGTCCACAGACACTAAAGCACGGTGAATGTTTGATCTGAAGACTGGTGTGAGCAAAAAAAAACCCATAGGAATATATTTACTCTTACGAGGTAAGCTTGGAGTAACTTGGAGGAGAGAATTTGCGCTTCAAGTACTTGAGAATGTAAAGTGGAAGACAGCTTACAACAGTGATTGCTGACACTTTCCACAGGAAGGTCACAGTTGTGATAAAGGCAACATCTGCAGAAAGAAAGAGGAAAAATTAATAACGGGAGCTGATAACATGGAACTTTCATATTGCAAAGTCAATCAAATTCTCTTAAAGGTTTGCTTATGCAAATTAGAACAAATTAAGAACGGACAAATCAAGAAAAAAAAAAAAAACAACACAGAGAGAAAGCTAACCTCAACATTTCATTTTTGCCAATTATTTTCTTTAAATGAAAGCTTCAGAGTCCCTTTATGCTCTTAACAGTTTTGCAGCACAAGGTGATTTCAGCAGAACCAGGATCTCAGGTCAGTACCAAGAGTTTCTCATGTTAAAGGTTGAAGCAGTTCATCATTTTTCTACTCCTACAAACTATTCATACCTACTATAATACAATTTCCCAACCAGAATTTCTGCTAATTTTCTTGGATGCTGTATTTCATATTCAGATAATTTTTCTCTGAAATAGACACAACAACCAGACCAAATGATTCTTAAAACTTCAGAAATTAATTCATAGCCCGAAAATGTAAAGAGAAAGCAATGTGATTATGTAGCCACAAGTCACAGTCAAAAGCCACTTTCTGTGACAAATCTGACAAGAACAGTGACATCCTACACTTGCCACTGAAATTTTGGACCATATTTTGCAATGCTCAGGTTGTACTTAAGAATCACAGAAAACCCCCCAACCACCTCCTTTCACATCCCCCCACCCCACAAGTTATGTTCCAGAAAAGTTAAACTTCACCTACCTAAGAAAGCTCCAAAAGACACTCTGCCTATACCTGTCACACAAGGGTGAGAACGAAAATGAAAGGATAGTTTTACAGAAAATACAGAAGTTATGTGAAAAAAATATTAGACAAGAAGACTAGCTACAAAAAAAAAACAAAAACGAAAACAAAAAAGGAAATGGAAAAGATGTTAGTAGCATTAACTGGAATATTACTGCTTTTCACATGACAATCAGAAGGTTTTAAACAGCAGTTCAACAAAAAATTTGAAAATAGATTCATTTGGTTATGTTTTGAGGCTGTAAGTAATTAGGCAGTTCTCTCACATTTTGCCTGAGTCGTCTTTGAAGTATAATTAAATGCATAAGCATCTTGATTAGAGCTGTTTTAAATGTGAATGAAAATTAACTTCAAAATGATTCAGCAAAAGAAATGCTTCAGTGCTCCAACTCTGCTCTTTCTAACACTTTCTACATTAGATTTCAATGTATAATTTTGATATATTGTTTTATCCTAAGCCTGCTCAGACATACTAAGAGCCCACGTAACACATCACTGAGACATGCCTAATGAAGTCACTGCATGCAATTCATTCAGAAACCTAAAAACTGAGTTACTTCCAGGACTTGGAGCTGTAGAGCAGTTATCAAGTCTTTTTTTTTTTTTTTAAGCACATTCATGAACACCACCTATGGGTGTTTCTCAATGAGGAATACCTAGAAGGGATGGAAAGACTTGCTGCTATCAACATGGGTGATTTTAAAAGGCAAAGTAGCAAGTTTTGCTTTATGAAGATGCTGGAAGGTTGGAGCAAAGAGCTAGTACTTGTACATGTTCTTGCCAGCTGGCTGCAGAGACTCTGGAATCAACCCAATAATCTCCATTAAAGAATCTGTGTATTAGTGTCAAAGAGATGAAAAAGGTTCTTCGTAAAACCTGAAATAGTGTGTAAAATTAAAATACGACTCTTCATACATCTGGAAGTGAACAGATCACTTGAGACAGGTGGCAGAGCATTTAGCGATTAAAAGGAAGTCATGTAATTAATTACACCACCCTAGTGCTGGACACCTGGGACAACAGGGAGTGAAAGCAGAACTTTGCAATTTCTAGAAACTACCATATAGCACATTTAATTCTGCTATAAGAAGTAACAAGAAAGGATCTTCTTACTCATCATCTCCTGTAAAACAGAGGAAGGATGAGCTTGCTGCTGCTCCTATACTGGGGGTGTAATCACAGTTATTTGATTTATTTCTGTAATGTACATCCATCAAATCACACTAAGACCAAGATAATTTTTTTTTTTTTAAATGAAAGACTATTTGATATAAAAAGAAATCTGTATTATTGACACTCAGATCCTTGGACTGTTAAAAGGAGAGAACTGTAAATCATATCTTGTGAATGATGAATAATGAGAACCATAAGACACAGTATGGCACACTGTACTTTAAAACGAAGCAAGTTATATGGAATCTTATTGTAGTTGTGAAATAGACTGATTATATAAAATATCAATAACTTTCTGCCTCTATTTTAGCCTGCATTGCTAAACCTTCTGGTTTGGCAATGCTTCAGCTCTTGGGCTGAGGTAATGAGACAGAAAAATCACCAGGTTGGTGAACGATTCTCATTTGATCAAAACATATCCATTTCAAGTACTGATCTCAAAGACAATTTAGGATGAGCAGCTTGGACATTGGAAGATGAGATCAAGGAGGGGAAGAGCATGTGAGGTTTGATTTAAAAGTTTATCACCCAGATAAATCATATTAACAGGAAAAATGACAATCAAACCCTGGGACAAATAGGTAGAAGAGTATTTTAAAACAACATGAATTAATTCTTACTGAGAAAGCTCTATTTCATAAAGCATAACATCATTCCTAACCAGAATGAGAAAAAAAAAAACAAAAAAAAACCCCACTTTAAAGATTTTGTTATAAAACTTTCCTTGCTAAAACACTATTACTTACCAAAGTATTCATTTAGAAATGCAAGAGAGGCCACATAGCAGCCAAGACTGAGAAATTCAGCCACCACCATTAACCAGTGCCATGTTCGTATGGTCAGTGCAACCATCAAGAGCTCAGTCAAGATAAGAGCAGTGAAGGAAATAGCAACAACATGTACAAATTCAGATTCAAAAAGCAGCAGGGCTCCATACATCAGAATACCACCTAGGAAAGGCAGACAAATTTAATAAAACATTCTACGATGACATTTTAGTTCAAGTGCACACTGAACATTTTATTGCTTATTAGGAAAGTTTACTCAGTGTTTTGTTTTTTTAATTTAAATTTTTATTTAAATAGAAGGTAACATTAATCTTTGTAAAAAAAGAGATGTGATATTTACTGTACTTTTTGCATGTGAAATAAAACAATCAAAACAGAGCAGTGAAGAAACAAAACTGTTAGAAAACTAAATATCTTTTCAAGCAATATATCTGATGAACTGTCAATTAGACAAAATAATAAGTGAGAGATTGTTGAAAGTATAATTACTTTTAACTGATTACATAATTCAGATTTCTTCAACAGTACTTTTGTCATTCCATGAAAGAAAACTACTGTGTAAGCATATGCAATGTGATAAGCACTCGCTGAAATTTTTCTGGATTAGAACTTAATTAAAGCCATGTCCTTCTTTAGACGACACGCATCAATAAAAATAACAATCCATGCCAATCCATAGGCCTGGCACACTGCAGGAATCTCGATTTACAAGATAAACAGAAAGCAATATATATAACTGCTGATGAAATGTTAAGCTTTGGGAATTTAACCTGCTCCTGAAAAACTATACTGTTAATAGCAGATAAAAAATTCTCAGTTCAATAAATTCACGACTCTCTCCTACCTTGGTAAATACTGATTAAAACCCAGATGAGGAAGGTCTTAAATGACAAAGATCTTCCCTAAGGGAAAGAAGTGAGAGGACAGTTAAACACTACTTAAAAAAAAATCTATTAAATTCATATATTTTAATAGTTAAGCACTCCAGAGACATTTTACAAGTATAATAAGCAGTCCTTGAAGCAATACAAGCTAAAAAGCTTCTGCTCGTTTTTACGATCGTTCATTGCAAATGTGCATAGAAATCACATGCAGTTAAAATCTGGGGGCAGGACAGTTAAGGTCTTAAATGGCAAACACACACTTTGGCTTGCAGTGCTACGGTTAGTTTTCAGAAGAACAATAACAGTCATATTATACACTTTTTAGTGTTTTTATGTCTTATCACAAAAGTATTCTTCAAGAAAAATAACATTCTGCACCTATTGACCTACACTTCAAGAAAACCATGGTTACAAGTCACTTCTTCATACTGGATGAACTATTTTCAGTCACACCATAAACATGACTGCTACTATAAGTTTTATGCAAGCACCAAATATATTTTTAATCTTGTGATAGTAAAAGTTTGAATCATATGCATAAATCAAACAATAAAAGCTGTACACGTTCAGGACTCTTGTGTTCTATGAGTATTGATGAAACATGTTAAGACTGCAAAGTTAAAAAAGATAAGCAGTTAGCCATTCTACCACAGAAAAACTGATCATCCTAGGATACAAAAGAATCAGCACTTTACAGAGAAATTTAAGTGCTTCACTGCTGTAGAAACTGATTAATTAATTCATTTGAGATGGTTTCAGTATGGGCTAAAATATTTTCTTGGATACACAGATTTCATAGGAAGATGCTAAAGGCATTTTCACACCTCTGTATACAATGTACTGGTTACAAACATATAGAAAAATAAACACTCTGTTTTGTTGTTTTATCTGTTTCTTTTTTTTTTCTTTTTCATTTGAGCATCTACTTATTTTCCTTTCAGTACCGTGCACTATTTCCACTGTAGACCACAGCTCCCAATTACTGAGATTTGTAAAGTAAGAATAAGCTTGAGTTTTGATACAACTTTATGAAACTGGGAATATGTCACTTCTGAGACTCTAGCAAATGCTACACAACAGGCAACAAATAATTTTCAGATGAAAACAGCCAGTCCTCACAGAATTATAGAATGGTTTGAGTTGGAAGGGGGTTCCAATCCCCATGCCTTGGGCAGGGACAGCTCCCTCTAGGTCAGGTTGCCCAACGACCCAACCAACCTGGCCTTCAACACCTCCAGAGATGAGGCATCCACCACAGCTTCTCTGGCAACCTGCTCCTATGCCTCATCACCACCATAATGAAAATTTTCTTCCTAATAACTAATTTAAATCCACCTTCTTTTAGTTCAAAGACATTACCCTTTATCCTACCATTACAATCCGTGATAAGGACTATTTCCTTGTCTTTCTTTTAGGTCCTCTTTAAGTACTGAAAGGTCTCTATAAATTCTCCCCATGCATTTCTCTTGTTTGGACTGAACAACCTCAACTCTCTCAGCCTTTCATTGTAGGAGAGGTGTTCCAGCCCTCTGACCATGCCCATGGTCTTCTCAGGATCCACTCCAACAGGTCCATGCCCATCTTATGCTGGAGGCTCCAGAGCTGAATGCAGATCTTCAAGTGGGGTGTCATGGCAGCAGTAGGGATGGGACAATCACCTCTCTCAACCTGGTAGTTACACTCCTTTTATGCAGCCCTCAATATGGTTGGCTTTCTGGGCTGCAAGCACACACTGCTGATTCATATTTAGTTTTTAATCTACCATTCTCAATCTGCTGCTCTAAGTCCACTCATCATGAAGTCTGTATTCATGTTTGAATTTGCTCTGACACAGGTGCAAAACTTTGCACTTAGCCTTGTAGAACTGTATGAAGTTCCTATAGGCCCACCTCTCAACCCTGTCCAGGTCAGTCTGGATCATATCCCTTCCCTTCAGCTTGCTGACCATACTACTCAGCTTGGTGTCATCCACAGATTTACTAAGTGTCCACTCAATCTCACTGCCCATGTCTCCAAAAAGATGTTAAACAATACTGGTCCTAATACAGACATTGAGGGAAACCACTCGTCATTAGCCTTCATCTTGACTTCAGGCGGTTGGCCATCTGGCCAATTTCTTATTTACTGAGTGATCCCTCTATTAAATCCATCTCTCCAGTGTAGAGACAAGGATGTTGTGTCAAAAATGCTTTGCACAATCCAGGTATACGACGTCAGTTGTTCTTCTGATATCCACTACTGATGTAACCCAGTTGTAGGAGGCCACCATATTTGTCAGGCACCATTTGCCCTTGGTGAAGACATGCTGGCTGTCACCAATCACCTCTGTGTTCTCTGTGTGCCTTAGCACAGTTTCCAGGAAGATCACATCCACGATCTTGCTGGGCACAGTGGTGAGACTGGCTGGCCTGTAATTGTATAAGTCTTAATTTCTTCAGTTTTAAAAAGAGGAGTTATGTTTCTTCTTCTCCAAGGGGAAGAATGTGTATTTTCTTTCAAACCTTCATCTCAGCTTTTCTAGCCACAGCTTTATAGGAGCCAGAATAACAGGAAAATCGAATCACTGTTTCCCCCATGGTATTTGGCCACATCCATCTCTGAACCTTGCTAATTTTTGCTTGTTCTTGCAATAGAGAAAGAGTCCATCAATGAGTTGTGCAAGCATATTTTAATCTTAATATCCTGAAAGCTCTTTCACCATCAGCATATCCTAGAGAAGAAACCAATTCCTAGGAATACAATTCTAGACTATGTCAATATGCACTTGAGTAACGTTAGCTGAATGTCATTGGTAGAGATCTGTGTTTATAATACAGAATTTGCAAAGTAACATGCAGAAACAAGTACACTCCGAAGTGTCACAGCTAGGACAGCATGATCATAAGCTGTTCCAATAAACACACACAGTAAGACTACCTTATTATAGTGAAGTAAAATGTAGCACATGTAAAGCACTTCTTGTCTATTCATCTATAATCATTCACTGATCATCTTCTGCTTGGAATATACTGAACCATAATGTACTCCCCAGTTGCTCCACATTTTCATTTTTATTATTATTATTGTTATTATTTTATATTATATTATATTATATATATTATGTCTTTGAAGACATATCTAAGACATATGTCTTTAGACATATCTTTGATATGTCTTTCTATGTCCTTAGAACAACTTTCTTCTTGCTTCTGCCTTGCATCATAACACTTCTGGCAAACAGTTTAAGATGGAGCTGGAGTACTTTTCAGAAAAAGAAACTTAAGAAAACAGTCTTGTGATTTAACCCACATTTGCGGGTAACGAAACAACACCCTTCTATTATTTGCAGATGTATGTAAGGAAACTGAAAGTACAGAATCACAGAACCATTAAGTTTGGAAAAGATCTCTGAGATCATCTAACCCAACTGTCCACTTACCACCAATGTTACCCACTAAACCATGCTCCTCAGTATTACATCTACACCTTTCCTGAATACCTCCAGGGACAGTGACTCAACCACCTCCCCAGCAGCCCATTCCAGTGCCTGAACACTCTTTCAGAGGATCAGTTCTTCCTAATATCCAATTTGAATCTCCCCTGGTGCAACTTGAGGCCATTCCCTCTTGTCATATTGCTAGTTACCTGAGAGAAAAGGCTGACCCCTGTCTCGCCACAATCTCCTTTCAGGTAGTTGTAGAAGGAAATAAGGTCTCCTCACAGCTTCCTCTTCTCTGGACTAAACAATTGGCTCAGTTCCCTCAGCCACTCCTTATATAACTGATGCTCCAATTCCCTCACCTGCTTCACTGCCCTTCTCTGAACACGCTCCAGAGCCTCTATGTCTTTCTTGTAGTAAGCAGTAACTACAGATGATTCAGTGAAGACATTTCAATCATTGATATCCATTATTTAAAGAAAGTCAGCTTTAGGAGAGAGATCAGTAATAATTTTCAGAAGATGGGAAAAATTAATTCATAAATTAAATCTCTTAGTTAAAAAGGAAGGAGCTGGGAAAAAATAACCATGAAAAGCTCCCTATCAGAGCTCCTAAGGTCAGACTAAAAGCAAATTTTATATCAATATATGTTTATGACTGAGTTATTTCAATCCAAAGTCTGATGACTTAGAAATCTATTAACAAAACCTAGTGGAACATCTGGGACCACGGATTACTTTTGTAGCACAGAAGCCTGCATTGCATTAGTTACACATTAATCTTGCATGGAATACCTTCCAAAAATGATTCTAAGAATTCAGAGTTTTTCACACCAGCAATTTCAACAGTTCTTCATATTTCAGCACTGAGAACATTCATACCTTTGTGAGATCCTTATAAAGTTCTGGATACAGCAGTGCCATTTCTGGCTTCACATCCTGATCCAACACCAGAGAGAAGACTGGAAACATAGTATATATGGTTGCATACCTATGGAGAGGAAAGCACAAACTAACATTTTTGTATCATATGATTTTAAACTAATCTTTTGCGTTCAACTACTCTTTTAATGTGAGTGACATTAAACTGGTTATCACTGAGACAGCTTACCAGTGCAGCTTCACAAATGTAACCTGGTCTTGGCATCCTGAGAGCTGCCATTTGTGAGAAGAGACTTTATATGTCAAAAGAAAAAAAAAGTTTTTTTTTTTCCCCTGCATATCTCACCCCAAATTTATTGTCTGTTACACTGCACTTCTGCATTTTGATAACAAGTTCAAAGACCTTGCATTTGAATTCATCAACAGAAGATGGCATGAAAGCTGAAGAAAAAACAAGCGCTGTTTTTCTCACATCACAGTAAAGCAGGAGGATGAACCAAAGTCTTAACAGCTAAGAAAGCAGTTTTGGATTTTATGCACACATTAGTTGTGCACTCTCAGGAGGACTTAGCATAACTATTTACAAGCATTTTGGAGAAGTTTGCCTCTGCAGTGTTTGGTGAACACAGACCTTGATTTGGCTATGATTTGACTTATTACTGTTTAAATAAAGTAAAACAAGAAGTATAAAAAGAAACTCATAAGGAGCAGAGAAAAAGGACAAACATGAATATATGCATATATCTCAGCCGAATGATTCTGGGAGGTAAATCCCTAAAGAAGCTCTTGCAAAAGGATCAGTGTGCTCCTAATTCTACATACATGATTCAGAAAGAAAACTAATGTACTGGACTTACTTAATGAGCTTTTAGAAGAAATTTCATAGTAGCTTCAGCTTCACTTTTTAACAAATAATTTGTTAATGGTCAATGAGGCTTGTCTTGCAAGTTGTACAGCAGCTCAAACTGGTTTGTCAGCTTTCCTCTATTGTTTTTGCTCTGAATGTCAAAAATACTATATGATATCTTCTTCTAAAGCTATGCAGTTTTCTGTCTTCAGAGAACTTTCCCACCTCATATAGTGGTTATAACTGCATGTCCAAACTAGTTTGAGGTTTTTTTTTATAGGCTCATTCCAGGTCTTGTCAGCATACCAATGATAAATGTCTACAAAATGGGGGCAGACACCAACTATAGGATGCTGTTTAAAAAGTTGGCTGGATGTAATTATTAATAGATATTGTAGCTGTGGTGTGAACTTACCCTACCATCAGGAAACCTTGGTACAAGGGAACAGATGCAAAATAGAAGACTGATGAAAATACAGCCTACAAAAAAAAGAAAAGAATTACATATTTAATAAAGTTCTATATACGAAACATTACAATAAGGAAAAGAGAATACCTATATAGGATTTTTTGACATTTCAAAGAGATGTAGTGATTGTAACTGTTCTGAAAACAAAGTTTTAAATACCTGCATAGTTGAAATAATAAGGCCTCGGTGCATGACAAATTGACCAAGTGCTGCTGATCTTTTGTAACTGTTTCGACCATGTACCATCAGCAGCCTACCTATGTGTTTAAACTGTGTGATAGAAAAGTCAGCTGCTAGGGAGGCTTGTTTTCCCTCCTAGAACAAAACAAAAATATTCAAAGTATAAAACCCTGTGTAGAAAATGTGCTTCAAAATTCAAAATTCTAAATCATAATTCGTTTTACAAATTACAAACTTTGCTGCTATTGCTTCAGAAATCAATTCTGCCACATGACATAAAAGACAGTTTTTTGGTGCGTGTTATAAAAACAATATAGTTCTTATAACAAGTGTATAATGGCTTAGCTTGCTTCTTTCAGATAAATTAATAGATTCACAGAGATAACTGTAGTGTTTTCTCCTTTTCTTGCTTTATGTATTTAAAAAGAAAAAACAGAGAACATAGAAGAACTTACTGGTTCAACCATTTTCTATCATCTTACAGTATACTTTACTTCAAAATATTCAATTGACTACCATCTAAGAATTACGTTATACTTGATTATGAAACCAGTAACATTACCTTGCCTTCAATTCCAATCCCACAGTCAGCTGCTTGGATCATG
Source organism: Chrysolophus pictus (assembly GCA_037305975.1). Classification (NCBI taxonomy): domain Eukaryota; kingdom Metazoa; phylum Chordata; class Aves; order Galliformes; family Phasianidae; genus Chrysolophus; species Chrysolophus pictus. Next base: position 4,666,720 of record CM074577.1, read on the forward strand.
CTGACATCATTTCCTCCATCACCTGAAAAATGTCACTGCAATATTCAGCTCTTCAGAGGTTTTACTCTCTTGACCTTCAAAATGTTTTAAAAACTTCCTACTATAGCTTTACATTCTCACAGTTAACCTACGGATTAATGATTTCAGCAATCAAGACTTTTCCCTGAGGAGGAACAAAGAAAAACACACTTTTCTCAAGGTATTTTCTTCTACAGTTACATAACTACTTGGTGGTTGACAAAGACATCTTTCAGTTTTGTCTGAGTTCTTTCTCAAAGGTGCCATCTACTGTGTGAATTCACTGCAGATTTAACTACTGCAAAGGAAGACAGTGTCAACAGTTACCTATTGCACACGTGCGTTTCCCAGTGTGATGCTGTAACAGTTTGACAATATGGGCTTTTTGGGTGGGAGAACATCGGCAGCACACTACGGCGGGACACTGGCAGGCCAACTCTACAAATTCATGCTCATAATATTTCAGACAAACCTAAGGGAAAAAAATACGTGGATGTTTATTTTGAAGATTAAATAATACAACATGCACTCTAACACAAAAAATAAAGATCTCTTCTATGAGGTTTTGCTTGTATGGTATCTTTCTGTAAGAGATGCTTGAGAGAGCCACTTTCTTCCAAATGTGTCCTACTACTTAGAACTGACATTCATGTCATTTACACAGATAGTATGCTTTAAATTCAAACAAAGAAACAGTACCATGGCATGCTACCATGAGATTTGTTTCATCTCATTCTGTTACTGTACAGGAAACCAGAGAAACAACAAAATTTGAACGTGTATCACTCTGTCACTACTCAGTGAAAAACAGCAGTGACTCTTACAACATGGTCAAATACTGGAAAAAGTTTAAGAGCACAAAGCCAGCAATATAGTTCATGAACACATTAATTTTATGTTCATGAACTATCGGTACAATCTGATAGAAACCAAACTCTTACCTCAAGTGAGTCCCCAGATATCACCAAGGCACAGTCATGCTTCCTCCTAAAGGCATTTAGTTCTAAGTGAGCCTCTCCTCGAGTAGTAACCTTTAATAAAAACCACTTACTCAAAAGGTTTTTTTTTTTAAGAGCAAACAAAATCTAAACCAACAATCTCTTCCCCCAGCACACCTCCCTAAGCAAATCAAGTGTTGAGAAGTCATCATACCTAAAAGGCTTTGTTTTTCAACAAATGTTTTATCCTAATGCAGTACCTGTGTGGCTGCAACTTTCTAATCCTTATGGACTAAACAAGTAATCTTCAAACTAGGAAAATGCGTGTAGTCAGCCTAACTGGCTCCTCACAGAAGTAGATCAGGCCTAAAATATCACTACAATTAAAATACTTGTAACTTCAAGTTGACCCAAGTCTTTCCATCTTGGTTAAACCAAACAAAGAAACAGTTCCCAAGTCAGAAAAAAACAAAAGGAGAGACTTTTAAAACCAATAAAGCATGTTCTTAAAATAGTGCAAAATGCTCATATTAGTAGTTCTTTCAGTTTGGATAAGTAGACAGAGTTCAAGAGACACAGAAAAATGCTCACTGAATGGTACAGTTTAAAATAATTACATTATAGACAATTTTTTATTAAGTTTTCATGACTATTGTTCCAGAGAGGCCCAGCTGTGTAATATGCAAAAAAAAAACCAACCTCAAACCAAATGGTTCAAATGTTACTAAGTGGATTTTGGAAAGTTTTGAGCTAGAACACAAAGCATAAAAATTTAAAGTAAAACCAGATTTTGAAGAGAGGTTTTTTTCCCTTTCTTTCTTTCTTTTACCTTTAGTAAACTATTCAACTTCTTTTACAGCTATCATGTAGGACAAAGTTAGAAAACAGAATAAAAACAACACAGATTACGCCTCTAATTTTGGATCTGTCAGCACTTTAAGTAAAGATTTAAAATCTGCAAGTCTTAATCCCATTATTACATAGAATCAGATAGAGTCCAAAAACTTTTCATCCTCTGAATGGGCTTCATCACACAAAATTTGGCTTACATTAAAATGCATGTAATTGGAAGCAACCCATACATATAGGCCCAATCCAGATTTTTTTTTTCCTCCTTTCCTTTGGTGAAAGCTGCTATTCTGGCAACTGTTAGGAACCAAGGGTTGCACTGGTCCCTGTAATCTTTCTGCATTACAGAGATGACAGCACTTGGCACACACTGATGAGCTCCAGCTTTCGCCTAACAAGAGGTATTCTTTCTTTGTAAATATTTCTACGACAATATATCAATTAATTTCATTACAAAATAAGCAGGCTGAGTAAAAAGAGCATGAAAAAAATACATCTTTTTGGGAAGCCAAATTAGTAAATAATTTATTTGCTAATTTGTAGGTAAAATAAAAGTATTAAAGTGCTTGGTATTTTCTTAAATTAATCCACTAGTTCTTTCTTTGCAACAAACATAGCCACAGAAATAATGTTGTATTAATCTACTTTCTAACCAATTTAAAACTTTGTGTATTCTAAGTTAACACAGTTTTTATGCTGATCTTATTAGCCAAGGTAATGAAAATAAAAATCTGACTCAAACTAAATAGATTTTGTTCAGGAAGACTTAATTTGTAATGTTACAATGTGGAAAGGTCAACAAAAATTGATCTGAAGTTTTATCAGAAGCATTAATAATTTAATTGCAAATAGTGGTCTGCAGGGCCTAATTTGCCATTCTGATGCTTCATAAGAAACTACATTTACATGTAAATTATATTCATACAATTATTTCTTTAGGTGCAAGTGGTTCATTTAGAGCAAACACAGACATTCTGTCTGATAGCACAGCATCAAAGTTTGGAAAAATCCTTATTTTTGTTTGAGTTCAGTGAAGTTGGCACCATGTAAATATAGCAAAAATATACAAAGACATTCAGTTTACTTTTCTGACAATTATCTTAAGCAGTGTGCTAATAAAATGCAATATTTATTAGAAAAATAATAATGGACGAAAACTTCCAACTGTCTCATTTTGAGTCAAACTGTGGCATCACAGCTTAATTCAAAAGAAAGTCTGCTCAAGTCTAAAGAGTAATGGAAATGTTAGAACAAGCTAGAATCATATTCCTAGAATCCTTCCTATGTCTCAGCATCTTGCAAAGACTTTTCTCCACCCAAGAGGTGACTGATTATCTCCACTGTTGTAAGTGTGGAGTGTAAAACGCCTGTAAAACCCATCAATTTTGTGACAAGTGGCCAATACAAAGCAAACAAAGCCATACTGGTATTAGCTGCGTTTCGAAGAATCCAACAATAAAGCTGGACCTATACTTACAGGTCTGAAAATGTGAATATCCTGAGTCCTAGACACTAAGTGAGAACTTTTTGCAATGCAAGTTGCTGTCTCCAGTTTATCTCCTGTTAACATCCATATCTGCAAAAATAAAGTAAAAGTTAATTCTTTTGGATATTTTTGTGTCTGTTGTTCGTATCTAACTAACATGTCACTCCGACCTTCATTTGATACTGCATGGGATCAGACTACCATGGAATGTATACCAACGTGTGACTTTTTAACTAAAATTAATGGACAGTTTTTACTGCAGTAACTCACAAAGAAAAGAAGTGTTTGTTTATAAACAGTTTCCATTCTGTTTCGCCTCACACAAAGTTTATGTCTCAATTTACATGAAGACAAGGGAAAACTGTGGCAACCCACTGGCAGTTAAACTGCAGAGAAAACACAGAAGCCTTTCCCTGTCGTCCTGAATATGCTTAGGATTTAGCATATTTCTTACTTTGGATGAACCTGAATGTACACAAATATGAATAATGTATTGTAAAAGAACATTAAAAAAAAAAAAAACCTTCAAAAAAAGCCCCCACAAAAGCAAACCAAAAATACTTTCCCTCATGTTAGTATATGATAATCTGTATGTCACCAGTTCACATTCATTACCTTTATTCCAGCATTTCTTAGCATCTCCAGAGTTGGTCTAACATCTGCTTGCAGTTGATCTTCTACTCCAGTGAGACACAGCAATTCCATTTCCCGCTCCAAACTCTCTACAACAGCAGCAACTTTCAGGTTTCTATCATGTATGCTTAACTTTGCTTGGTTATATCGACTCTGTGCAAACACAAAACGACTCAGACTTGGTCGTAACTCATAAAAGAAAAAGAAGTAAACATTTTGTCTATCAATCGGTTACAAAATAAAGGTTGTATTTAAACATCTTCAATAAAGAACAAGGTTAAAAGAGAATTCTACACGTTTTTTGGTAAGTCATCTCCAGAGAACCCTCTGAAGACCTATTATGAATCAGGCATCACAGCATCTGAACAGAAACTGCCCTGATCTTTGAGAACAAATAGATTATTTAGTCATACTAACGTACAGAATTAACACAGAATCATGGAATCATAGAATGGCCTGGGTTGAAAAGGACCATAAGAATCATCTAGTTCCAACCCCCTGCTATGTGCAGGGTCACCAACCAGCAGACCAGGCTGCCCAGAGCCACATCCAGCCTGGCCTTGAATGCCTGGGGCATCCACAGCCTCCTTGGGCAACCTGTTCCAGTGCCTCACCACCCTCTGAGTGAAAAACTTCCTCCTAATATCCAACCTAAACCTCCCCTGTCTCAGTTAATGCTGAAACATGCCAGCTTCTGGGGAAATGCAATCCAGTGATGTAACCCACTTAAACAGTATCCTGCATCTAACTACGGAACAGTCACTGATGGATCTATAATAGTGTGTTGTGCTTCAAATATTGATAGTTTTAATATGAGCCATCTTCTTTACTTTATTAATAGAATAAAAAAGAGGAATGCTCCTCTTGAAGTAACTAAATAAGGCAAAATACAAGAGCTATGCTAATAATATTGATCATTTTGTCTCTCCATACCTCAAAATCTTGATACTGTTCTTCAGTCAGTGACTTCTTGGCAACAACCAGAGTACGCAGCCCTTCTCGAGCCATATTACCACACTAAACAGATCAAAAGATAGATAATTATACAAACAAGCTGTATGCTTGTATTTCACATCATATGACTGTATGCTAACAGAGTATATCTGTAGCATAGACGCTGATGTTTCTTTAGGCTGCAGATGAGTTAGGAGAAACCACAAAAAGAATAAAAAATATTCACTTCAGTTTTCCCAATCTGGTATACTACTGGCAAGCCAATTAGATTTTTTCTCCTAGCTTAAAGAAAAATTCTTGCAGGTGAAAGCTTAAAAATAAAACTGTTTTTAAAGCATGCAACAGAGCTAAATTTTTCTTTTCAGAGAAATGCATTTCTTGTCAGAAAAAGGTCTGTAGATTAAAATACTCGTGGAACAGCACGTCATAATGAAAAACAAGGCTGTCCATTGCTAAACACGTATTGATTTGACCTCATAAAGCTAAATAAATTAAACAAGTATTTTACGATTAATTGTGCATCATTATCGCCAAAAGTAATTTTTATGACATTTTGCTAGGTCTTCAGGGAGTTTAATTTATTCATGTCCCTGAATAAATCAAGCTGCCCTGCAGCAGATATCGATTCATATTGCCAATACCATTATGAACATACATGGTGTAATCATTGTATTAACATATTGTCTGTATGTAGGGTCAAAATAAGATGATTGCTGGTACCTCCTACAATGACACAGTGAAAAACACTAATCAGTTTTGAAGTTTGGTCACTAGCTATTTGATATTAAATTTAATAAATACGGTAAAAAACTATTTCAGTGTACCTCCATCATATATTAAATTTTGTAATTCACAATCATACTTCACTGCAGAATTTATAAAAGGTTATTTCAGGATAAATAGATTTATAAGAAAATACTTCTCAGAAGTAATTTGGTTTCATGTGAAAGATCAGTCAATGAAAAACAAATTTGCTTGTGTTAAGTCTGAATACGTTCTGTTATGACTACTAACTTTGTTCTCTATGTATTATGCAAGAATATGAAAGAACTCTAAACCATTAAAACTCATTCAGGGTATGATTAACTGAACTTGAAAAGCCACTGCAGTGGTTCAGGCTCTCTTAAATCCACTCCAATAACATTTGATATTTCAGTTACATTCTGTAATATATATATATATGTCAAAAATGTATCTATCTCTATTTCTTACCTCTTCTTCTAGCCAATCATTGTACTGTACAATAGTGGACATTGCAACATCTGCACCCTTCATGTAAAATGTAATTTCTCCTGAAGACTCATCCTAAAATTTTACAGAAGAAACAGAAAAAAGATCTGTTTATACAGTCCAAAAATTACCTACAAACAACCAGTCTTCTGAAGTGGTCAACAGAATATCATTTAAAAAGATGAAGTAACTTGCAAAGGGTTGGGTAAGTTTTACTTCATGTTTACATTGCCAATGACTTCTCTGATTCCACAGAGATACATCTTCCCTGCTTTCCTGTATTAGAAGACCAGTTCGAACTGAAGTCAGTGTATCAGGTACCTGCCTGTTCTTCCTAAATTTTAAAATGTCATTGTTATGCCCACTTTAACTACTGAAATATTTGTTTCTTTTGTGGCATTCACTCTCAATTTAAAAAACAGAAAGTTTGCTCTGTATCTTTCAAGTAACTGGAAATTAACAAATTATGGTGTTATGCATGTTACAGATGTTTTAATGATTAAACATTCATTACTTAGTCAAACAATTCACACTCAGGCAAGTATTACCTAAATCAGGAGTTCGTGATGCATGGTCTGTTGCTGAAATAATAGATTCACCTGATCTGCTTCTCATAGCAGCTCTGAACATGTCTCTAACACACTGTTACACAGTGTTAAATAGTGCCAACTGCATTTAATGAAACACAGACATTCCAAGTTCTCTGCAGACCGGAGCACACATACGTGCTGTCTGAAGTATGTCTGCCCAAGGCTGATGGCATGCTTGGTTTGTCATCCATTGGCAAATATGGAATGGGATGAGTCTGATAGGTAGTTAACTAGGATGTAGCACCGATCTAAACATGCAGCCACGTCTGACGCTGTTCTGCCTGTCTGCTTTCAGACAGGGGGAGGCAGAAATACATAGCGTGTGCATGTCTTGATATTAGCAGAGGTTTAAACCTTCCTTTTCATGGTGCGGTGGCTTCCTTGCACTTGAGGTTTTAATAATCATTGCTGTGTCCCCACCTGGACGTCTAACAGACAACTAAGCGTGCATCTGTTACGCTCAGACCCAGTGGTGTTTTAGCTGTGTATGCATTCCTGAAAAAGCAGCAGCAGTATTAGCAAAGAAAGATGAATTACTGCTGCCACGAATTTCCCACACTAGTTTACCCCTTGAAGAGGCAACATGTTTTGCACGAGAGCAGCAAATTGAAAATTGAATTAAAAATGAAGGCTTAACAGTAAATTGCAACATCAGAGCTTAAGCACAAAGTACTGACATTAACATGTTTCCATGTGAGATAAGAGTTTGTCCTTTACAAGGCTCTCCGCAACATCACGTCAGCCTAAATTTCACATAATTGCTTGTCTGGTCTAATGTTTGCTTTCCATTTGAAAATCCTCTGAAATGCGTTCCTTGAAGGATCAAGTTTCTACTAAGAAATATCAAAATAAACATGCAGTTAAAACAGCTTTGGAGAAATGCAAACCAACCGCCTAGCACCAAATTACCCGAACTATGATTCCCATGCGCTTGCTCTCAGAAGTGAAGGGGAATATCTGCAGAATATAGTATGTCAGAATGTGTCCACCAGGGGTCTTCAGTTGCATGGAGGTCAAATCCCTGTTTACTAGAGTAAGTCCAACACTCTCTGTCCACTGCACCAGAGCAACCTAAAGAGAAAAGAAAGAAGGACTTGTAATTGACCTTTCACTTTTAAATAATGTTATAAAAATTAAGCTAAAGCCAAAGAGCTGTTAGAGTAAAACAGAATAAAACTTTTGTACTATTGACAGCACTAAGTAGAAGACGTTGGGAGTATTTACATGCAAAACTATTTCAGATCTATAACTGAATGTATAATTGGACACTGCAATCTGTAATCAATAAAGAAAGGATCTTACAAGTCTTCAGCTTACTTCATACATTTGCATTATTTTATTACTTTTTGTGTGAACAACAATAAAATTAAGTTGCTATATAAAATGGGATAGAAGCCCAACTTATAATTCTGCATCCCATGAACATATTTGTAAAATTTCCTTCTACAAGCCCAGAAAAGCTGCATTATAGTTAGGTCACACCAAAAGTAATGCCTCCTATTTATTTCTACAGAAACGACAACAGATACAAAGAGCACAATGACACTATTTGATAGAGAAAAATTCTCAGCTACAAAACAGTATTTTTCAACAAAGCCACCACCATTAGCTGTGCATTTTCACTATTCATGAACAAGAGCCTGCATGTTGTGCTTGGAAAAATCTGCACAAGTGGAGGTGACCCACTGTCAGCATCAGCACTGCTGACACGCAACACTCATCACCTCGCCGTGCTCACATCCACTGTTTGGTCTCCAGAAACATCCAGCAAGCATCAATGAATGTCAGTGGGTGCTGTTTTTTTCCGCATGGAGGAATTGAGTGATACACCTTTTCTTCATATGCACTTCCATGTCAGACACCATTTTGTCAGACTGCCCCACTGCTGCCATCTGTTGCACGGCAAGAAAATGCAATGGAATATTGGCAGGAAAGTGCAGTCCTGGTATAAAGATCACATTACATGGTATCTTAAATGCAAGCCTCAGTGATTCTGAATTTGTTTATTTATTTATTAAATGTTGGTGCTGTAGAGTACACAGCATCTAGCTTCTACTTCCTTCTCTGCTATTTTTTAAATAATGCATCAGATACTTCTCACCCATTCTAAAGAAAATTGCTTCGGGCAGCTTAAGAAATAAATAAATAATATTCAATTCTATTTTCATTTTTCGAAGCGTTGATCATAATTAGAAAACAGGTTTTTAAAGGAATAAAAAAGGTGATTATAATGAAGATTCACATTTATTTTATTTGACGGAACCTGCTTCTGCTGTTCATCTCAAGCACGGTGATAAAGGACATGCAAGTAGTAAAGTACTCAGGAAAGTTCAGAAGACATGATGACTGGTGCACAGTAAGAATTTCATCCGAACTGTGTCAATAATCACCGTGTAGCTTCTAATGAAAATTTAAAATAGGGAAAAATAAGTTATACAAATCCCCAAGAAATCCCAATAGTGCTGTCAACAAAAATACAAAAATCAACAAAAATATGCCGTGATGCAGTTAAAGAAGAGAAAAAGAACACACTTTAAATAGCACCATTTTTAAAGCCCCAAATCACAGGAAGTCTTTTTAGAGTTTTTTTCCTCCTCAATAAGAGTACCATATAAGCTGTAAATGAGCCAATACTCTCAAGGTTAATTTTCAATTTTCACAGTGAAAGGTTACTATTACATTCTGACCTGTAAATTGCATCTTTCTCCTAATACCCTATCATCTCATTTGTGTCCCTTTGCAGCTAGGACTTAAATGTTCTATATTTGGTGACTCACATCTGTTTAATATTTCACTTATGCTTGGTTTCACCAACCTTTTGAAGTAGCATTTTGCATCACAGTCATTTTCGATTCTTATACCTGGCCTAGTGAACATATTTGTTCTCTTTTAAATTGATCAGTGCAGTACTGTAGCAGAAATGGCCAGTAATTCTCAAGACTCAAACAATTGTCTAAAAAGTACCTGAATAAACTTGAGAGCAATGCATTAAGTTTAACTCCTGTCATTAAGAATTCAGTTAGACCTTAACAGTATCCCAAACAACACTGTCAAGTCATACCATTAAATATCTGCAGATTTTAGAATACACAAATATTGAAAAGATTTATTCACTGATGGCATGAAAATCCAAATTACCAATCTGCACAATTATGTATATAATGAATCACTCTTTGTACAGAGTTCAGAAAAAGGATTCTTAGATAACACTCTTCTTGAGTTTTCCCCTCTACACGTATATTCCATTCTCATTCAACAAGTTTCTGAAAACTTAAATTAAAATGGTCTTGCAATTCAGCATGCAAACATCAAGAACCCTGAGAATGGCATGCAAACACAGCAGCTGTAGCTTCTACAGCACCTGACATATAAGATGGAGTCAGATAAAGCAATCGAAGGATGAGTAAGAAAAACTTAGCTGGAGATGCCACCATTTTGCTTTGATAAAATACAAAACATCAATTCTGATTATAAGTATCTGCTGATAACCATTCATTTCTTAGTACGTGCAGATAAATGGATCAAGTCTGCTGAGTCCTGGTTAGGGACCTGTGGCCTGTGCCTCAACTCATTGACCGTGTGGGGCTCCCAGAAGGGGAAATGTGGGGAGTCGGAGAACTTCTATCATCTCTAACTCGTGATTTCCTCCTTGGTAGCAAGCAACAGGAAGGAGCAGCTATTCACCACTGATGTGACAGGCTCCAAGTAACGCTTCCACATTAGGAAAGAAGGTAGTAAACATGTGCATAAAGATCTGACAAAAATACTGGGAAGCATCTTGTTCAGCATTTCTTACCTCAAATCTTCCTGATCCCATGCCCACTGATGAGGCCCAGTTGCCCCTGTAGGCAGTCTCTCTCTCCATTAGAAGCCACCAGACCTTAACAGCTGCCTCAGTTCACAGCCCCAAATACTAAACTTTTCAATTATCATAGCACAGATTGCCAAAATAAAATTCAGTGACTTCCTAAGGAAACTCTCTCAATTAGTAATCAAAGCAGTTAACCTGTTACATTTTACTCCTATCCCAGGAGGTAGAAGAAGCTTCTCTGAGTACCGTGTGTTCAGCTCCATTCTCTGAGGAACATCTGAGACAAAGGGAAACTTCAGCAGCACTCTTGTTACAGACCTTGCTGGCAGCCTTGCATGTTAATTCAATGGCTTGGGGATGATCACCCCATTTGCTTAGAAATGTTCATCTACTGAACTAAGAGAATTAAGTTTATAAACATATCAGGCAGTTTCTAGAAAGTCATATAAAATACACAAGACTTTGAAGTGACAAGGATGCAGTTACCTATTCCATCAGTGATGAAACACAATCACCTAATAAAGGAGAATGAATAGTTAGGGACTTCATAAGCCCCATGTGAAGCACAAAACACAAATCTTTATTCCTGAAGGTTGAGGACATCCTATTTAATTAGACCATTAGACTAACCTAAAACAAATACTAATCAACAATTTTAAACAAGAAAACACTTCAGAAAACATGAGACCCAAGAGGTCACTAAAACTTCGGCAACTTTAGTTTTATCATAAGCCAATTCCAGATGATCATTTTTTAACTGATTCAAATGAAGTCACACCTTTATTTTCAACTTAGAGGACAAAAGAGCGAAATACCTCCCTAACAAATAACAGAGAACTTCTTTCTCGAGCGGTGTTGAACAGCTTTATGCCATACAATCAATAGGTACAAGTGTGCCCCTTATTCAGCTCAACTCCAAGAACCTCTTTGAATCCTCCTCACCTTTCCCCATGAGGATGAATGGCTCGCACTTCAGAAGACTTTCTTTCCCACTCAGGTTAACATCTGCCCCATCTTCCTTTGGATTAGTAGGAAATACCAGGTATTGCCCAAGTGTCTTACTGCCTTTTATTTATGGCAATTGCAGTTGGGTCCTTTTGCTCCGTGTGAAAGATAACCACCTCTTGTTACTTGTCATCTTGGGACCCTGATGGCAGGAAGAAGTCCCAGTTGATGAATAATTGATATAGTCACTTGAATAAAGAAAAGCTACTAAATCCTGAAGGCCTTCACTTACTAAAGGTAAGTGTTCACCATCCTAAAAGGTTGTTAAGACCAAAAAATGTCCTAGAATGTTCTTACTTGCTTTAGATACTACATCAGTCAGGACTGGAAGATACACATCATCACAGCTTACTACTGGCCCCTTTGAATTCTAGACTATTCAAAACTTAGCTAGTCTAAGCAACCAAATACAGTAACTTACAGTAGATTACATCTGAGTAAAAAGCAGAAACAAACAGAAATAATTAAAAAATCCCATTCATCTTGGGTAACTTAAAATAGAGATTGGATTCTTATTCAACTGAAATATAACCTTTTATCAGTCCAGACAAATAGCAACATACTTCTGTGAAAAAAAAGATTCAAAACCCTATTTAGACTGAAATTGTCAGGTACCTGAGTACACCTACCTGAGTACACCTTTCTTCATAGGAACAAGCTTACTATTAAAGGCTGTGGTAAAGGAACAGTAAGAAGCCTTCACAGAGACTCCCCCTGGCTTTCACTTGGCTATGCCCAGTCCTGCAAAAGTCATTTTGCAGTGATGTTGCAACTGTGTTCATGCTTGGCTGTCTACTCTGCTGACCTGGTTCTGCTCGGATTTTGGACCTCACAACTCTTCTCTCAACTATCTGACTGTGGCTGATGCTGCTTATTGCTTTGGGAGCCGGTCCTGACTTTATGATGATTTCCTAGCTTGAATTCAGACGTGTCTTACCATCATGGACATGCAGACACTCAGCTGTCTCTGCCATCATGTGAGCTGCTCTGCTCACTGCGCTCGGATATTGTGGGACTGCAAACCTCAGCACTGAGGGCCCTGGCAGTGCTGTCATTTTTTGGCTTCCCCTTTCTTGCAGAGAAGCTCACCACTGCTGCTCTCTAGCAGAAATACTAACAGCTCAGTGTTTACAGAGTATTGCTAAGGTAGTTTACGATCAACAAGTTGCCACCTTCAATATGCAACATTCACTTTTAACGTAATATGTTTTACTAAAAGATCCACCACCTTACAGCCAGTGTTAGCTGTTTATCTCCACCTCATTCAGCAGTTTCAGAGCCCCCCTGGTTTGTACCAACACTGCTTTTGTGGAGCCATGCAATGAACCTGACCACTTAGCTGAAAAATGTAAATAAAGCCTTTAAAGACTTTGACATAAGTGAGCGAGCAGTTTGTAGGATGAGCGAAGAACTGTGGGTGGAAATTTAAGTTAGCTTCGTTGCTTAAAAGAATTCTCATGCAAGCAGCCTTCCTTTCAGAGTAAGTTAAGGGCACGTTCATTTTAGACAATAGGATCTGCTTTCAAAATCAGTCTGCCACATAAGGGATACACAGGCAATGTAATAACAATAACGTAGCAATTAAAGTTAAGACTATTGGTATGATAACACTGAAGTAGCTGGGAGCTTTGTTTCTCCAGGGCTCGAACGATCCCAACAGTTGCTTTTAGGGTTGCTCAACAATATGTTTCCAATGAGCATTGCTTTGTTTATATTTATGAACAATGATTTGGTAGTAAAAATTCACAGTCTACCACTTTTCGTCAAGAAAGTTCAAAATTAAAATAAAATTATTAACTTAAAATACAGCTTGATCATGTGAAAAAAACTGCAGATCGATATTCAAGACAAGCTATGGAGTAGTTATTCTTTGTAGGTCTCGAAGGTCAGGAAAGTGATGGTTTTATGCTACCGAGTGATTTGCTTTTCACAATACATTGACAAAACAACACAATTAGTCTTGCTTCAATAAGCACACACAATAAAATGAATTAAACAATACAACATGTCTCATACATTACAGCTTCAATTTTGTAAACACAAAAGCTGCTTCACTAAGGGCATATCATTTCCCTGTCTGTTTTTAAATGATTGCCTACGTATCATTGTAATTAATTTTAGAAGCTCTCTTGACTTTGGACAAAAATGTTGGAACTCAATAACTGACCACACTTTAAGGTAGTATTTAAATATTCAAAATGCTGGATTAAAAATGCTTGAAAATATATTGGTGCAGGACGAAGTATAACCTATAAATAGCTGGTTTATGAGAGTAAGCAGTCATTAAAAATCGTGGCTGATCAATCTTTTCTGACCAAAGGGGAGCAAAGGTCTTCAAAGGCTCCTGTTCATAGCATGCCCCTGAATTGCTTTGGTCTGTGACCTTCGAACTCCATTGCTTTACCTACTTAGATTATATCCTTTTATGATTGTTCATTACATTAGGGTAGCTGGTTTACTACAGATGAGCTGAACCCACATCTATGATTGTTGAGTAAGAGACATTTTTATTTTTTTCAGCAAGTTCTAAGTGAATATTTATTGTTTGCTATGCTACAGCTGTAGAGGACAAATGACAGACAAATGAAAGTTTCCACTCTTTCAGAGAAAATGAAATATTGATCACTTATCATAAGAAACAAAGAGCCTGGCATAAGTAGGGTTCACATTATGAATACGAAATCAGTTACTTATCTCAGGTTGCTCTAGCAAAAGAGAAATACATCTTTTATGATGAATGTACCTACTTCTAAATGTGCATACTTTCTTTTAGTTATATTTTATCTCTATGTGGATGCAAACATATGTAGATGCAAAGAATTTCAAATGAATTCAAGTCGTTTCATTAACTATATTATGTGTCTATACAATGCTGAAGTGCTTCTTATACTTTTCTACATGGAAGAATAGTTTATACTTACACATTATTCCCTGGTCTTTATATGCTACCATGATAACATGCAATATTATATAAACAAGAGACAACTGTGCAGATAACATCTTTCAAAAGACTGCAATCAAGCCAGTTCCATTAACAAAAACTAGGAGAACAGAGTTGTAAGGTTGAGGAAGTACAATGCATAAAACTGGTTAAGTCTATTAAATGATAATGTTGCTTATTAACCAAATATGTTGTGATAGGTCAGTGATGAGGTTAAACAGAAAACATCAATTGAACCATTTCCCTAAATAAAGCTCCAGGGTGCAATATTCAAAGCACTTTATTCAATAAAAAATGCTTTTAAAATGGTACTTTGGTGATTGGGAAACATTGGCATCATCCGTCAACCTAACTGCAGTAAAGTTCAATAAGCTAAATAATGATCCATTTGCATTATTTTCCTTAGGCTCCAGTGATTTGCAAACACTGCGTCAATAGAACTCTTTAAAAAATTATGATAAAGACCTGCTAGTCTTTCAACTCTTAGTCTTTCTGCTGTCATGATGCAATTTTTATGCTATTTAGATGCTTTCTGTAGCTTCATTGTTTAATATGACTCCACTTACTATCAATTTCTAATGATATTAAACTACACTTGTTCAATACAATTTTAGCAGTTTCTAACATTGTGTTAGAAAAACAGGAAATGTAATGCTGTCAGTTCTAAAACCATGTTCCCAGTTTATCATTTAAATTGCATATAGCTTGAATTTGTGAGTTGAGATGATAAAAAATCATTGTTAAAAATACCTGTGCATTCTCTTAAAACACAGATGGTTTCTTTGTTGGTGTCTTTCTTCCCCACTTTGCTTTTTACCCTGATTTCTGTATCTGTCATCTAAACACTCTATCAAATTTTCTTTCCTTTTCTTTTTCCAAGGTCAAATTCTCTACTGTCTTCCTAGGGCAGCACCTGCATAATTTTCCAGTCTTGCAGATGTTTTCTTTAGCAAATATAGGAGGAGAATTGATATTTGAGGTAATATTTTCAGATACCAAACAACTGAATGAATACACAGAAGCACAGATGTAGAGAAAAGCAAGTGCATGAAAAAAAACCTAAATCTCACTCAATTGCACGTCTCTTCATCTGCTTCAGGAATATATCACTGGCTATTAAAGCAGTTTATTTACTCTTTAGCTGTCATCACATCCTGCATTATATTTACCTTGCAAGCTCATTACATTAACGCATTTAGCAACTATGATTACATAAATACAGATATGAAAATTTGTACATGGTCACAAATGGAAGCAAAACATCACACAACTACAGTAACAGATTATACTGTCAATACATCTCTGGAGTGAACAAATGCTCTTGCAACATTCTCAAGTCAAAATGCAGATCAACTGGTATAATATAGCACCACATTTAGCATCGTAGAGGTTAGACTCGAGCCAGAGAGCAATGTCTCAGGTCCTACCTACAGTTTATTTTTAAAGTGGGTGTCCTAACTGCAACTATTTGGATCACTGAGAACCAGTCACTTCTCTGTATTTCGTAATTACATGACACTATGAACTTTTTTGTTTTGTAGCATCTGACATACATGCAATTCCAGCTTGTTCTGCATAAAGGACTTCATTTTATGGCTTGCATTACTGAAAGTACACATTATAAACTTGTTACTTTTATCAAATAGTTTGCATTTTGAATTGATAATAGGTTGATAATATTATGTATGGTGATATGATTGATAAGCTAGCCATGCAAACAAGTTGTACACCAAGAGGAACAGGCCAAGATGACATTCATGGAAGAAATAATACCTTGTATTACATCAACTTGTAAAGTCAGAAGAATACAAGCTTTCATCTACACACCACCTTCTTCACATCTTACAAAAAACTTGTTTGGATTATGAATAAGTTACTATGACTACACCACTAACAGTATATTCAACCATCAGGCACAGCTAGAATTTCTCTAAAACAATGCCACTTCAACCTGTACACTTTCAGAGACAAAGTGAACTCTGACTACTCTATTTCCAAGGGTACACACAGATTTTTTGTGAGTGCACTATAATAATTTTTATGCTTAATTGCAGTATCTTGAAACTCGAGCTTTGCTGCTCTCTCATAACATCCTTCTGGATTAAATCTAAGGCAACCACCATTTCAGATTCTGAAATAGGACTTTTCAGGATAGTAAATTAGATGAATTAAAGCAGTGGGATGTTGAAAATTTGGATTTCAATGGAAGTAAAATGCATGTTTTACTGAAAGAGGGTTTTAAATTTGTTTTAAACTTCATGAAATTTTGACTGAAACTAGAAAATTATGCAGCTGGCTAGGGTGAAGCTCAAGAAGTTTTCTACAAGAGTATTTGAGGTTCAGGCTTTCTTCCAGTTATGAATCTTTATAATTAACGAATCAGTAGTGTCACTAGCTGATATACTTGGCTGTCCATCATTCAAAGCTCATTTTCATATTCCCTCTTGTGTATTTGAGCTATGATCTATGCATGGATTAATGTTTTGAGAATAAACCTAATAACTTTAATTACAATGCAGTATTGATTGATCTCAAAGCACTGATTTCAGAGAAGCCTTAGTCAAATAAGTGAAAAAACCTTAATACAACTGTAGACCTACCCTACAACAAGAAAAAAAATGAAACCAGACCACTGTTAAGTTCAAAGAAACACTTCACCCAAAACACTTGTATAAGAGGTGTTCTGAAAGTTATGCCTCCTATTTTATTATACTGTCCCACAGTGTCAGAGGCAGACATTGGTGGCATGACAGTAGAGGCTGAACCTTCACATCAGTATTCTGTTACATTCTGTTGCCATGCCACAAATGGCAGCAGAGGGTCTGACAAAATAGCATCTGACATGGAAATGCGTTTGAAGAAAAGATGTGCTTTAATTCTTCCACGTGGGAAAAACTGCATCCAAGGGGAATCCATTCATTCATCAATGCTTGCTGAGCTTTCAAGGAGACCAAACAGTGGATGTTGGCACAGTGGGGCAGTGGGCAGCGTGCTTCAGGAGTGGTGACGGCAACACGAAAGACAAGCTATGTTCTGGATGGCCTTGAACAGCTGTCACCACAGAATGAAGGCTGTCTTGACCAGCTCATCTGCATGAATCGGCTAATGGTGGTGACTATGTTGAAAACCAGTGTTTTGTAGTTGAGAATGTGCCCTATCAAACAGTGTTATTGTGCTCTTTCTATCGGCTGTAGTTTCCACAGAAAGAAATAGGAGGCATTGCTTTCAGAGCAAGCTGCATATTTCACAGTTCCATTCTTTTTAACTTAGTTAATCCTCGTTAGGGGGAGCAGATTATTTTTGCTCTTGCATACTAACCTCATCAGGGCTGGAAGCCTGGTAAGCTCGATTTTCATCACTGAAGTCCTGATCCACCTCTGCATATTCTGTTTCTCCAGACACACCAGCACGAGATTCATACACTGGGGTGACATTGTGGCACAGTGCAATGGCTTTCACTGCTTCGTGTATACGGCTGCTGACGCTCTTGCGGACTTTGGGTGCAGAAGACTGAGGTTTCCTGGATGGTGTTGAACTTGTACTGTTTCCACTGTTCTGAGAGTGAACCTTTTAAGATCCAATGCAATGAACAGTAAAACAGAGTTCAAAAATTGGAACAAAGAAATAAATATTAGTATATACCTGTTTTCTTCTTTTTTTACAAAGGGTGAAAAACTGTAAAGAAGCAGCTATTTATTTCACAAAACTCATTATAAAACCTCTCATCTACTTTTCTCTAGAACTAATAAGCGACTGAAAGTTCATCATCTCACCTTTATATTTAGTTTTCAGTAACAGAGATTTCAAGCAGCAGACAACAGAGAAATATGAAGTTAAAACAAATATCTAATGGAAAGGGTGAACAGACCGACATGGACTTCACATCCATGCATTATTTTTAAAGAAGTATTAAAGTCAGCAACCAATTAATGAGTTCAGAAATACCAGAACAAGAGGTTCTGCAAGGGAGGAATTTTTTAAAAATTATTTATTTTTTTCTTTATCTTGTCATCTATGTACATTCTGAGATTGGAAACCCAAATCCCACAATTTAACATTGAAAAAAACCTCCTTCTTTAAATCTTCAATGAAATCTTTGGTATTTTGAAGAGCCCTACATTACTATGGAACAACAGAACAAAAGCAAGTATCATTAAGTATAACAATTTGGGCTAATTAAAAAATATTGCTAACGTAAGACCTCCTTAATTTCTGCACTATTTGTAAACCAATGCAGTTAGTAGAGTAGCTGCTTCTGCTGCAGGTTGGAATTTTTTTTGTTCTTAGCAGAGGGTAATCATTTATTTTTATTTAATAAAAAGATGTTGCTAAACAATAGTCTGACAAATATTTAAGGATATTAGTGCTGGAAAACTGCCAAACTAGCACCACTTTAAACTGTCCTTCAGATATGGTGTAGCCCATGACTGAATTTGTCTTTAAAGATAGTATTATATAATTAGTTGAAAGTGACTGGCTTTGTTTCTGAAATCAGCATATGAAACATATCCATCTATAATACTAGAAAAGAGTCTTCTGTTCACTCTGGGGTAACTCAGAAAACCTCTTCAGAAACCATGTGGTTTTTTCCTCCTGACTGCTGTCTGCTGAACCGTGAACATTCTGCCCATCAAATTACAGTGCTGTCTAATAAAGGGTTTAACTTTCTGCTCATCTGGCACTGCTTTTCAGCTACTGCTTTAAACCTCTGCATTTGCATTCTGCTAACGCTGATGCCATTACAGCCGCAAATAAATTAAGCTGATTTACTCCTTCTGAATTATGTTATGTTTATTGATGCTTGTATAATTTAATTTCACACAAATTCCATTAAAGATTATGCCCTCTATCACAAAATGCTTCCAGTGGGGAAATATAATCAGGTTATAATAGATTTGTGTGTTACATTAAGATGACAATAGTCTAGTAGGTCCACTGTAATAATAAAACAGAACACAAACAAGGGATAAAATCAATGTCACACAAGAATCGCTGCCTAGCTAACTGGCAGCTTCTATTACCACAGATTAAATAAAAACCTCACCACAGTTTTGAGGTTGCAGCAATTGTTTAATAGTTGCTGGTTTGGTTGAAGAAACTCATTCATTTTTCTGTTTTAAATAGTTGCTAGCAACGCAAGTAATGAAAGCATTATTTAGACGTTAAGTAGTGTTACATAAAGATGGAAAAAAAAAAGAAAAAAAAAAGTTCTAAGAAAGTTCTTTTCATCATTCAAAAGCAAACCTAGATTTGGGAAATTCTTTCCAACAATTGCTGAGGGGAAAAAAGCTTCCTTTGCTTTCTTCCTTTAAAAATTCCAGTGCCAAATCTGCTACAGTAATTAAATCTTAATTAAGCATGGGTACTACTCATTAAATTTTACAACGAACCAGTAAAGCCTTTAAGCAAATAGGAATTGCAAAAAAAAAAAAAAAAAGCAATTCTTTTTGGGTGGAATATTTAACATTAAAAAATGAGAAGGGTGTTAATGAACATGCATCCTCTAGAAGACAACTGGCACTTTGTCTTCAGACTCAGTCCTATCTATGTGTGCTGAAGCTTATCAGTTGGTACAGTTGATACAGTGAATACTCAAACAATCTACTGTAAGAAAATGATGGTCAAATGATTTTTATAATCATTGTCAGGTAGTAATTACTTTCAGTAACCCATCTTGAACAAAATCTGGATTACCGACCTTCATATCTCAGATCTCAGGCTTATTGTTGCCTTTCAGTTTCTATTTATGGCTGTATTTATAAGAACTAAGCTGAAATGAATTCCTTTTTCTTGGATAAATCTAAGAAGTGGATCTCTTGATTCGTTTAGATGTGAAGTACAGAAATTCAAGTTACTAAAGACTAAAAACAAATATTCATTGTTTTGCCTTTGCTTTCCTTTTTGCTTCTTTTTCCCAAAAGCTACACAGTACTGAGTCCAGATTGCTGTCAGACTTTCAAAAAACACTAAAAACAAACAAACAACAACAACAACAAAACCCACAAACAAATGAGAAGGAAACCATAACTCAAAAACACCACACAACTAAAGATTTTAACTAATTGTTCATCCTCCAGTACTTTAACAAGAGAAAATCAGCACACAGATAAGGAGGTCAGTCTACAAACTTAATTGGGTCAGTCAGTCATGTTCTTTATCCTGGAATCAAGTCCTTAGAAAGGTTTGCAGAAGGCCAGATGCTTTATGTCTATGGGAGATGCAAGTGATATTGGCAGAATTCAAACATCCTCCTCCATCCCACAGCTCAATCAGAGACAGACAAGGGGTCATAAATCTCTTCCCAGACCAAGTACTCATATACTAAAGGAACACCACCGAACACTTTCTTCTCAACAAGTAGAGTGTTCTCAATTTTCTCTCTCATTTTACGCTGTTTTCAATCTTATCTTTAAACAAATGTTTTTAAAACATTCAAAATACGCTTTTAGGAAAATTATGCCGTCGTATGTTTTATGTTGATGTCTATTTTTTACTTTTTTTGTTATGCAAATTAATGTGGTTTTCACTGTCAATTCCTGATGAATATATCTTCAAAGATGTAATTACTGTTTGCTGTGTTCTGGGTATTTACTCGTAATTTGCAGTCTCAATAATGAACAGCTTACTCTGAGATGATTTGGCAGAAGACAAAGTACACTGCACAGACAAGTTAACACAGAGTCCTTGTGCTGAGGACTAGAAAAGTAAGGTCCTTTATGTTGTGAGGAACTTTAGAATCAGGAGAGAACAATATACATCTTCCCCTTTCATCATATCATCTGTTAAGAGATATCTACAAATGGAAGAACATTCCTAGCATCTCCAATTTCTTGACATCATCAGTGTTTCAAAGCTGTACAAACATCTCAATATTAAATGTAAAAAAATTATAAATGAGATACCTGTGAGTAAGAGTTTATAATATGACTCTGAATTTCATCCATTGTATCTGTTCCATAGGACACAGTACCCAGGTGGAGGCGCTTAAATATCATTTCATTCTGTGTGAGTGTTCCTGTAATAAAGAAGAAGTGCTTTATAAAGCAGCAAAAATGATACCTAGAAGGCTAGAAGAAAAATACGAAAAATTCTGAAAGAGCAAATCATGAGTTATCATCAGTTTCGTTAATAAAAATGTCTGTGAAGAAAGATCAGTGTTTAGTCATACGACCACTGAAGAAATCCCTGGTTCAATCTTCAAGCTGATTCTGCCAACAGAACTAAACATAGAAACTGATAAAAATATTTTCCCCAGTAAAAACACAGAAAATGCAGTATATGAATAGTGACTCTCAAGCACCAATGCAATTTTATACCATCAGAAATACTAAAGGGAAAAAAACTAAAACACAAACATACAAAAATCCAGCACCTTATGTACAAAATCAGATATGATGGCAAACAGGCATGCACAATGTTATCTAGAACAAGTCATTAAAAACTAACATCACTTCCAAACTCGACTTATTTGGCCTCCAAGAAGAAGAGGCCAGAATGGATGAAATCAGTGTTCTCAGAACTCAATCGCATTTGTGAGAAACTACACAAGTCACAGCTTGGCACTTTGCATCTACCTCAGCCAACACATCACACTGCTGCATTTGGAAAAGCTCTAACCGAGGACAGGAGGTTCAGGCTTCCATGATGAAGCCCATGAGGCAAAAAGGTCACTGCTGCCTGGCTTCCCATGAGATGCTTGAGGAAGATAAATCTGATAATGATCCTTCTTTAAAATTTGTTCTATCGGTACTCAAAGAAAGTGAAATTAATTAGCACAAAGCTTTGGGTGCTCCAGAAAAATAAACATGACTACATTCTAACGATAAAAACAAACATACACACGATACTAGAGTGCCATTCTTGAAGCTTCTACAATATTTTTAACAGAGAGCATATGACAATTACCTACAAATAAGAACTGCAGACATGTCTTCATCACAGTGTGCCTAAAGACACAAGCCACAGGAATAGAGAAGGCAAAAAGCACAATTTATGCTATAATTACTATATGGAAAAAAACTGAAAAACAGTTTGCTCAGTTAGCATCCAGTTTATGCATCTAATAGGGCTAGAATTAGTGATATTCAGAGATTCAATGAGGTTGTAAAAGTCATGTCTTTTTCAGCTACACTTGATCTGCCTGCCATTCCTGCATTCTGGTAATACCTGTGTGGTTACCTTCATCCCATTTCTGCATCAACAGACTGCAGTATCAGAACACGTCTTACTGTATTACTATACTAACATGAGGTTATCATTCCAATTATATTCCCTTTTCCGCCCTTATCATTAAAAACTGACACTTCACATTCACTTTTCCTTACACGTGGTTCAGAATTTCTTACTCTTGTCATGTCATTTGAATTTTGAAAAATATTTAAAGTAAGGTTTATCTGAAATGCATGCGTTCTACACAAAACACATAACACTATAAAAATGCATTTGATAAGTAGAATATTCCCAGGTCTGGAAAATGGTCCATGAAGACAAGGTTCTTGATCTCCAGTATTAGCAAGTCAGAAGCTTTAGGTTACTTCTATACAAGGAATAAGACTATTTTGCTTTTATAGTAATCATGCAAAACCATGAGGAATTACTTTTTTGCTTTTACAAGTTCTATTTTTACTCAAAGAACTTCTGTTACTTTTGATTATATTTGTGATGTAACTGTGGACTAAGAAAAAAAGAACAAAACAAAACAATCTCCAGTTTGACATGCAAGTTTCCCCTTGCAAGCACAAGGAACTACAATCTCAATTTAGAAAAAAAATCCATAACCAAAACAAAAAGCCCAAACATTCGCTTTGTTCAATAATGTTATTTGGA